>JAGTXW010001336.1:5023616-5060881 GCA_020226075.1 Hydropotes inermis
TGGGTTTTTACTGAGACCAGGGCAATCTTTCTTGGGGGTTCTCTGGCTTTCAGTTTGTTCAGTTGGGAGCCCTGGGTACTGTGGCAAAGCAGGAGGACAGGAGGGAGCTGACGGTTTCACACCCAAATCTATACCCTTAGGACTTACCTCTGGCATATTTCACAGAGAGAAAAAGGGTAACACTGTGGGGCTGCTGAATTGTTTGATGTACTTTGACTAGTTGATATCTAGTTTCCCTTTTACCAGTGTCTATAATTCATGTGTCTGATATTTTTCTTGTTGGTTTTTGAAGCTGAGAAATAAGTTTTATTATGTGGGGCTGCCGGGGCTGGGGCTGGCAGGCGGCCGGGACTTGGGTTTCGGTTTCCCGTGAAATGGTGGGATTCCCCGCCCCCATCGGGTGACCTGGAGCCAGCCAATCAATATGCACCCAGTAAAAACCTGCGGGAGAGCTGAAAAGCCCGCGGGCACCTAAGTTTGAACAAAAGCCCGCGCCGTTTGTACCAATAGAATTGCTTTAAGTTTGAACAAAAGCCCGCGAAGTTTGTGCCAATAGGATTGCTTTGTAAACATGTAGCCCGCGAAGTTTGTACCAATAGGATTGCTTTGCAAACGTGTAACCAATCACTTTGTAACCCGTATGTAATATGCTGATAGTATGTTTTTTTGCATATAAAAAGCTTGCCCAATTTGCTGTTAGGGGTGCTCTGCCTCCCAGGAGATCAGAGTCACCCGGTTTGCGCAACCGACAATAAACCCTCTTGCATGTTGCATCTGCTGGGCTGGTTTATTGGGTCGCGCGGTTTTTCCTCCTTGGAACGAAGGCCCGAATTTTGGGTCTTACAACACATATGTTACTTCTACCCATTTTACTTGTTTTCTACAGAACCGGTCTATTTGTAAATCAGTATTATACTTAAGAGACCCTCCAACTGGCCACTGTTTGCCGTCCTCCAGTGGGTTCCACAGACATGCAGTATCACATAGGAAGGCCAGGTTTGTCTTCTTTAAGCCCTGGGGATCAAATCTATCCCAGTTTTCCAGGATACAGTTTAAAGGAGTGAGGCTGGAATTGATAACTCCCATCTGTAAAAGAGAAAAAAAGCGACCAGAACCATCTTTCTACCGGAGGCATCCGTCCCTGCTCTAGGTGGGGGTGTAGACAGACTTGACATCAAAGCTTTTCTTTTTTGGTCGGACTTAGTCTGTCCTTTACTGACGCAGATGCTGTACTTGTCCCTCCAGGTTCTACCACCGAGACAGGGTGGGGATGCACTGGGGTAGACCTGATGGCATCCCTGACTGTCGTCCAGCTCCTCACCATTGAGAAAACTTGCTTGCCTCTGATGCCACGGGGGTGCAATCAGTAACCTTCTGGAATGCCTCCCAAGCTAAGACTGCTGGGGGAAGCATCCATCACCTGAGTTCCTGTGCACGACCCTGAGTAAATTCCTGACCACAGTAAGACTGGTATGAACATAAAGCTGAGATGTTCCTTCCAAGGGTCACCACTCCAGTATAAGAGCCTCCTCTGGCCTACTAAGAGCCAGCATTACCAAAGGAAAAACAAACAAACAAACAAACAAACAACCCATTGTAGTTCCAAACTGAGTAACCTTTAACTTCAGAGATTCTCTTGGACCTAGAGTTTCATCTAGCTTCTGAACTCTCGATTTTTAGTGAGGCTAGGCACTTCCTGACTACCAGTCTAAGCTTGGAACCTAAGTAACAGTACACAGTAACAGCATAGATTGTGAGCCCCTTGAAAGTCTATGATCTGACAGATAGGTTAGTATTTCTCATTTCCAAGGAACTGTGAAATAGTCAAAGAGATGAAAAGCTTGACCAAGAAAGAGAGTTCGATCCACACACTTTGTCCATTTGTAATCAGTTCCCAAAGGAGACATTGGGTGTCTTTGGCATTGCCAGGTCGGTATAAACCCCCAACAGGGTTTTGCTGTAAGCCGTATGAAGTCACCGCAGAACTGCAGAGCAGGGCTTCTCACTTGCTTCACGCAGGGTGTTTCATTCATTTACATAAGCACACCCTAGAGTTAGTAAAGTACAGCAGAAAACGTGTCCGCTAGGAGAACTAGAGGTCCAAGCATCTTTACCTTGGCCTGAAGAATCCCAGTAGTTTGGGCTGAGTTGCAAAACTGCTTCAGAATCAGATAGAAAAAGCAATTTCAATTATTGGAAATAAATACAATATACCTTGACAATATAATAGGTAAGCTAAACTGTTTACAAAGGGTCATTGTATGTCGTACTGCCTTAAAATTTATGATTTTAAGGCACCATTGAGAATTTTTATGCAGATTTAATACATTTTAATCTATGCTGATTTATTTATTTAGATTAGAAATTGTTGTGATTTCTAGTTTTGTGGATAGCTTCTCAGTAACATTGATTGTGTAATCATATGTACTAGTATGTATAATATATCAGCAACTTCATTTTTTAGTTTGAACTATTTCTGTTACATATATTTTATTCCTTTTTTTTTTCTTTTGGAAAAGTTACAGTGACATAAAAATAAATTTACTTAAATTTACAAAATACATTATAGGAGCCAGAAAACTGATGCCTCTCACTTTGGCCTGTACAGACACGACTGGAGATTGAAATGCTGTGAGGTACTGACACTCTTTGGGAAGACTCAGCTTATGCTCTTATCTATCATTAGTGTTTATGTGATAAGTGTATTCAGCTACTCATGCATTCTGATGTTTGTTTAACAGTAAGAACTACCTAGTCAAATACCTTACCTTTATGACCAAGAAAAACAAGGATCAGACTTGTGACATTTGTTACAAAATGTCACAAGTTGAAATGCATTATTAAGGTGATAAAAATTTATAAGTAAATGGATACAATTATTTGACATTAAGCATTGTAAAACTGTACACTTGAGCTTGAACTGTAAAACTCCTACAGTAACAGTTAAAAAGTATATTCAAATTTAAGAACTGTGTTATAATTTTAAACCTGATTATTTCTTACATAATACAGTAGCCTGTAATTGGACTACTCCCATCAGATAATTCAGTTTTAAGAAAACATAATTTGGCAATGGAATGGGATATATAATGGCTGCTTCTATGTACTATTCTGCTTAAATGCATGTTGTCATGTTTGATTCTTTGTGACACCAAGGACTGCAGTCCTTCAGGCTCCTCTGTCCATGGAAGTTTCCAGCAAGAATACTGAAGTGAGTTGCCAATTCCTCCTCCAGATCTTCCTGACCTAGGGATCAAATCCAATTCTCCTGTGTCTCTTGCATTGGCAGGCAGATTCTTTACCACTGACCCATCAGGTGTTTAAATGTTTCTGGAAGGAAGACCTGCTTTATCAAAATGATACCTTGGTGGTACATGCATTTCTCTACTCTTTGTCTGCAATGTCAGTTATACTGACTTTGCTATTAACATAATATTTCATTACTTCCAATAGTGCTGATCTACACAAAACAAATTACACACCCTCAATATCTTGTCAGCCATGAAGTCTCCTGAATAACAACTTTTAACTTTGTTAGGGAAATTAGGTGTGACAGCAATGCAGATTTCCCTTCAGAGCTTGTAAGGGAAAAATAAAAGCTTGTTTTATTTTGGTTACACTATGTGACTTCAAAAAACAAAAGTTTAAAAATATCCCATAAAATGGTTATTTTATACATTCTATAGATGTTCTGAAATAAAGATTTTAGTCAGTACTTTTTATACATACCAGAAGATGGAATGTAAACAAAATTTCCACCTGAAGGTGGAAGATTAACTATATTAATTTAGATCCACAAAATTTATTTTCTAAGTGTGAATGAGTGTTATGCATTTTTATGTTTCTTTCTATAAAAATAAGATTTATTACTTGAACATCTGCTCTTGGATACATTCCTTACTCCTTTTCAGAGAATTAATGTGGTTTGCATCATTTCTCAGACAGCACTCTTGGTGTCTTATTCTTTCATCTGGACTGGTGTGAGTCCTGACCTTTGTAAGGTCTGTATAGACCCAGGAATCTTATAGCAAAGTACAGTCTAGCTAGCTCTGTAGAGAAACACAAGTGATGTTCTGTTCATCTTGGTCACATTTCTGTCTTACATCAGAAAGTTTTGGTTCATATTCTAATCAACAGAAGTGATATTTATTATGTCTTATCAATCATTTTATTTTTTACTGTAAAAGTACATTTAATTAGAAAGTTACTTGCTCACCTATTTTCTGTATTGAAATCTAATTCTGTAGTTTCTTTTTTATACTTTCCCATGTGTACAGGAATAATAATAATTACATTTACACTTGTTAGATGTAGCAACTAGTTTAAATGTACACATAATTTATTCCTCACAACAGTTTTATGAAATAGATATTATTATGTCTCAGATTAGGAAGCCAGGATAGGAAAAGGATGACTAACCACTCCTAGGATACAGACCAAGTAAATGGTAAACTAAGGATTCATATTCAAGCAGCCTAATTTGAGTTCATATCTTTTAACATTTATTTTACGTCTCATATAGCATTTTTACTACTTTCTTCATTAAAACTATATATAACATAAAATAAAAGTAATTTTCCCAAACAACTGATGGTGTGCTTCAGTTCAGTTCAGTTTAGTCCCTCAGTGATGTCTGACTCTTTGTGACTGCATCGACTGCAGCTGGACTTCCCTGTCCATCACCACCTCCCAGAGCTTGCTCAAGCTCATGTCCATGGAGTCAGTGATGGCAGTGGCACTGAATGACCTCTCTCTTTGCCAGTAATGCTTTGAGCTCCATTATATCTGCTGACCCATGTGACTTAGGTGGCAGAGCGGTTTCAGCTGGTGCCCTTGGGCTCCCAGTCTGCTGCAGTCTTCCTGTCTGACTGCTGCCTGTAGACATTAAGCTTCAGCTCGGTGTTGAATATTCTCTGACTCTTAATGAATATTGGATGTACATGTGAGTAGAAATAGGATGTTTAAATCATTTTGCTTCTTCTTATTATTATTGTTTATTTTCCTATTCCTGTTTGTCATGAGGCAAGATATTCTGACCTACCAAAGCACAAAGTCAGGCACATATGACAGTGCTCCATTATCAAATGGAAGTGCAGATGAAGGAGACAGAGCTTGAGCAGGGCTGAGGGAAAAGTAGCTTGTGTGAGGAAGTAGCTCACATCCCCATGGCTCCTACTCATATATCACATTCTTGAACCCAATAAAGACAGTACTGCAGGATATAAAGAGCCACCCAAAGCTGACAACTGTGGCCATCTAGCTTCTGTCTGAGGGTACCTCTAAAGGACAGGGGTGAATGGAAACTCTCCCAGGAGGCTTCTAACAGAGCACGGCCAAGAGCAGACCTCAGCACAGCCATATCTGTGAGCTATTACACTGCACCCTGTTCCCAGGCAACAAGTCCTGTTCAGCCATTTGCAATGGGCTCCTCCCCCAAGGAAGCAACTGTCAGTGAGTCACTGTTAGTGGGGATATTCAGCCAAGGTCAGTGGAGCAATGATCCTAAGGAGGACAGTGAGGTAAGCGTCAACCTGGCCTTCCCCCTAGGGTGCTCCAGTTCGTCCAGCCTCAGACCAGTGGTGATCTGGGGGTCCAGGCAATGTGGGGGGCTGTGTCATGCTGACCTCTAGAGCCCTCACTGTGGCCCCCACTGGCCAGGCCTGGGCCTTGGGGAGGCAGTGAACCTCTCCCTGCCTCTGCCACCTCCTGGCAGCACCGTCCACCTGGGATGCCATCTTCAGGACCTGCTCCCACAACCTTGTCTTGTTACGTCGTAACAGGGCCCGTAATCTTGTTTTTGGCCCGAGCTTCCGCAAACCCATGGTCCATGTCCTGTGTAACCTGGGATCTGTTTTCTCTTAACTGTTATTAGATCCCAGGTCAAAGAGGGGTTCCAGTAGGCATCTCCTGTTGTTTCACAACCCCAGGCCTTACAGTATCCTTCTGCAGGCCCTCCACACTTCTGAACCTCGGAATGACCTCTCAAATAGCCAGGATATACATAAAAGTCATGCCCCCGGGTTTTTACCCACCACCCAGGATGTTGACATCCATATCCTGGGAAGGGCTCTTGAGGGCTCAGGTCCCAACTTTCTCCCACTATGTCACACAGGTCTACCGTCAGGGTAGGAAAATAGGTTGCAGTTGGGCCTATGCCAGTGGTCTCGTTTACCGTATTTCCTGTTTCTGTATTAAAGACTCTCTAGGTGATACGGTGTACCTGGTGGGGACTCGCATTTCCCTCAGCTAAGGGCAAGCAAAGCAAAAGTGTCACAAGCGAGAAAATCTTAGCTTTAAGGGGTTTTGAGTGCGGTGGAGTTTCCATCTGGGTTCTGACGTCTCCTCGTGGTCGCCGCCAGGTGCAGCCTTTACGTGGGAGGTGTGAATCCATGCGGCGATTCCGTCTACCTTCAGTGCAGTTGGCGTCGTCAAGAGGACGGTGTAAGGTCCCTTCCAGCGGGGTTCTAGGGTCTTGGTCTGATGTCTCCGTACCAATACCGTATCTCCAATCTTGAAGGGATGAGGGCATGGAACAGGGTTGTCTGCACGGTATATGGTGGATATGGGTTTCCAGATTTCTTGTTGCACCAATTGCAGGGCTTGCAGATGGGCCTGTAGGGTGGGGAAGTCGTAAGGGCAGAGATATCAGAGTCAAAAAAGGATATGGCTGGTGGGGGGCTTCCATAGATGATTTCAAAAGGGGTAAGTCCACATGGGCTGGGTGTGTTTCTGGCCTTATATAGGGCCAGTGGTAGGAGCTGAACCCAGTCTCTAGTGCCAGTCTCCAGCGTTAATTTGGTTAAGGTCTCTTTAATTGTTCTATTCATTCTTTCTACCTGTCCTGAGCTCTGGGGTCTGTAAGGACAATGTAATTTCCAATCGATCCCCAATGATTTGGCCACCAGCTGACTTACCTGGGAGACAAAGGCTGGGCCGTTATCTGACCCGAGTACCTTAGGCAACCTGAATCGGGGAAAAATTTCCTCTAGGAGTTTCTTGACCATGACTTGAGCAGTTTCTTTTTTCTTGGGGTAGGCTTCTACCCATCCTGAGAAGGTGTCTATAAACACTAGCAGATATCTGTTATTATACATGCCTGGCTTAATCTCTGTGAAATCTATTTCCCAATGAATTCTGGGTCGGTGTCCTCTCTCCTGAACCCCTATGGGAAGCCTCAGTCTGCCAGTGTTTACCTCCGTGCACGCCTCACAATCGCCCACAATTTGTTGTATCAATGAGTCTCTCTTAGGGATGTAATAGTCTATCTCATTTTTATCTAGGAGCTCAGCCATTTTTCTTTTTCCCAAATGGGTGAGCCTATGCAGGTGAGTCAAGAGTCTCTTAGCAGTGTCTTGGGGCATCACTGTCTTCCCTTGGAATGTCCATTTATCATGGGACTCATCATAATCTGCCCCAAGGTTTTGTATAATGTCTAAGTCTACATCATTATAAGCAAGTATAGAGTCTTTTTCTTTAGATGCCGATCCTCATGAGATGGTTAATATTTGAGGCCCCAATGCTGCTCTTTTGGCAGGTTCATCTGTTGGCGATTTCCCTGTGCAATTGGCGTGTTCCCTTTCTGGTGGCCTGGGCAGTGGATTATACTTAGCCTTTTGGGCAGAAACAGGGCTTGTAATAGGTCTAAGATTTCATTTTTGTTTTTAATTTCTTTGCCTACGGATGTTAATAGCCCCCTCCTCCGGTATATTTCACCATGTACATGTGCTGTGGTGAAAGCATATCAGCTATCAGTATATATGTTAGCTTTCTTACCTTCTGCTTTCTTGAGAGCCTGTGTGAGAGCTATGAGTTTGGCTCGTTGGGTAGAAGTTCCCGGAGGCAGCGCACTAGCCCAGATGTCCTCTGTTCCTTCTACCACTGTAGCCCCAGCTTTTCATTGTCCTTCTAGCAAGTAGCTGCTTCCATCTGTGAACCAGGTCATCTCCGCATCCACCAAGGGCTGATCGGTGAGGTCCTCCCTGGTTCCCCTCCAAAGGGGATGATGCCTGTCTCTTCTTGAAAATTGATAGGAATCCCAATATCACTTTGGAAGCTATAAAGGGACACTCGGTCTCCCGACTCACCTCAAGAAGCGTCCGTATTGCCCTGCCAAGCCTCGAGGAGATTCCTGATGTGTCCTTCATAACTAGACAGGAGTCCTGATGTCACTGAACAAACACGAGCTTTGAAGGTTCAATCCCGCCATAACTCGAGAATATAGCCCAGGTTCCCGCCACAATCCGAGAAAATCCATGAGAATTCCCCATCTCCTCTAGGTGAGGCCCTGTTCCCCTGCACTGCATGCAGAGCAATTCCATGTTCCCAATGAAACACGTAAGTAGCCTTGATTTGCTTGATGAGAACGGCAGAGAATCGGCAAGAACCCTGCTGCAGGTCTAGAAGGACACTGATGTCACCGAAGGAATGCAAAATAGCTCAGTGTGCCACAAAGCAACCCGTGATGAAGCCAGATTCCCCTGCATTGGCTCAATAGCCATCCCGCATTCCACACCATACACAACAAGTGTCTTGACCTCCTTTAGGCAACTCCAGAGATTCCCTGAATCACCCATCTGAAGTCTAGAGGAACACCAATTTCAGCACAGCAATTCGAGGAAAGCTCCGTGCACCCCAAATCGTCTCGAGATGTGAGCTGATTCCCTGGCTTCGATTGAAGAGGTATGCCATCTTTCCACAATTACCTCAACAGGAGGCTTTCTTCAGGAATAGGTATGTGAGAGGGACCCTGAATTTGCTGTCTCAGGTGGAATGGACACCGAGATGTCCTGACTCGAAAGAAGGCCGGATGTCCTAGCAGTGGTGCAAATGCAGGCTCCTCTTTCATCTCACAAGATGAAGGGATGTCTAAATCCCCTGTGGAGACCCTCGAGAAAAGCCCTAGGTCCCTGCATCATCTGGATAGGAGGCATCACAACCCTTTGACACCTGGAGAGGCACGTGGAGTTCAAATTTTCAAAACGTGACGATGCCTGACTCTTGTTGAAAATTGATTGGAATCCCAATATCACTGTGGCAACTAGAAAGGGACACTGGGTCTCCCGCCTCACCTCGAGAACCGTCCGTATTGCCCTGTCAAACCTCTAGGAGATTCTTGAGGTGTCCCTCGTAACTAGACTGGAGTCCAGTCATCTCTGAACAAACACGAACTTTGAAGGATCATCCCCGCCGTAACTCGAGAATATATCCCACGTTCCGGCCACAACTAGAGAAAAACCATGAGACTACCCCCTCACTGTGAGACGAGGCCCGATTCCCCTGCAATGCAGGCAGAGCAATAACACGTTCCCCAACAAACATGTTAGGAGCCTCGATTTGCTTGATCGAAGTCCAGAGAGTCCCCAAGAACACTCTCACCAGTCTAGAGGGAAAGTGATGTCACTGTAAGAATGGGAAATAGCTTAGGGTACCCCAAATCAACTCGAGATGAAGCCCGATACCACTGCACTGGCTCCAGAGCATCCCACATTCCACATCACACACGACAAGTTGCTTGACTTCCTTTAGGCAAATCCAGAGATGCCCTGAGGCAATCGTCTCAGGGCTAGAGGAACAAGAATTTCAGCACAGCAATTCAAGGAAAGTTCTGTGCACACCAAAGTCATCTTGAGATGAGAGCTGATTCCCTGGCTTCGACGGAAGTGGTATGCCAACTTTGCACAAGCACCTCAAGAGGAGGCTTCCTCAGCAATAGGTATGTGAGAGGGACCCTGAATTTGCTGCCTCAGGTGGAACAGACACCGAGATGCCCTGACTCGAATGAAGGCCTGATGTCCATGCAGTGGCTTGAATGCAGGCTCATCTTTCATCTCACAAGATGAAGGGAGGTCTGAATCCCCTGTTGAGACCCTTGAGAAAGCACTAGGTCACCGCCTGATCTGAACGGCAGGCCTCACATTCATTTGACACCTGGAGAGGCATGCGGAGTTCAACGCCTCAAAAGGGGATGATGCCTGACTCTTCTTGAAAATTGATAGGAATCCCAATATCACTTTGGAAGCTATAAAGGGACACTCGGTCTCCCGACTCACCTCAAGAAGCGTCCGTATTGCCCTGCCAAGCTTCGAGGAGATTCCTGATGTGTCCTTCATAACTAGACAGGAGTCCTGATGTCGCTGAACAAACACGAGCTTTGAAGATTCAATCCTGCCATAACTCGAGATTATAGCCCAGGTTCCCGCCACAACCCGAGAAAATCCATGAGAATTCCCCATCTCCTCTAGGTGAGGCCCTATTCCCCTGCATTGCATGCAGAGCAATTCCGTGTTCCCAATGAAACACGTAAGTAGCCTTGATTTGCTTGATGAGAACGGCAGAGAATCGGCAAGAACCCTGCTGCAGGTCTAGAAGGACACTGATGTCACCGAAGGAATGCGAAATAGCTCAGTGTGCCACAAAGCAACTCTTGATGAAGCCAGATTCCCCTGCATTGGCTCAATAGCCATCCCGCATTCCACACCATACACAACAAGTGTCTTGACCTCCTTTAGGCAACTCCAGAGATTCCCTGAATCACCCATCTGAAGTCTAGAGGAACAAAAATTTCAGCACAGCAACTCGAGGAAAGCTCTGTGCACCCCAAATCGTCTCGAGATGTGAGCTGATTCCCTGGCTTCAATTGAAGAGGTATGCCAGCTTTCCACAATTACCTCAACAGGAGGCTTTCTTTAGGAATAGGTATGTGAGAGGGACCCTGAATTTGCTCTCTCAGGTGGATCAGACACCGACATGCCCTGACTTGAAAGAAGGCCGGATGTCCTAGCAGTAGTGCAAACGTAGGCTCCTCTTTCATCTCACAAGATGAAGGGATGTCTAAATCCCCTGTGGAGACCCTCGAGAAAAGCCCTAGGTCCCCGCATCATCTGGATAGGAGGCATCACAACCCTTTGACACCTGGAGAGGCACGTGGAGTTCAAATTTTCAAAACGTGACGATGCATGACTCTACTTGAATATTTATAGGAATCCCAATATCACTGTGCCAACTATAAAGGGATGCTTGGTCTCCTGCCTCACCTCCAGAAGCGTCCGTGTTGTCCTTCCAAGCCTAGTTTAGATTCCCAAGGTGAACATCGTAAATAGACAGGAGTCCTGACGGCACTGAACAAACACCTGTTTTGAATGACCATTCCTTCCGTAACTCGAGAATATACACCAGGTTCCCCCGCAATTCGAGAAAAACCATGAGTCTTCCCCATCGCTGAGAGATGAGGCCTGATTCCCCTGCATTGCATGCAGAGCAATTCCGTGTTCCCAATAAAAAATGTAAGGAGCCTTGATTTCCTTGACGGAAATCCAGAGAGTCCCCAAGAACCCCCTCACAAGTCAGAAGGAGAATGATGTCAAGGCAGGAAGTGTAATATTTCAGTGTATTCCAAATCAACTCGAGATGATGCCTGATTCCCCTGCATTGGCTCCAGAGCAATCCCCCGTTTCCCATCATATACAACACGTGGCTTGACTTCCTTTAGGCAACTCCAGAGATTCCCTGAGACAGCCGTCTCCAGTCTATAGGAACATCAATTTCAGCACAGGAACTCGAGAAAAGCTCCATGCAACGCATATCATCTCAAGAAGAGAGATGATTCCCAGGATTCTATCGAAGAGCTAGGCCAACTTTCCACAAGCACTTCAACAGGAGCCTTCGCTAGGCAATAGGTGTGTGAGAGGCACCCTGAGTTTTCTGCCTCAAGCCGAGTGGATACTGAGATGCTCTGACTCGAAAGAAGGTCAGATTCCCCGCAGTGGCTTGAATGCAGGCTCATATTTCATCTCACAAGATGAAGGGGTGTCTGAATGGCCTGTGGAGACCCTAGAGAAAGCCCTAGGTCCCCGCCTCATCTGGACATGGGCGCTCACAACCCTTTACACATCGAGAGGCACGCAGAATTCAATGCATAAAAAAGTGACGATGCCTGACTCTTCTGGAAAATTGACAGGAATACCAATATCAAAGTGGAAACTAGAAAGGGAGGCTTGGTCTGACGCCTCACCTCCAGAAGCGTCCGTATTGTCCGGCCAAGCCTAGTTTAGATTCCCGAGGTGTCCATCGTAACTAGACAGGTGTCCTGACGGCACTGAACAAACACAAGTTTTGAATGACCATCCCCGCCGTAACTCGAGAATATACACCAGGTTCCTGCTGCAACTGGAGAAAAACCATGAGACTTCACCATTGCCGAGAGATGAGGCGAGATTCCCCTGCATTGCATGCAGAGCAATTCCGTGTTCCCAATAAAACAAATAAGGAGCCCTGATTTCCTTGATGGAAATCCAGAGAATCCCCAAGAACACCCTCACAAGTCTAGAAGGACATTGATGTCTACACAAGAAGTGTAATAGTTCGGTGTATCCAACATCAACTCAAGATGATGTCCGATTCCCCTGCATTGGCTCCAGAGCAATCCCCCATTCCCCATCATACACGAGAAGTGGCTTTACTTCCTTTAGGCAACTCCAGAGATTCCCTGAGGCACCCGTCTCAAGTATATAGGAACACCAATTTCACAACGGGAACTCGAGAAAAGCTACATGCACCCCATATCATCTCGAGAAGAGAGCTGATTCCCAGGATTCTATTGAAGAGGTAGGCCAACTTTCCACAAGTACCTCAAAAGGAGCCTTCCCTATGCAATAGGTATGTGAGAGGGACCGTGAGTTTGCTGCCTCATGCCGAGGGGATACCGAGATGCCGTGACTCGAAGGAAGTTTGGATTTTCTGCAGTGGCTTGAATGCAGGCTCATCTTTCATCTTACAAGATGAAGGGATGTCTGAATCGCCTGTGGAGACCCTAGAGAAAGCCCTAGGTCCCCGCCTCATCTGGACGGGGGCCTCACATCCCTTGACACCACGAGAGGCATGCAGAGTTCAATGCATCAAAAGGTGATGAGGCCTGACTCTTCTGGAAAATTGACAGGAATCCCAATATCAATGTGGAAACTAAAAAGGGAGGCTTGGTCTGACGGCTCACCTCCAGAAGTGTCCGTATTGTCCTGCCAAGCCTAGTTTAGATTGCTGAGGTTTCTGTCGTAGCTATACAGGAGTCCTGACTTCGGTGAACAAACTCGAGTTTCGAATGTCCATCCATGCCGTCACTCAATAATATACCCCAGGTTCCTGCCGAAACTTCAGAAAACCCATGAGACTTCCCCCTCGCCACGAGATGAGGCCTGATTCCCCTGCATTGAGTGCAGAGCAGTTCCGTGTTCCCAATCAAACACGAAAGGAGCCTCGTTTTGCTTGATTGGGCTCAAGAGAGTCCCCGAGAACACTGTCACCACATGAGAAGAACACTGATGTCACTTCAGGAATGCAAAATAATTCAGTGTACCCCAAATCAACTCGAGATGAAGCCCATTTCCACTGCATTGGCTCCATAGCCATCCCACTTTCCACATCATATAAAACAAATGGCTTGACGTCCTTTGGCAAACTCCAGAGATTCCCTGAGACACCCGTCTCAAGGCTAGAGGAACATTAATTTGAGTACAGCAACTCGAGGAAAGCTCCATGCACCCCATATCATCTCAAGATGAGAGATGATTCCTTGTCTTCGACTGAATTGGTTAGCCAACTTTCCACAAACAACTCAAGAGGAGTATTCCCTCAGCAATAGGTATGTGAGTGGGAGCCTGTGCTTTCTGATTCAAGTGGAATGGACGCCTGATGCCCTGACTCGAAAGAAGGCCAGATTTCCCTGCAGTGGCTTAAATGCTGGCTCGTCTTTCATCTCACAAGATGAAGGGATGCCTGAATCCACTGTGCAGACCGTCAAGAAAGCCCTAGGTCTCCGCCTCATCTGGACAGGGGCCTCACATCCCTATGACACTTCGAGAGGTGCGTGTATTTCAATGCTTCAAAAGGTGACGAAGCATGGCATTTTCTTGAAAATTAATAGGAATCCCAATATCACTGTGCCAACTAGAAAGTGACCCTCAGTCTCCCGCCTCACCTCCAGAAGCGTCCGTATTGTCCTGCCAAGCCTAGTTTAGATTCCTGAGGTGTCCATCGTAACTAGACAGGAGTCCTGACGTCGCTGAACAAAGACGAGTTTTGAATCGCCATCCGCGATGTAACTCGAGAATATACCCAAGCTTCCCGCCGCAATGCGAGAAAAACCATGAGACTTCCCCTCGCCAAGAAATGAGGCCCAAATCGCTTGCATTGCGAGCAGAGTAATTGCATGTTCCCAATCAATCATCTAAGGAGCCTTGATTTGCTTGACGGAAATCGAGAGAGTCGCCAAGAACACCCTCACAAGCCTAGAAAGACACTGATGTCACCACAGGATTGAGAAATAGCTCAGTGTAGCCCAATTCAACTCAAGATGATGCCCAATTCCCCTGTTTTGGCTCCAGAGCAATCCCCCATTCCCCATCATACATGACAAGTGGCTTGACTTCTTTTAGGCAACTCCAGAGATTCCCTGAGACACCCTTCTCAAGTCTATAGGAACACCAATTTCAGCACAGGAACTCGAGGAAAGCTCCATGCACCCCATATGGTTTCGAGAAGAGAGCTGATTCGCAGGGTTCTACTGAAGAGGTATGTCAACTTTCCACAAGCACCTCACCAGGAGCCTTCCCTCAGCAATAGGTATGTGAGACGGACCTTGAATTTGCTGCCTCAATTGGAATGGATACCGAGATGCCCTGACTCGAAAGAACGTCGATTTTCCCTGCAGAGGCTTGAATGCTGGCTCATCGTTCATCTCACAAGATGAAGGGATGTCTGAATCTCCTGTGGAGACCACAGAGAAAGCCCTAGGTCCCCGCCTCAGCAGGACAGGGGGCCTCACATCCCTTGACACCTCGAGAGGCACGTGGAGTTCAATGTTTCAAAATGTGATGGTGTCTTACTCTACCTGAATATTGATAGGAATCCCAATATCACTGTGCCAAGTAGAAAGGGACGCTTGGTCTCCTGCCTCAACTCCAGAAGCATCAGTATTGTCCTGCCAATCCTAGTTTAGATTCCCGAGGTGTCCATCGTAATTAGACAGGAGTCCTGACAGCACTGAACAAACACGAGTTTTGAATGACCATCCCCGCCGTAACTCGAGAATATACACCAGGTTCCTGCTGCAACTGGAGAAAAACCATGAGAATTCGCCATTGCCGAGAGATGAGGCGAGATTCCCCTGCATTGCATGCAGAGCAATTCCGTGTTCCCAATTAAACAAGTAACGAGCCTTGATTTCCTTGATGGAAATCCAGAGAATCCCCAAGAACACCCTCACAAGTCTAGAAGGACACTGATGTCTATGCAAGAAGTGTAATAGTTCGGTGTATCCAACATCAACTCGAGATGATGCCCGATTCCCCTGCATTGGCTCCAGAGCAATTCCCCATTCCCCATCATACACGAGAAGTGGCTTTACTTCCTTTAGGCAATTTCAGAGATTCCCTGAGACACCCGTCTCAAGTATATAGGAACACCAATTTCACAACAGGAACTCGAGAAAAGCTACATGCACCCCATATCATCTCGAGAAGAGAGCTGATTCCCAGGATTCTATTGAAGAGGTAGGCCAACTTTCCACAAACACCTCACCAGGAGCCTTCCCTCAGCAATAGGTATGTGAGATGGACCCTGAATTTGTTGCCTCAATTGCAATGGATACCGAGATGCCCTGACTCGAAAGAACATCGATTTTCCCTGCATAGGCCTGAATGCTGGCTCGTCGTTCATCTCACAAGATGAAGGTTTGTCGGAATCCCCTGTGTAGACCATAGAGAAAGCCCTAGGTCCTCGCCTCATCAGGACAGGGAGCCTCACATCCCTTGACACCTCGAGAGGCATGTGGAGTTCAATTTTTCAAAAGGTGACGGTGCCTGACTCTACTTGAATATTGATAGGAATCCCAATATCACTGTGCCAACTAGAAAGGGATGCTTGGTCTCCCGCCTCACCTCCAGAAGCGTCAGTATTTTCCTGACAAACCTAGTTTAGATTCCCGAGTTGTCCATTGTAACTAGACAGGAGACCTGATGACACTGAACAAACACGTGTATTGAATGACCATCCCCGTCGTAACTCGAGAATATACACGAGGTTCCCGCCGCAAATGGAGAAAAACCACCAAACTTCCCCATCGCCGAGAGATGAGGCCCAATTCCCCTGCATTGCATGCAGAGCAATTCCATGTTCCCAATAAAACAAGTAAGGAGCCTTGATTTCCTTGACAGAAATCCAAAGAGTCCCCAAGAACAACCTCACAAGTCTAGAAGGAGAATGATGTCAAGGCAGGAAGTGTAATAGTTCCGTATATCCCAAATCAACTCGAGATGATGCCCGATTCCCCTGCATTGGCTCCAGAGCAATCCCCCGTTTCCCAACATACATGACACATGGCTTGACTTCCTTTAGGCAACTCCAGAGATTCCCTGAGACACCCGTCTCAAGTCTATAGGAACACCAATTTTAGCACACGAACTCGAGAAAAGCTCCATGCACCCAATATCATCTGGAGAAGAGAGATGATTCCCAGGATTCTATCGAAGAGCTATCCAACATTCCACAAGCACCTCAACAGGAGCCTTTCCTAGGCAATAGGTATGTGAGAGGGACCCTGAGTTTGCTGCCTCATGCCGAGTGGATCCCGAGATGCTCTGACTTGAAAGAAGGTCAGATTCCCCACAGTGGCTTGAATGCAGGATCATCTTTCATCTCACAAGATGAAGGGGTGTCTGAATGGCATGTGGAGACCCTAGAGAAAGCCCTAGGTCCCCGCCTCATCTGGACATGGGCCCTCACATCCCTTGACACCTCGAGAGGCATGCAGAGTTCAATGCATCAAAAGGTGATGATGCCTGACTCTTCTGGAAAATTGATAGGAATCCCAATATCAATGTGGAAACTAGAAAGGGAGGCTTGGTCTGACGCCTCACCTCCAGAATCGTCCGTATTGTCCTGCCAAGCCTAGTTTAGATTGCTGAGGTATCTGTCGTGACTAGACAGGAGTCCTGACTTCGCTGAACAAACTCGAGTTTCGAATGTCCATCCATGCCGTAACTCGAGAATATACCCCAGTTTCCTGCCGAAACTTGAGAACACACATGAGACTTCCCCCTCACCGTGAGATGAGGCCTGATTCCCCTGCATTGAATGCAGAGCAGTTCCGTGTTCCCAATCAAACACGAAAGGAGCCTCGTTTTGTTTGATTGGGCTCAAGAGAGTCCCCGAGAACACTGTCACCACATGAGAAGAACACTGATGTCACTTCAGGAATGCAAAATAATTCAGTGTACCCCAAATCAACTCGAGATGAAGCCCATTTCCACTGCACTGTCTCCATAGCCATCCCACTTTCCACATCATATAAAACAAATGGCTTGACGTCCTTTGGCAAACTCCAGAGATTCCCTGAGACAGCCGTCTCAAGGCTAGAGGAACATCAATTTGAGTACAGCAACTCGAGGAAAGCTCCATGCATCCCATATCATCTCAAGATGAGAGTTGATTCCTTGTTTTCGACTGATTAGGTTAGCCAACTTTCCACAAACAACTCAAGAGGAGTTTTCGGTCAGCAATAGGTGTGTGAGTGCAAGCCTGTGCTTTCTGATTCAAGTGGAATGGACGCCTGATGCCCTGACTCAAAAGAAGGCCGGATTTCCCTGCAGTGGCTTAAATGCTGGCTCATCTTTCATCTCACAAGATGAAGGGATGCCTGAATCCCCTGTGCAGACAGTCGAGAAAGCCCCAGGTCTCCGCCTCATCTGGACAGGGGCCTCACGTCCCTTTGACACCTCGACAGGCGTGTGTATTTCAATGCTTCAAAAGGTGACGAAGCCTGACAGTTTCTTGAAAATTGATAGGAAACCCAATATCACTGTGCCAACTAGAAAGTGACCCTCGGTCTCCCGCCTCACCTCCAGAAGCGTTCGTATTGTCCTGCCAAGCCTAGTTTAGATTCCTGACGTGTCCATCATAACTAGACAGGAGTCGTGACGTCGTGGAACAAACACGAGTTTTGATTCGACATCCGCAATGTAACTCGAGATTATACCCAAGGTTCCTGCCGCAATGTGAGAAAAACCATGAGACTTCCCCTCGCTGAGAAATGAGGCCCGAATCCCCTGCCTTGCGAGCAGAGCAATTCCATGTTCCCAATCAATCATCTAAGGAGCCTTGATGTGCTTGACGGAACTCCAAAGAGTCCCCAAGAACACCCTCACAAGCCCAGAAAGACAGTGATTTCACCACAGGACTGTGAAATAGCTCGGTGTATCCCAATTCCACTCAATATAATGCCTGATTCCCCTGCATTGGCTCCAGAGCAATCCCCCATTCCCTATCATACACAACAAGTGGCTTGACTTCTTTTAGGCAACTCCAGAGATTCCCTGAGACACCCTTCTCAAGTCTATAAGAACACCAATTTTAGCACAGGAACTCGAAGAAAGCTCCATGCACCCCATATCATCTCGAGGTGAGAGATGATTCCCAGCATTCTACTGAAGAGGTGGGCCAACTTTCCACAAGCACCTCAAGAGGAGCTTTCCCTCAGCAATAGGTACATGAGATGGATCCTGAATGTGCTGCCTCAATTGGAGTGGATACCGAGATGCCCTGCTTCGAAAGAACGTCGAATTTCCCTGCAGAGGCTTGAATGCCGGCTCCTCTTTCATCTCACAAGATGAAGGGATGTCTGAATCCCCTGTGGAGACCCTGTAGAAAGCCCTAGCTCCCTGCCTCAACAGGACAGGGGCCCTCACATCCCTTGACACCACGAGAGGCACGTGGAGTTCAATGCTTCAAAATCTGACCATGCCTGACTCTTCTTGAATATTGATAGGAATCCCAATATCACTGTGCCAACTAGAAAGGGACGCTTGTCTCCCGCCTCACCTCCAGAAGCATCAGTATGATCCTGCCAAGCCTAGTTTAGATTCCCGGGGTGTCCATCGTAACTAGACAGGAGTCCTGATGGCACTGAACAAACACGAGTAGTGAATGAACATCCCCGCCGTAACTCGAGATTATACACCAGGTTCCCGCCGCAACTCGACAAAAACCATCAGACTTCCCCATCGCCAAGAGATTAGGCCCAATTCCCCTGCATTGCATGCAGAGCAATTCCGTGTTCCCAATAAAACAAGTAAGGAGCCTTGATTTCCTTGACGGAAATCCAGAGAGTCCCCAAGAACACCCTCACAAGTCTAGAAGGACACTGATGTCACCGCAGGAAGTGTAATAGTTCGGTGTATCCGAAATCAACTCGAGATGATGCCCAATTCCGCTGCATTGGCTCCAGAGCAATCCCCCCGTTCCCCATCATACACGACAATTGGCTTGACTTCCTTTAGGCAACTCCAGAGATTCCCTGAGACATCCGTCTCAAGTCTGTAGGAACACCAATTTCAGCACAGGAACTCGAGAAATGCTGAATGCACCCCATATCATTTTGAAAAGAGAGATGATTCCCAGGATTCTATTGAAGAGGTAGGCATACTTTCCACAAGCACCTCAAGAGAAGCCTTGCCTCAGCAATATGTATGTGACAGGGACTGTGAGTTTGCTGCCTCAATTGGATTGGATACCTAGATGCCCTGACTCAAAAGAAGGTCGGATTTCCCTGAAGTGGCTTGAATGCAGGCTGTTCTTTCATCTCACAAGGTGAAGGAAGGTCTGAATCGCCTGTGGAGACCCTAGAGAATGCCCTAGGTCCCTGTCTCATCAGGACAGTTGCACTCACATCCCTTGACACCTCGAGAGGCAGGTGAAGTTCAGTGATTCAAAAGGTGACGAAGCCTGGCACTTATTGAAAATTGATATGAATCGAAATATCCCTGTGGAAACTAGAAAGGGACACTTGGTCTCCCGCCTCACCTTCAGAAGCATCCATATTGTCCTGCCAACCTAGTTTGGATTTCTGAGGTATCCGTCATAACTAGATAGCAGTCCTGACTTTGCTGAACAAACTCGAGTGTCGAATGGCCATCCCCGCCGTAACTCGAGAATATACCCCAGGTTCCTGCCACAACTCGAGAAAACCCCTGAGACTTCCCGCTCGCAGTGAGTTGAGGCCCGATTCCCCTGCATTGCCTGCACAGCAATTCCGTGTTCCCAATGAAACACATAAGGAGCCTCGATTTGCCTGATGGAACTTCAGCGAGTCCCCAAGAACACTGTCACAAGATGAGAAGAACTATGATGTCTCCTCAGGAAGGCAAAGTAGCTCAATGTACAGCAAATCAACTCGAGATGAAGCCCATTTTCCCTGCATTGGCTCCAGAGCAATCCCCCGTTCCCCATCATACAAAACAAGTGGCTTGACTTCCTTTAGGAAACTCCAAAGATTCCCTGAGACATCCGTCTCACCTCTAGAGGAACATCAATTTCAGTACAGCAAATCGAGGAATGATCCATGCACCCCATATCATCTCAAGATGCGAGGTGTTTCCATGTTTTCGACTGAAGAGGTAAGCCAACTTTCCACAAGCACCTCAAGCAGAGTTTTACCTCAGCAATAGGTATGTGAGAGGGACCCTGTGTTTTCCGCCTCAAATGGAATGGACTCCAAGATGTCCTGACCCGAAAGAAGCCCGGATTTCCCAACAGTGGCTTCAATGCAGGTGCGTCTTCAATCTCATAAGATAAGATTCCCCTTTGGAGACCGTAAAGAAAGCCCTAGACCTCCACCTCATCTGCACAGGAGGCCTTACTTCTCTTTGACACATGGAGAGGCGCCTGGAATTCAATGCTTCAAAAGGTGACGATGCCTGACTCGTCTTGAAAATTGATAGGATTCCCAATACTACTGTGCCAACTAGAAAGTGAACCTCGGTCTCCCGCCTAATCTCCAGAAGCATCAGTATTGTCCTGCCAAGCCTAGTTTAGATTCCTGAGGTGTCCATCAGAACTAGACAGGAGTCCTGATGTCGCTGAACACACACGAGTTTTGAATAGACATCCCGGCTGTAACTCGAGAATATAACCAAGTTTCTCGCTGGAACAAGGGAAAAAAACATGAGACTTCCCATCGCCGAGAGATGAGGCCCGATTCCCCTGCATTGCATGCAGATCAATTCCATGTTCCCAATAGAAAACATAAGGAACCTTGATTTGCTTGCCGGAACTCCAGAGAGTCGCCAAGAACACCCTCACAAGTGTAGAACGACACTGATGTCATGGCAGAAATGTGAAATAGCTCGGTGTAGCCCAAATCAACTTGAGATGACTCCCGATTCCCCTGAAATGGCTCCAGATCAATCCCCCATTCCATATCATACACAAGTGGCTTGATTTCCTTTAGGCAACTCCAGAGATTCCCTGAGACACCCTTCTCAAGTCTATAGGAACACCAATTTCAGCTCAGAAACTCGAAGAATGCTCCATGCACCCCATATTGTCTCGTGACGAGAGCTGATTCCCAGGATTCTATTGAAGAGGTAGGCCAACTTTCCACAAGCACCTCAAGAGGAGCCTTCCCTCAGCAATAGGTATGTGAGAGGGACCCTGAGTTTGCTGCCTCAAGTGGAGTGGATACTGAAATGCCCTGACTCGAAAGAAGGTCGGATTTCCCTGCAGTGGCTTGAATGCAGGCTCTTCTTTCATCTCACAAGATGAAGGGATGTCTGAATTGCCTGTGGAGACCCTAGAGAATGCCCTAGGTCTCTGCCTCATCTGCACAGTGTGCCTCACATCCCTTTGACTCCTCGAGAGGGACGTGGAGTTCATTGCTTCAAAAGGTGACAATGCCTCACTCTTCTTGAAAATAGATAGGAATCCCAATATCACTGTGCCAAATATATAGTGACCCTCAGTCTCCCACCTCACCTCCAGAAGCGTCTGCATTGTCCTGCCCAAGGTTAGTTTAGATTCCTGAGGTGTCCATCATATCTAGACAGGAGCCCTGACGTGGCTGAACAATCGCGAGTTTTGAATGGCCATCAACACCGTAACTCGAGAAAATACCCCAGGTTCCCGCCGCAATGGGAGCAAAACCATGAGACTTCCCCCTGCCCGAGAGATGAGGCCCGATGCCTCTGCATTGCAGGCAGAGCAATTCCATTTTCCCAATCAAACAAGTAAGGAACCTTGATTTGCTTGAGGGAACTACAGAGAGTCCCAAAGAGCACTCTCACAAGACTAGAAGGTTACTGATGTCACCGTAGGAATGTGAAGTAGGTTGGTGCAGCCCAAATCAACTCGAGATGATGCCCAATTCCCCTGCATTGGCTCCAGAGCAATCCTCGGTCCCCCATCATACAGGACATGTGGCTTGACTTCATTTAGGCAACTCCAGAGATTCCCTAAGACACCCGTCTCAAGTCTATAGGAACCCCAATTTCAGCACAGGAACTCGAGGAAAGCTCCATGCACCCCATATCGTCTCGAGAAGAGACCTGATTCCCAGGATTCTATTCAAGATGTAGGCCAACTTTTCCACAAGCACCTCAAGAGGAGCCTTCCCTCACCAATAGGTATGTGAGAGGGACCCAGTGTTTTCTGCCCCAGGTGGAAGGGACCCCGGGAGTCCCTGACTTGAAGAAGGTCGGATTTCCCTGTAGGGCATAATTGCAGGCTCGTCTTTCATTTCAAAAGATAAATGGATGTCTGAATCCCCTGTGGAGACCCTAGAGAAAGCCCTAGGTCCCTGCCTCATCAGGACAGGGGGCCTCACATCCCATGACAGCTCGAGAGGCACATGGAGTTCAATGTTTCAAAAGATGATGATGCCTGACTCTTGTTGAAAATTGATAGTAATCCCAATATCACTGTGACAACTAGAAAGGGACGATTGGTCTCTGGCCTCACATCCAGAAGTGTCCGTATTGTACTGCCAAGCCTCATTTAGATTCCTGAGGTGTCCGTACTTACTAGACAGGAGTCCTGACTTCGCTGAACAAACTCGAGTTTCGAATGGCAATCCCTGCCGTAACTTGAGAATATACCCCAGGTTCCTGCCGCAAATCGAGAAAACCCATGAGACATCCCCCTCGCCGCGAGATGAGGCCCTATTCCACTTCCTTCCATACAGAGCAATTACGTGTTCCCAACCAAACATGTAAGAAGCCTCGATTTGCTTGACAGAACTCCAGAGAATACCCAAGAACACCCTCACAAGACTAGAAGGACACTGATGTCACCGCAGGAATGTGAAATAGCTCAGTGTAGCCCAATCAACTCGAAATGACACCCGATTCCCCTGCATTGGCTCCAGAACAATCCCTGTTCCCCATCATACACGACAAGTGGCTTGACTTCCTTTAGGCAACTCCAGAGATTCCCTGAGACACCCTTCTCAAGCCTATAGGAACAACAGTTCAGCACAGGAACTCGAGGAAAGCTCCATGTACCCCATATCGTCTCGAGAAGTGAGCTGATTTACAGAATTTTATTGAAGAGGTTAGCCAACTTTTGACAAGCACCTCAAGAGGTGCCTTCCCTCAGCAATAGGTATGTGAGAGGGACCTTGAGTTTGCTGCCTCAATTGGAGTGGATATCGAGATGCCCTGTCTCGAAAGAAGGTCGGATTTCTGTGCAGTGGTTTGAATGCAGGCTCGTCTTTCATCTCACAAGATGAAGGGATGTCTGAATCCCCTCTGGAGATCTGGGAGAAAGCTCTAGGTCCCCTCCTCATATGCACAGGGGGCCTCACATCCCTTGACACCTCGTGAGGCACATGGAGTACAATTCTTCAAATGGTGACGATTCCTGACTCTTCTTGAACATTGATCAGAATCCTAATATCACTGTGCCAACTAGAAAGTGACCCTCGGTCACCTGCCTCACCTCCAGAAGCGTCCGTATTGTCCTGACAAACCTAGTTTAGATTTCTGATGTGTCCATCGTTACTAGACAGGATTCCTGACGTCGCTGAACAAACACGAGTTTTGAATGGTCATCCCTGCCGTAACTCTAGAATATACCCCAGGTTCCCACCGCAATTCGAGAAAACCCATGAGACTTCCCCCTCACTGCGAGTTGAGGCCCGTTCCCCTGCATTGCATGCAGAGCAATTCCGTGTTCTCAATCAAACACATAAGGAGCCTTGATTTGCTCAATAGAACTCCAGAGAGACCCCAAGAACACCCTCACCAGTCTAGAAGGACACTCATGTCACTGCAGTAATGTGAAATAGCTGGGTGTAGCCCAAATCAACACGAGATGACGCCCGATTCCATTGTATTGGCTCCAGAGCAATGCCCCGTTCCCATTCATACACTAAAAGTTGCTGGACTTCCTTTAGGAAACTCCAGAGTTTCCCTGAGACACACTTCTCAAGTCTATAGTAACACCAATTTCAGCACAGGAACTCGAGGAAAGTTTCATGCACTCCATATCGTCTCGAGGAGAGAGCTTATTCCCAGGATTCTATTGAAGATGTAGGCCATCTTTCCACAAGCACCTGAAGAGGAGCCTTGCCTCCACCTTAGGTATGTGAGAGGGACGCTGAGTTTGCTGCCTCAAGTGGAGTAGATACCGAAATGCCCTGACTTGAAAGAAGGTCGGATTTCCCTGCAGTGGCTTGAATGCAGGCTCGTCTTTCATCTAACATGATGAAGAGATGGCTGAATCGCCTGTGGAGACCCTAGAGAAAGCCCTAGGTCCCCGGCTCATGTGGACAGGGGGCCTCACATCCCTTGGCACCTCGAGAGGCAGGGGGAGTTCAATGCTTCAAAAGGTGACAATGCCTGACTCTTCTTGAAAATTGATAGGAATCCCAATATCACTGTGGAAACTAGAAAGGGATACTTTCTCTACTGCCTCACCTCCAGAAGCGTCCATATTGTCCTGCCAAGCCTAGTTTAGATTTCTGAGGTGTCCGTCGTAACTAGACAGGAGTCCTGACGTCGCTGAACAAACTCGAGTTTCAAATGGCAATCCCCGCCGTAACTCGAGAATATACCCCAGGTTCCTGCTGCAACTCGAGAAAACCCCTGAGACTTCCCGCTCGCAGCGAGATGAGGCCTGATTCCCCTGCATTGCCTGCAGAGCAATTCCGTGTTCCCAATGAAACACGTAAGGAGCCTCGATTTGCTTGTTGCTACTCCACAGAGTCCCCTCGAACACTGTCAGAAGACGAGAAGAACTATGGTGTCACCTCAGGTATGCAAAGTAGCTCGGTGTACACAAAATCAACTCGAGATGAAACCCATTTTCCCTGCATTGACCACATAGCCATCCCGTTTTCCACATCATACACAACAAGTGGCTTGACTTCCTTTAGGAAACTCCAGAGATTCCCTGAGATACCCGTCTCACCTCTAGAGGAACATCAATTTCAGTAGAACAATTCGAAGAAAGCTCCGTGCACCCCATATCATCTCGAGAAGAGAGCTGATTCTGTATCTTTGACTGAAGAGGTAAGCCAACTTTCCATAAGCACCTCAAGAGGAGTTTTCCCTCAGCAATAGGTATGTGAGAAGGACCCTGTTTTCTGCCTCAAGGGAATGCACCCCGAGATGCCCTGACTCGAAAGAAACACGGATTTCCCTGCAATCTCTTAAATGCAGGCTCTTCTTTTATCTCACAAGATGAAGGGATGTCTGATTCCCCTTTGAAGACCCTAGAGAAAGCCCTAGATCTCCGCCTCATCTGGACAGGTGGACTCACATCGCTTTGACAAATGGAGAGGCGCATGTAGTTCAATGCTTCAAAAGGTGATGATGCCTGACTCTGCTTGAAAATTGATAGGAATCCCAATATCACTGTGCCAACTAGAACGTGACCCTCGGTCAACCGCCTCACCTCCAGAAGCGTCAGTATTGTCCTGCCAAGTCTAGTTGAGATTCCCGAGGTGTCCAGCATAACTAGACGGGAGTCCTGATGTCGCTGAACAAACAAGAGTTTTGAATGGCCATCCCTGCTGTAACTTGAGAACATACCCCAGCTTCCCACCACAACTAGAGAAAAACCATGAGACTTCCTCCTCCCCGAGAGATGAGGCCCGATTACCCTGCATTGCATGCAGAGCAATTCCGTGTTCCCAATCAAACACATAAGGAGCCTTGATTTGCTTGACGGACCTACAGAGAGTCCCAGAGAACAACCTCACAAGTCTAGAAGGACACTGATGTCAACGCAGGAATGTGAAATAGCTCAGTGTAGCCCAAATCAACTTGAGACGACACCCGATTCCCCTGCATTCGCTACAGAACAATCCTCCATTCCCCATCATACATTACAAGTGACTTGACTTCCTTTATGCAACTCCAGAGATTCCCTGAGACACCCGTCTCAAGTCTAGAGGAACATAAATTTCAGTACAGCAACTCGAGGAATGCTCTGTGCACCCCATATTGTCTCGAGATGAGAGCTGATTCCCTGCCTTTGACTGAAGAGGTAAGCAAACTTTCCACAAGAACCTCAAGAGGAGATTTCTCTCAGCAATAGCTATGTGACAGGGACCCTGTGTTTTATGCCTCAGGTGGAAGGGACCCCCAGCGGCCCTGATTCGAAAGAAGGCCAAATTTCCCTGCAGTGGCTTTAATGCAGGCTCGTCTTTCATCTCACAAGACAAAGAGATGTCTGAATCAACTGTAGAAACCCTAGAGAAAACCCTAGGTCCCCACATAACCAGGACATGGGGCCTCACATCCCCATCCCTTGACACCTTGAGAGGCAGGTGGAGTTCAATGTTTCATAAGGTGACGGTGCCTGACTCTTGTTGAAAATTGATAGGAATCCCAATATCACTGTGGCAACTAGAAAGGGATGCTTAGTCTCCCGCCTCACCTCCAGAATCGTCCATATTGTACTGCCAAGCCTCGTTTAGATTTCTCAGGTGTCTGTCGTAACTAGACAAGAGTCCAGACTTCGCAGAACAAACTCAAGTTTCGAATGGCGATCCCCGCCGTAACTCGAGAATATATCCCAGGTTCCTGCCGCAACCCATGAAAACGCCTGAGACTTCAGTCTTGCAGCGAGATGAGGCCCGATTCCCCTGCATTGCATGCAGGGCAAACCTGTTTTCCCAATGAAACACGTAAGGAGCATCGATTTGCTTGATGGAACTTCAGAGAGTCCCCAAGAACACTGTCACAAGATGAGAAGAACTATGATGTAACCTCAGGAACGCAAAGTAGCTCGGTGTACACCAAATTAACACGAGATGAAGCCCATTTTCCCTGCATTGACTCCAGAGCAATCCCCCGTTCCACATCATACACATCAAGTGGCTTGTCTTTCTTTAGGAAACTCCAGAGATTCCCTGAGACACCCGTCTCAAGTCTAGAGGAACATCAATTTCAGTACAGCAACTAGAGAAAAGCTCCATGCACCCCATATCTTCCCGAGATGAGAGCTGATTCCCTGTCTTCGACTGAAGAGGTAAGACAACTTTCCACAAGCACCTCAAGAGGAGTTTTCCCTCAGCAATAGGTATGTGAGAGGGACCCTATGTTTTCTGCCTCAAGTGCAATGGACCCCGAGATTCCCTGACACAACTGAAGGCTGGATTTCCCTGCAGTGGCTTCAATGCAGGCTCGTCATTCATCTCAAAAGATGAAGGGATGTCTGAATCCCCTGTGGAGAACATAGAGAAAACCCTAGGTCTCCCCCTCATCTGGACAGGGGGCTTCAAATCCCTTTCACACCTAGAGAGGTGCAGGGAGTTCAATGCTTCAAAAGGTGACGATGCCTGACTATTCTTGAAAATTAATAGGAATCCCAGTATCACTGTGCAAGCTAGAAATTGATCCTCAGTATCCCGCCTCACCTCCAGATGCCTCCGTATTGTCCTGCCAAACCTAGTTTAGATTCCTGAGGTGTCCATCGTAACTAGACAGGAGTCCTGACATTGCTGAACAAACACGTGTTTTCAATGGCCATCTCCGCTGTAAATCCAGAATATACACCAGGTTCCTGCCGCAACTCGAGAAAAACCATGAGACTTCCCACTTGCCGATAGATGAGGCCCGATTCCACGGCCTTGAATGCAGAGCAATTCCGTGTTCCCAATCCACAGGTAAGGAGCCTTGATTTGCTTGACGAAACTCCAAAGTGTCCCCACGAACAGCCTCACAAGTCTAGGAGGAAACTGATGTCACTGCAGGAATGTGAACTTGAACAGTGTAGCCCAAATCAGCTCGAGATGATGCCCGATTCCCATGCATTGGCTCCAGAGCAATGCACCGTTCCCCATCATACATGATAAGTGGCTTGACTTCCTTAGGCAACTCCAGAGATTCACTGAGACACACGTCTCAAGTCTATAGGAACACCAATTTCAGCACAGGAGCTCGAGAAAAGCTCCATGCACCTCATATAGTCTGGAGAAGAGAGCAGATTCCCAGGATTCTATTGAAGAGATAGGCCAACTTTCAACAAGCACCTCAAGAGGAGCCTTCATTCAGCAAGAGGTGTGTGATAGGGACCCTTAGTTTGCTGCCCCAAGTGGAGTGAATAACGAGATGCCATGACTCAAAAGAAGGTCGGATTACCCTGCAGTGGCTTGAATGCTGGCTCATCTTTCATCTCACACGATGAAGTGATGTCTGAATTACCTGAGGAGACCTTAGAGAAAGCCCTTGGTCACCACCTCATCTGGACAGGCGGCCTCACATCCCTTGACACCTCGAGAGGCACGCGGAGTTCAAAGCTTCAAAAGGTGATGATGCCTGACTCTTGTTGAAAATTAATAGGAAACCCAATATCATTGTGCCAAATAGAAATGAACGCTTGGTCTCCTGCCTCACATCCAAGAGCGTCCATAGGGTCCTGCCAAGCCTCGTTTAGATTCCTGAGGTGTCCATCCTAACTAGACAGGAGTCCTGACTTCGCTGAACAAACTCGAGTTTTGAATGTCCATCCCTGCCGTAACTCAAGAATGTACCCAGGGTCCTGCCGCAACTCGAGAAAACCATGAGACATCCCCCTCACCGAGAGATGAGGCCCGATCCACCTGCATTGTGGGCAGATCACTACCGTGTTCACAATCAAACACGTAAGGACCCTCGGTTTGCTTGATGGACCACCAGAGCGTCCCCAAGAAAACTGTCACAAGATGAGAAGAACACTGATGTCACATTAGGAATGAAAAATAGTTCGATGTACCCCAAATCAACTCGAGATGAAGCCCATTTCCCCTGCATTTGCTGCATAGCTATCCTGCGTTCCACATCATTCACAACAAGTGGCTTGACTTCCTTTAGGAAACTCCAGAGATTCCCTGAGACACCCGTCTCAAGTCCAGAGGAACGCCAATTTCAGTACAGCAACTCGAGGAAAACTCCATGCACACCATATCATCTCGAAATGAGAGCCGATTCCCTGTCTTCAACTGAAGAATTAAGCCAAATTTCCACAAGCAGCTCAAGACGAATTTTCACTCAGCAATAGATATGTGAGAGGGACCCTGTGTATTCTGCCTCAAGTGGAATGGAACCCGAGATGCTCTAACTCGAAAGAAGGCCGTATTTCCCTCCAGTGACTTAAATTCAGGCTCATCTTTCATCTCACAATATGAAGGGATGTCTGAATTCCCTGTGGAGACACTAGAGAAAGCCCTAGTTCTCCACCTCATATGGACCGGGGGACACATATCCCGTTGGCACCTCGAGACGCACGCAGAGTTCATTGCTTCTAAACTGATGATGCCTGACTCTTTCTGAAAATTGATAGGAATCCCAATATCACAGTGCCAACCATAAAGTGGCCCTTGGTCTCCCGCCTCACCTCCAGAAGCCTCCGTATTGTCCTGCCAAGCCTAGTTTAGATTCCTGAGGTGTCCATCGTAACTAGACAGGAGTCCTGATGTCACTGAATAAAAACGAGTTTTGAATGGCCATACCCACTGTAACTCGAGAATATACCACAGGTTCCCACCGCAACTTGAGAAAACACGTGATACTTCCCCCTCGGCGCGAGATGTGGAAGATTCCCATGCATTGCTGGCATAGCAATTCTGTGCTCCCAATCAAACATGTAAGGAGCCTTGCTTTGCTTGATGGGACACCAGATAATCCCCAAGAACACCCTCACAATTCTGGAAGGACACTGATGTTAACGCAGGGATGTGAAATAGATCGGTGTAGCCCAAATCAACTCGAGATGATGCCCGATTCCCCTGCATTGGCTCCAGAGCAATCTTCCATTCCCCATCGTACATGACAAGTGGCTTGACTGCCTTTAGGAAACTCTAGACACTCCCTGAAACAGCCGTCTCAAGTCTATAGGAACACCAATTTCAGCCTAGGAACTCGAGGAAACCTCAATGCACACCATATAGTCTCGAGAAGGGAGCTGATTCCCAGGATTCTATTAAGGAGGCAGGCCAACTTTCCACAAGCACCTCAAGAGGAGCCTTCCCTCAGCAATAGGTATGTTAAAGGGACCCATAATTTGCTGCCCCAAGTGGAGTGGGTACTGAGATGCCCTGACTCGAAAGAAGGTCGGATTTCCCTTTAGTGGCTTGAATTCTGGCCCATATTTCCACTCAAAAGATGAAGGGATGTGTGATTCCCCTGTGGAGACCCTAGAGAAAGCTCTAGGTCACCACCTCATCAGGACATGGGGCCTCATATCCCTTTATAGTTCGATAGGCACGCAGAGTTCAATGCTTCAAAAGGTGACGATGACTGACGTTTCTTGAAAATTGATAGGAATCCCAGTATCACTGTGCCAACTAGAAAGGAACGCTCGGTCTCCATCCTCAACTCCAGAAGCATCCGTATTGTCATGCCAAGCCTAGTTTAGATTCCTAAGTTTTCCGTTGTAACTAGACAGGGGTCCAGTCTTTGCTGACCAAACTCGAGTTTCGAATGACCATCGCCACCGTAACTCGAGAATGTACCCCAGGTTCCTGCTGCAACATGAAAAAACCCATGAGACTTCCCCCTTGCCCCAAGATGAGGCCTGATTCCCTTGCATTGCATGCAGAGCAATTCCTTTTTCCCAATCAAACACTTAAGGAGCCTCTATTTGCTTGATGGAACTCCAGAGAGTCCCCAGGAACACTGTCCCAAGACGAGAGGAAAACTGATGTCACCTCAGGAATGCAAAATAGCTCAGTGTACCCCAAATCAAATCTAGATGAAGCCCATTTCCCCTGCATTGGCTCCATAGCCATTCTGCATTCCACATATACACAACAAGTGGCTTGACTTCCTTTAGGGAACTCCAGAGATTCCCTGAGACACCCGTATCAAGTCTAGAGGAACATCAGTTTCAGTACAGCAACTCGAGGAAAACTCAAGGAACCCCATATCATCTCAAGATGAGAGCTGATTCCCTGGCTTTGACTGAAGAGGTAAGCCAACTTTCCACAAGCATCTCAAGAGGAGTTTTCCCTCAGCAATAGGTATGTGAGAGGGACCCTATGTTTTATGCCTCAAGTGGAATGGACCCCGGGATTCCCTGACTCAACTGAAGGCCAGATTTCCCTGCAGTGGCTTTAATGCAGACTCGTCATTCAGCTCAGAAGATGAAGGGATGTCTGAAACCCTGTGGAGACCATAGAGAAAGCCTTAGTTCTCCCCCTCATCTGGACAGGGGTCCTCAAATCCCTTTCACACCTCAAGAGGCACACGGAGTTCAATGCTTCAAAAGGTGACAATGCCTGACTCTTCTTGAAAATTGATAGGAATCCCAATATCATTGTGCCAGTTAGAAATTGACCCTCGGTATACCACCTCACCTCCAGATGCCTCCGTATTGTCCTGCCAAACCTAGTTTAGATTCCTGAGATGTCCATCACAACTAAAGAGGAGTCCTGACATTGCTGAACAAACACGAGTTTTCAATGGCCATCCCCACCGTAACTCGATAATGTACCCCATGTTCCTGCTGCAACTCGAGAAAATCATCAGACTTCCACCTCGCTTAGAGATGAGGCTCGATCCCCCTGAATTCCGCACAGAGCACTACCATGTTCCCAGTCAAACACGTAAGGAGCCTCGATTTGCTTGATGGAAGTCCAAAGAGTCCCCAAGAAAACTCCCAAAATGAGAAGAACAATGGTGTCACATCGGGAAGGAAAAATAGTTTGATGTACCCCAAATGAACTTGAGATGAAGCCCATTTCCCCTGCATTGGCTCCATAGCCTTCCTGCGTTCCACATCATTCACAACAAGTGGCTTGACTTCCTTTAGGAAACTCCAGAGATTCCCTGAGACACCCGTCTCAAGTCTAGAGGAACATCAATTTCAGTACAGCAACTCGAATAAAACTCCATGCACACCATATCGTCTCGAGATGAGAGCCAATTCCCTGTCTTTGACTGAAGAATTAAGCCAACTTTCCACAAGCAGCTCAAGAGGAATTTCCCCTCAGCAATAGATATGTGAGAGGGGCCCTGTGTTTTCTTCCTCAAGTGGAATGGAACCCGAGATGTCCTAACTCCAAAGAAGGCTGGATTTCCCTGAAGTGGCTTAAATGTAGGCTTGTCTTTCACCTCACAATATGAAGGGATGTCTGAATTCCCTGTGGAGACACTAGAGAAAGCGTTAGGTCTCCACCTCATATGGACTGGGGGCCTCATATCCCGTTGACACCTCGAGAGACACGCGGAGTTAAATGTTTCAAAAGGTAAAGATGCCTGACTATTCTTGAAAATGGATAGGAATCCCAATATCAGAGTGCCAAATATAAAGTGGGCCTTGGTCTCCCACCTCACCTCCAGAAGACTCTGTATTGTCCTGCCAAGGCTAGTTTAAATTCCTGAGGTGTCCATCATAACTAGACAGGAGTCCTGATGTCACTGAACAAAAATGAGTTTTGAATGGCCATCACCGCAGTAACTCAAGAATATACCCCAGGTTCCCACCGCAACTTGAGAAAAGCCATGAGTATCCCCCCTCACGATGAGAGGAGGCCCGATTCCCCTGCATTGCTGGCATAGCAATTCCGTGTTCCCAGTCAAACATGTAAGGAGCCTTGATTTGCTTCATGGGACTCCAGAGAATCCCCAAGAACACCCTCACAATTCTGGAAGAACACTGATGTCACCGCAGGATTGTGAAATATCTCGGTGTAGCCCAAATCAACTCGAGATGATGCCGGAATCCCCTGCATTGGCTCCAGAGCAATCCCCCATTCCCTATCATACATGACAAGTGGCATGACTGCCTTTAGGAAACTCCAGACACTCCCTGAGACAGCCGTCTCAAGTCTATAGGAACACCAATTTCAGCACAGGAACTCGAGGAAATCTCCATGCACCCCATGTAGTCTCGAGAAGTGAGCTGATTCCCAGGATTCTATTGAAGAGGTAGGCCAAATTTCCACAAGCACCTCAAGAGGAGTCTTCCCTCAGCAATAGGTATGTTTAAGGGACCCATAATTTGCTGCCTCAAGTGGAGTGGGTACCGAGATGACCTGACTCGAAAGAAGGTCGGATTTCCCTGCAGTGGCTTGAATTCTGGCACGTCTTTCCTCTCACAAGATGAAGGGATGTGTGAATCCCCTGTGGAGACCCTAGAGAAAGCTCTACGTCACCAGCTCATCAGGGCATGGGGCCACATATCCCTTGACACTTCGATAGGCACACAGAGTTCAGTGCTTCAAAAGGTGACGATGCCTGACTCTTCTTGAAAATTGATAGGAATCCCAATATCACTGTGCCAACTAGAAAGGAACGCTTGGTCTCAAGCCTCAACTCCAGAAGTGTCCGTATTTTCCTGCCAAGCCTAGTTTAGATTCCTAAGTTGTCCGCTGTAACTAGACAGGAGTCCTGTCTTTGCTGAAAAAACTCGAGTTTCGAATGACCATCGCCACCGTAACTCGAGAATGTACCCCAGGTTCCTGCTGCAACATGAAAAAACCCATGAGACTTCCCCCTTGCCCCAAGATGAGGCCTGATTCCCTTGCATTGCATGCAGAGCAATTCCTTTTTCCCAATCAAACACTTAAGGAGCCTTAATTTGCTTGATGGAACTCCAGAGAGTCCCCAGGAACACTGTCACAAGACGAGAACACTGATGTCACCTCAGGAACGCAAAATTGTTCAGTGTACCCCAAATCAACGCAATATGAATCCCATTTCCCCTGCATTGGCTCCATAGCCATCACACGTTCCACATCATACACCGCAAGTGGCTTGACTTCCTTTAGGGAACTCCAGAGATTCCCTGAGACACCTGTCTCAAGTCTAGGGGAACATCAATTTCAGTACAGCAACTAGAGGAAAGCTCCATGCACCCCACATCGTCTCGAGATGAGAGCTGATTCCCTGTCTTTGATTGAAGAGGTAAGCCAACTTTCCACAAGCAACTCAAGAGGAGTTTTCCCTAAGCAATACGTATGTGAGAGGGACCCAATATTTTCTGCCTCAAGTGGAATGGACCCCGAGATTCCCTGACTCAACTGAAGGCCAGATTTCCCTGCAGTGGCTTCAATGCAGGCTCTTTGTTCATCTCAGTAGATGAAGGGATGTCTGAGTCCCCTGTGGAGACCATAGAGAAAGCCCTAGTTCTCCCCCTCTTCTGGACAGGGGGCCTCAAATCCCTTTCACACCTCGAGAGGTGCGGGGAGTTCAATGCTTCAAAAGGTGACGATGCCTGACTCTTCTTGAAAATTGATAGGAATCCCAATATCACTGTGCCAGCTAGAAATTGACTCTTGATATCCTGCCTCACCTCCAGATGCCTCCGTATTGTCCTGCCAAACCTAGTTTAGATTCCTGAGGTGTCCATTGTAACTAGACAGGAGTCCAGACATTGCTGAACAAACGAGTTTTCAATGGCCATCCCCGCCGTAACTCGAGAATGTACCCCAGGTTCCTGCCACAAGTCGAGAAAAATCATCACACTTCCCGCCGAGAGATGAGGCCTGATCCCCCTGCATTGCATGCAGAGCACTACCGTGTTCCCAATCAAACATGTAAGGAGCCTCAATTTGCTTGATGGAACTCCAGAGAGTCCCCAAAAAACTGTCACAAGATGAGAAGAACACTGATGTCACATTGGGAACGAAAAATAATTCGATGTACCACAAATGAACTCGAGATGAAGCCCATTTCCCCTGCATTGGCTCCATAGCCTTCCCGTGTTCCACATCATTCACAACAAGTGGCTTAACTTCATTTAGGAAACTCCAGAGATTCCCTGAGACACCGGTCTCAAGTCTAGAGGACATCAATTTCAGTACAGCAACTCGAGGAATGATCTGTGCACACCATATCATCTTGAGATGATAGCTGATTCCTTGTCTTTGACTTAAGAATTAAGCCAACTTTCCACAAGCAGCTCAAGAGGAATTTTCCCTCAGCAGTAGATATGTGAGAGGGACCCTGTGTATTTTGCCTCAAGTGGAATGGAACCCGAGATGCCCTAACTCAAAAGAAGGCCAGATTTCCCTACAGTGGCTTAAATGCAGGCTTGTCTTTCATCTCACAATATGAAGGGATGTCTGAATTCCCTGTGGAGACCCTAGAGAAAGCCCTTGGTGTCCACCGCATATGGTCCGGGGGACACACATCCCGTTGACACCTCGAGAGGCAGGCGGAGTTCAATGTTTCAAAAGGTGTCGATGCCTGACTATTCTTGAAAATGGATAGGAATCCCAATATCACAGTGCCAACTATAAAGTGGCCCTTGGTCTCCCGCCTCACCTCCAGAAAACTTGGTATTGTCCAGCCAAGCTTACTTTAGATTACTGAGGTGTCCATCATAACTAGACAGGAGTCCTGATGTCTCTGAAGAAAAGCGAGTTTTGAATGGCCATCCCCGCCGTAACTCGAGAATATACCCCAGGTTCCCACCGCAACTTGAGAAAAGGCATGATATTTCCCCCTCGCCGCGAGATGAGGCCCGGTTCCCCTGCATTGCCGGCATAGCGATTCCGTGTTCCCAATGAATCATGTAAGGAGCATTGATTTGCTTGATGGGACTACAGAGAATCCCCAAGAACACCCTCACAATTGTGGTAGGACACTGATGTCACCGGAGGAATGTGATATAGTTCCGTGTACCCCAAATCAACTCTAGATGAAGCCCATTTCCCCTGCATTGTCTCCATAGCCATCCGACGTTTCACATCATACACAACAAGTGGCTTGACTTCCTTTAGGAAACTCCAGAGATTCCCTGAGAAACCCGTCTCAAGTCTAGAGGAACATCAATTTCAGTACAGCAACTCGAGGAAAACTCCATGCACCACATATCATCTCAAGATGAGAGCTGATTCCCTATCTTCAACTGAAGAGGTAAGCCAACTTTCCACAAGCACCTCAAGAGGAGTTTTCCCTCAGCAATAAGTATGTGAGAGGGACCCTATATTTTCTGTCACAAGTGGAATGGACCCCGAGATACCCTGACTAAGCTGACGGCCGGATTTCACTGCAGTGGCTTCAATGCAGTCTCGTTGTTTATCTCAGAAGATGAAGGGATGTCTGAACCCCCTTTGGAGACCATAGACAAAGCCCTATGTCTCCCCCCTCATCTGGACAGGGGGGCTCAAATCCCTTTCACACTTTGATAGGCGTGCGGAGTTCAATGCTTCAAAAGGTGACGGTGCCTGACTCTTCTTGAAAATTGATAGGAATCCCAATATCACTGTGCCAGTTAGAAATTGACCCTCAGTATCACGCCTCACCTCTAGATGCCTCCGTATTATCCTGCCAAACCTAGTTTAGATTTCTGAGGTGTCCATCGTAACTAGACAGGAGTCCTGACATTGCTGAACAAATACGAGTTTTCAATGGCCATCCCCGCCGTAACTCGAGAATGTACCCCAGGTTCCTGCTGGAACTTGAGAAAAGCCATGAGACTTCCCCCTTGCCGCGAGATGAGGCCTGATTCCCCTGCATTGCTGGCATAGCAATTCCGTTTTCCCAATGAAATATGTAAGGAGCCTTGATTTGCTTGATAGGACTCCAGAGAATCCCCAAGAACACCCTCATAATTCTGGAAGGACACTCATGTCACAGCAGGTATGTGAAATAGCTCGGTTTAGCCCAAATCAACTCGAGATGACGCCTGATTCCCCAGCATTGGCTCCAGAGCAATCCCCCGTTCCCCATCATACACGACAAGGGGCTTGACTGCCTTTAGGAAACCCCAGACACTCCATGAGACAGCCGTCTCAAGTCTATAGGAACACCAATTTCAGCACAGGAACTCGAGGAAACCTCCATGCACCCCATATAGTCTCGAGAAGGGAGCTGATTCCCAGGATTCTACTGAAGAGGTAGGCCAACTTTCCACAATCACCTCAAGAGGAGCATTCCCTCAGCAATAGGTATGTTAAAGGGACCCATTATTTGCTGCCCCAAGTGGAGTGGGTACCGAGATGCCCTGACTCGAAAGAAGGTTGGATTTCCCTGCAGTGGCTTGAATGCTGGCTCGTCTTTCATCTCACA
>JAGTXW010001336.1:5065881-5086959 GCA_020226075.1 Hydropotes inermis
TGCACCCCATATCATCTCAAGATGAGAGCTGATTCCCTGTTTTCGATGGAAGAGGTAAGCCAACTTTCCACAAGCACCTCAAGAAGATTTTCCGTCAGCAATAGGTATGTGAGAGGGACCCTATGTTTTCTCCCTCAAGTGGAATGGACCCCGAGATTCCCTGACTCAACTGAAGGCCGGATTTCCCTGCAGTGGCTTCAATGCAGGCTCGTCATTCATCTCAGTTGATGAATTGATGTCTGAATCCCCTGTGGAGACCATAGAGAAAGCCCTACGTCTCCTCCTCATCTGGACAAGGGGCCTCAAATCCCTTTCACACCTCGAGAGGTGCACGGAGTTCAATGCTTCAAAAGGTGATGATGCCTGACTCTTCTTGAAAATTGATAGGAATCCCAATATCACTGTGCCAGCTAGAAAGTGCCCATCAGTATCCCGCCTCACCTCCTGATGCCTCTGTATTGTGCTGCCAAACATCGTTTAGATTCCTTAGGTGTCCTCGTAACTAGACTGGAGTCATGACGTTGCTGAACAATCACGTGTTTTCAATGGCCATCCCCGTTGTAACTCTAGAATATACACCAGGTTCCTGCCTCAACTCGAGAAAAACCATGAGACTTCCCTCTCGCCGAGACATGAGGCCCATTCCACGGCCTTTCATGCAGAGCAATTCCGTGTTCCCAATCAACAGGTAAGGAGCTTTGATTTGCTTGATGGAACTATAAAGTGTCCCTACGAACACCCTAACAAGTCTAGGAGGACACTGATGTCACCACAGGAATGTGAACTTGAACGGTGTAGCCCAAATCACCTCGAGATGACACCCGATTCCCGAGCATTGGCTCGAGAGCAATCCACCGTTTCCCATCATACATGACAAGTGGCTTGACTTCCTTAGGCAACTTCAGAGATTCCCTGAGACACCCGTCTCAAGTCTATAGCAACACAAATTTCAGCACAGGAATTCGAGGAAAGCTCCATGCACCCCATATCGTCTGGAGAACGGAGCGGATTCCCAGGATTCTATTGAAGAGGTAGACCAACTTTCAACAAGCACGTCAAGAGGAGCCTTCCTTCAGCAATAGGTGTGTGAGAGGAACCCTGAGTTTGCAGCCCCAAGTGGAGTGAATAATGAGATGCCCTGACTCGAAAGAAGGTCGGATTTCCCTGCAGGGGCTTGAATGCTGTCTCGTCTTTCATCTCACAAGATGAAGTAATGTCTGAATCCCCTGTGGAGACTTTAGAGAAAGCCCTAGGTCACAGCCTCATCTGGACAAGGTGTCTCACATCCCTTGACACCTCGAGAGGCACACGGAGTTCAAAGCTTCAAAAGGTGATGATGCCTGACTCTTGTTGAAAATTAATAGGAAAACTAATATCACTTTGCAAATAGAAATGGATGCTTGGTCTCCCGCCTCACCTCCAAGAGCGTCCATATGGTCCTGCCAAGCGTAGTTTAGATTCCTGAGTTGTCCGTCGTAACTAGACAGGAGTCTTGACTTCGCTGAACAAAGTTGAGTTTCAAATGGCCATCCTCGCCATAACTCGAGAATGTAACCCAGGTTTCTGCCCCCCAACTCGAGAAAACCATGAGGCTTCCCCCTCACCGTTTGATGAGGCCAGATCCCCCTGCATTGTGCGCAGAGGACTACCGTATTCCCAATCAAACATGTAAGGAGCCTCGATTTGCTTGATGGAACTCAAGAGAGCCCTCAAGAAACTGTCACAAGACGAGAAGAACACTGATGTCACATCAGGAATGAAAAATTGTTCGATGAACCCCAAATCAACTCGAGGTGAAGCCCATTTCCCCTGCATTGGCTCCATAGCCATCCCAATACCACATCATTCGCAGCAAGTGGCCTGACTTCCTTTAGGAAACTCCAGAGATTCCCTGAGACACCCGTCTCAAGTCTAGAGGAACATAAATTTCAGTACAGCAACTCGGGGAAAGCTCCGTGCACACCATATCATCTCGAGATGGGAGCCGATTCCCTGTCTTTGACTGAAGAATTAAGCCAACTTTCCACAAGCAGCTCAAGAGGAATTTTCCCTCAGCAAAAGATATGTGAGAGGGACCTTGTATTTTCTGCCTCAAGTGGAATGGACCCCGAGATGCCCTAACTCGAAAGAAGGCTGGATTTCCCTGCAGTGGCTTAAATGCAGGCTTGTCTTTCATCTCACAATATGATGAGATGTCTGAATTCCTTGTGGAGACCCTATAGAAAGCCCTAGGTCTCCACCTCCTATGGACTGCGGGACTCACATGCCGTTGACACCTCGAGAGGCACGCAGAGTTCAATGCTTCAAAAGGTGACGATGCCTGACTCTTCCTGAAAATTGATAGGAATCCCACTATCACAGTGCCAACTATAAAGTGGCCCTTGGTCTCCCACCTCACCTCCAGAAGCCTCCGTATTTTTCTGCCAAGCCTAGTTTAGATTCCTGAGATGTCCATCATAACTAGACAGGAGTCCTGATGTCACTGAATAAAAATGAGTTTTGAATGGCCATCACCACCATAACTCGAGAATATACCACAGGTTCTCACTGCCCCTTGATAAAACCCATGAGGCTTCCCTCTCGCCGTGAGATGAGGCCCCATTCCCCTGCATTGCTGGCATAGCAATTACGTGTCCCCAATTAAACATGTAAGGAGTCTTGATTTGATTGATGGGACCCCAGAGAATCCCCAAGAACACCCTCACAATTCTGGAAGGACACTGATGTTACAGCAGTTATGTGAAATAGCTCGGTGTAGCCCAAATCAACTCGAGATGATACCCAATTCCCATGCATTGGCTCCAGAGCAATCCCCCGTTCCCCATCATACACAACAAGTGGCTTGACTGCCTTTAGGAAACTCCAGGCAATCCCTGAGACAGCCGTCTCAAGTCTATAGGAACACCAATTTCAGCACAGGAACTCGAGGAAAACTCCCTGCACCCCATATAGTCTCGAGACGGGAGCTGATTCCCAGGATTCTATTGAAGAGGTAAGCCAACATTCCATAAGCACCTCAAGAGGAGCCTTCCCTCAGCACTAGTTATGTTAAAGGTTCCCATAATTTGTTGCCTCAAGTGGAGTGGGTACCGAGATGCCCTGACTTGAAAGAAGGTCGGATTTCCCTGCAGTGGCTTGAATTTTGGCTCGTCTTTCCTCTGACAAGGTGAAGGGATCTATGAATCCCCTGTGGAGACCCTAGAGAAAGCTCTAGGTCACCGCCTCATCAGGACATGGGGCCTCCATCCCTTGACACTTCGATAGGCACGCAGAGTTCAGTGCTTCAAAAGGTGACGATGCCTGACTCTTCTTGAAAATTGATAGGAATCAGAATATCACTGTGCCAACTAGAAAGGAACGCTTGGTCTCCAGCCTCAACTTCAGATGCGTCTGTATTGTCATGCCAAGCCTAGTTTAGATTCCTAAGTTGTCCGTTGTAACTAGACAGAAGTCCTGTCTTTGCTGAAGAATCTCGAGGATCGAATGGCCATTCCCGCCGTAACTTGAGAATGTACCCCAGGTTCCTGCGGCAACTCGAAAAAACCCATGAGACTTCCCACTTGCCGCAAGATGAGGCCTGATTCCCTTTCATTGAATGCAAAGCAATTCCTTTTATCCAATCAAACACTTAAGGAGCCTCTATTTGCTTGTTGGAACTCCAGAGAGTCCCCAGGAACACTGTCACAAGAGGAGCAGAACACTGATGTCACCTCAGGAACGCAGAATAGCTCCGTGCACCCCAAATCAACTCTAGATGAAGCCCATTTCCCCTGCATTAGCTCCATAGCCATCCCGCGTTCCACATCATACACAACAAGTGACTTGACTTCCTTTAGGGAACTCTAGAGATTCCCTGAGACACCCGTCTCAAGTCTAGAGGAACATCAGTTTCACTAGAGCAACTCGAGGAAAGCACCGTGCACCCCATATCGTCTCAATAAGAGAGCTGGTTCCCTGTCTTCGACTGAAGAGGTAAGCCAACTTTCCACAAGCCCTTCAAGAGGAGTTTTCCCTCAGCAATAGGTATGTGAGAGGGACCCTATGTTTTCTGCTACAAGTGGAATGGACCCCGAGTTACCCTGACTAAACTGAAGGCCGGATTTCCCTGCAGTGCCTTCAATGCAGTCTCGTTGTTCATCTCAGAAGATGAAGGGATGTCTGAATCCCTTATGGAGACCATAGAGAAAGCCCTAGGTCTCCCCATCATCTGAACAGGGGGCCTCAAATCCCTTTCACACATCGAGAGTTGCGTGGAGTTCAGTGCTTCAAAAGGTGACGGTGCCTGACTCTTCTTGAAAATTGATAGGAATCCCAATATCACTGTGCCAGTTAGAAATTGATGCTCGGTATCATGCCTCACCTCTAGATGCCTCCGTATTGTCCTGCCAAACCTAGTTTAGTTTTCTGAGGTGTCCATCATAACTAGACAGGAGTCCTGACATTGCTGAACAAACACGAGTTTTCAACGGCCATCCCCGCCATAACTCGAGAATGTACCCCAGGTTCCTGCCGCAACATGAGAAAAGCCATGAGACTTCCCCCTTGCCGCGAGATGAGGCCCAATTCCCAATGACATATGTAAAGAGCCTTGATTTGCTTGATGGGACTCCAGAGAATCCCCAAGAACACCCTCAGAATTCTGGAAGGACACTCATGTCACCGCAGGTATGTGAAATAGCTCGGTTTAGCCCAAATCAACTCAAGATGATGCCTGATTCCCCTGCATTGTTTACAGAGCAATCCCCCATTCCCCATCATACATGACAAGGGGCTTGACTGCCTTTAGGAAACTCCAGACACTCCCTGAGACAGCTGTCTCAAGTCTATAAGAACACCAATTTCAGCACAGGAACTCGAGGAAACCTCCATGCACCCCATATAGTCTCGAGAAGGGAGCTGATTCCCAGGATTCTATTGAAGAGGTAGGCCAACTTTTCACAATCACCTCAAGAGGAGCATTCCCTCAGCAATAGGTATGTTAAAGGGACCCATTATTTTCTGCCCCAAGTGGAGTGGGTACCGAGATGCCCTGACTCGAAAGAAGGTCGGATTTCCCTGCAGTGGCTTGAATGCTGGCTCGTCTTTCATCTCACAAAATGAAGTGATGTCTGAATCCGCTGTGGAGACCTTAGAGAAAGCCCTAGGTCACGGCCTCATCTGGACAGGCGACCTCACATCCCTTGACACCTCGAGAGGCACGCGGAGTTCAAAGCTTCAAAAGGTGATGATTCCTGAATCTTGTTGAAAATTAATAGGAAACCCAATATCACTGTGCCAAATAGAAACGGATGCTTGGTCTCCCACCTCACCTCCAAGAGCATCCATATGGTCCTGCCAAGCCTAGTTTAGATTCCTGAGGTGTCCGTCGTAACTAGACAGGAGTCCTGACTTCGCTGAAATAAGACGAGTTTCGAATACCCAACCCGCCGTAACTCGAGAATGTACCCCAGGTTCCTGCCTCAACTCGAGAAAACCATGAGACTTCCCATTCGCCGTGAGATGAGGCCCAATCCCCCTGCAGTGCACGCAGAGCACACCGTGTTCCCAATCAAACACGTAACGAACCTCGATTTGCTTGATGGAAATCCAGAGAGTCCTCAAGAAAACTGTCACAAGACGAGAAGAACGCTGATGTCACATCGGGAACGAAAAATAGTTCTATGTACCCCATATCAACTCGAGATGAAGGCCATTTCCCCTGCATTGGCTCCATAGCCTTCCCGCATTCCACATCATTCACAACAAGTGGATTGACTTCCTTTAGGAAACTCCAGGGATTCCCTGAGATGCCCGTCTCAAGACTAGAGGAACATCAATTTCAGTACGGCATTTCGAGGAAAGCTCCGTGCACACCATGTCGTCTCGATATGAGAGCTGATTCCCTGTCTTTGACTGAAGAATTAAGCCAACTTTCCACAAGCAGCTCAAGAGGAGCCTTCCCTCAGGAATAGGTATGTTAAAGAGACCCATAATTTGCTGGCTCAAATGGAGTGGGTACCGAGATGCCCTGACTTGAAAGAAGGTCAGATTTTCCTGCAGTGGCTTGGATTCTGGCACGTCTTTCCTCTCACAAGATGAAGAGATATGTGAATCCCCTGTGGAGACCCTGGAGAAAGCTCTAGGTCATCGCCTCATCAGGACATGGGACCTCGCATCCCTTGACACTTCGTTAGGCACGCAGAGTTCAATGCTTCAAAAGGTGACGATGCCTGACTCTTCTTGAAATTTGATAGGAATCCCAATATCACTGTGCCAGCTAGAAAGTGCCCGTCAGTATCCCGCCTCACCTCCTGATGCCTCCGTATTGTGCTGTCAAACGTAGTTTAGATTCCTTAGGTGTCCATCATAACTAGACTGGAGTCATGACGTTGCTGAACAAACACGAGTTTTCAATGGCCATCCCCGTTGTAACTCTAGAATATACACCAGGTTCCTGCCGCAACTCCAGAAAAACCATGAGACTTCCCACTCGCCAAGACATGGGGCCGGTTCCACGGCCTTGCATGCAGAGCAATTCCGTGTTCCCAATCAACAGGTAAGGAGCTTTGATTTGCTTGATGGAACTACAAAGTGTCCCCATGAACACCCTAACAAGTCTAGGAGGACACTGATGTCACCGCAGTAATGTGAACTTGAACGGTGTAACCCAAATCAACTCGAGATGACACCCGATTCCCGAGCATTGGCTCGAGAGAAATCCACCGTTCCCCATCATATATGAAAAGTGGCTTGACTTCCTTAGGCAAATCCAGAGATTCCCTGAGACACCCGTCTCAAGTCTATAGGAACACAAATTTCAGCACAGGAAGTCAAGGAAAGCTCCATGCAAGCCATATCGTCTGGAGAACGGAGCGGATTCCCAGGATTCTATTGAAGAGGTAGACCAACCTTCAACAAGCACGTCAAGAGGAGCCTTCCATCACCAATAGGTGTGAGAGGAACCCTGAGTTTACTGCCCCAAGTGGAGTGAATAACGAGATGCCCTGACTCGAAAGAAGGTCGGATTTCCCGGCAGCGGCTTGAATGCTGTCTCGTCTTTCGTCTCACAAGATGAAGTAATGTCTGAATCCCCTGTGGAGACTTTAGAGAAAGCCCTAGGTCACAGCCTCATCTGGACAATGGGCCTCACATCACTTGACACCTCGAGTGGCACGCAGCATTCAAAGCTTCAAAAGGTGATGATGCCTGACTCTTGTTGAAAATTAATAGGAAAACCAATAACACTGTGCAAATAGAAATGGACGCTTGGTCTCCCGCCTCATCTCCAGAAGCCTCTGTATTGTCCTGCCAAGCCTAGTTTAGATTCCTGATGTGTCCATAGTAACTAGACTGGAGTCCTGATGTCACTGAACAAAAATGAATTTTGAATGGCCATCCCCACCATAACTCGAGAATATACCCCAGGTTCTCACCGCCACTTGAGAAAACCCATGAGGCTTTCCTCTCGCTGCGAGATGAGGCCCCATTCCCCTGCATTGCTGGCATAGCAATTACGTGTCCCCAACTGAACATGTAAGGAGCCTTGATTTGCTTGATGGGAACCCAGAGAATCCCCAAGAACAACCTCACAATTCTGGAAGGAAGCTGATGTCTCGCAGGTATGTGAAATAGTTCTTTGTAGCCCAAATCATCTCGAGATGACGCCCGATTCCCCTGCATTGGCTCCAGAGCAATCCCCCGTTCCCCATCATACATGACAAGGGGCTTGACTGCCTTTAGGAAACTCCAGACACTCCCTTAGACAGCCGTCTCAAGTCTATAGGAACACCAATTTTAGCAGAGGAACTCGAGGAAACCTCCATGCACCCCATATAGTCTCGAGAAGGGAGCTGATTCCCAGGATTCTATTGAAGAGGTAGGCCAACTTTCCACAAGTACCTCAAGAGGAGCCTTCCCTCAGCAATAGGTATGTTAAAGGGACCCATAATTTGCTGCCCCAAGTGGAGTGGGTACCGAGATGCCCTGACTCGAAAGAAGGTCGGATTTTCCTGCAGTGGCTTGAATGCTGGCTCGTCTTTCATCTCACAAAATGAAGTGATGTCTGTATCCCCTGTGGAGACCTTAGAGAAAGCCCTAGGTCACCGCCTCATCTGGACAGGTGGCCTCACATCCCTTGACACCTCGAGAGGCACGCGGAGTTCAAAGCTTCAAAAGGTGATGATTCCTGAATCTTGTTGAAAATTAATAGGAAACCCAATATCACTGTGCCAAATAGAAACGGACGCTTGGTCTCCCGCCTCACCTCCAAGAGCATCCATATGGTCCTGCCAAGCGTAGTTTAGATTCCTGAGATGTCCGTCGTAACTAGACAGGAGTCCTGACTTCGCTGAACAAAGTCAAGTTTCGAATGGCCAACCCGCCGTATCTCCAGAATGTACCCCAGGTTCCTGCCTCAACTCGAGAAAACCATGAGACTTCCCATTCACCATGAGATGAGGCCCGATCCCCCTGCATTGCACGCAGAGCACTACCGTGTTCCCAATCAAACATGTAAGGAGCCTCGATTTGCTTAATGGAAATCCAGAGAGTCCTCAAGAAAACTGTCACAAGACGAGAAGAACACTGATGTCACATCAAGAACGAAAAATAGTTTGATGTACCCCAAATCAACTCGAGATGAAGCCCATTTCCCCTGCATTGGCTCTATAGCCATCCCACGTTCTGCATCATACACAACAAGTGGCTTGACTTCCTTTAGGAAACTCCAGAGATTCCCTGAGATATCGGTCTCAAGTCTAGAGGAACATCAATTTCAGTACAGCAACTCGAGGAAAGCCCCATGCATTCCAAATGTCTCGATATGAGAGCAGATTCCCTCTCTTTGACTAAAGAGGTAAGCCAACTTTCCACAAGCAACTCAACAGGAGTTTTCACTCAGCAATAGGTATGTGAGAGGGACCATGTGTGTTCTGCTTCAAGTGTAATGGACTCCCAGATGCCCTGACTCGAAAGAAGGCCCGATTTCCCTGTAGTGGCTTAAATGCGGGCACGTCTTTCATCTCACAAGAAGGGTTGTCTGAATCCCCTGTGGAGACCCGAGAGAAAGCCTCAGGTCTCCGCCTCATCTGGAAAGTGGTCCTCACATCCCTTTGAAAACTCGAGAGGCACGCAGAGTTCAATGCTTCAAAAGATGATGATGCCTGACTCTTCTTGATAATTGCTAGGAATCCCAATATCACTGTGCCAATTCGAAAGTGAACCTCGGTCTCCCACCTCACCTCCAGAAGCGTCTGTATTGTCCTGTGAAGCCTACTTTAGATTCCTGAGGTGTCCATAGTAACTAGACAGGAGTCCTGACATCACTGAAAAAACACGAGTTTTGAATGGCCGTCACGGCCGTAACTCAAGAGTATACCCCAGGTTCCTGCAACAACTCGAGAAGACCATGAGACTTCCCCTCGCCGAGATAAGATTCCCAATTCCCATTCATTGCGTGCAGAGCAATTCCGTGTTCCCAATCAAACAGGTAAGGAGCCTTGATTTGCTTGATGGGACTCTAGAGAGTCCCCAAGAATACCCTCACAATTCTGGAAGGACACTGATGTCACTGAAGGAATGTGAAATAGTTCAGTGTAGCCCAAATCAACTCGAGATGACGCCCAATTCCCATGCATTGGCTCCAGAGCAATCCCCCATTCCCCTGCATACTCGACAAGTAGCTTGACTACCTTTAGGCATCTCCAGACATTCCCTGAGACAGCCGTCTCAAGTCTATAGGAACATCAATTTCAGCACAGGAACTCGAGGAAAGCTCCATGTACCCCATATTGTCTACAGAAGAGAGCTGATTCAGATGATTCTATTGAAGAGGTAGGCCAACTTTCCATGAGCCCCTCAAGAGGAGCTGTCCCTCAGCAAAAGTTATGTGAGAGAGACTCTGAGTTTGCTGCCTCAAGTGGAGTGGATACCCAGATGCTCTGACTTCAAAGAAGGTCAGATTTCCCTGCAGTGGCAGGAAGGCAGGCTCATCTTTCATCTCACAAGATGACTGGATGTGTGAATCCCCTGTGGGGACCCTAGAGAAAGCCCTAAGTCACCGCCTTATCTATACAGGGGTCGTCGCATCCCTTGACACCTCAAGAGGCACACGGAGTTCAATGCTTCAAAACGTGACAATGCCTGACTCTTCTTGAAAATTAATAGGAATCCCAATATCACTGTGCCAACTAGAAACAGACGCTTCGTCTCCTGCCTCACCACCAGATGCGTCCGAATTGTCCTGCCAAGCCTAGTCTAGATTCCTGAGGTGTCTGTTGTAACTAGAGAGAGGTCCTGACTTCGCTGAACAAACTCAAGTTTCGAATGGCCAACACCACTGTAACTCGAGAATGTACCACAGGTTACTGATGCAACTCGAGAAAACCCATGAGACTTCTGCCACGCCATGAGATGAAGCCCGATTCCCTTGCTTTGCTTGCAGAACAATTCCGTGTTCCCAATCAAACACATAAGGAGCCTCGATTTGCTTTATGGGACTCCAGAGAGTCCTGAAGAACACTGTCACAAGACGAGAAGAACACTGATGTCACCTCAGGAATGCAAAATAGCTCGGTGTACCCACATCAACTTGAGATGAAGCCCATTTCCCGTGCATTGGCTCGATAGCCATCCCGTGTTCCACATCATAAACAACAAGTGGCTTGACTTCCTTTAGGAAACTCCAGAGATTCCCTGAGACATGGGTCTCAAGTATAGAGGAACATTAATTTCAGTACAGCAACTCGAGGAAAGCTCTGTGCACACCATATCGTCTCGAGATGAGAGCTGATTCCCTGTCTTCGACTGAAGAGGTAAGCCAAATTTCCACAAGCACCTCAGGAAGAGTTTTCCCTCAGCAATAGGTATGTGAGAGGGACCCTGTGTTTTCTGCCTCAAGTGGAAGGGACCCCGAGATGCCCTAAATCGAAAGAAGGCTCGATATCCTTGCAGTGGCTTAAATGAAGGCTTGTCTTTCATCTCACAAGAGGAAGGGATGTTGGAACCCCCTGTGGAGACCCTAGAGAAAGCCGTAGGACTCCACCTCATATGGACAGGGGGACTCACATGCTTTTGACAACTCGAGAGGCAGGCGGAGTCCAACGCTTCAAAAGGTGACGATGCCTGACTCTTCTTGAAAATTGATAGGAATCCCAATATAAAAGTAGCAACTATAAAGTGACTCTTGGTGTCCCACCTCACCTCCTGAAGCCTCCGTATTGTCCTCCCAAGCCTAGTTTAGATTCCTGAGTTGTCCATCCTATCTAGGCAGGAGTCCTAATGTCACTGAATAAACACCAGTTTTGAATGGCCATCCCCGTCGTAACTCGAGAATATATCCCAGATTCCCAGAGCAACTTGAGAAAAACCATGAGACATCCCCCTAGCTGAGAGATGAGGCCCGATTCCCCTGAAATGCAGGCATAGCAATTCCGTGTTCCCAATCAACCATGTAAGCAGCCTTGATTTGCTTGATGGGACTCCAGAGAGTCTCCAAGAACACCCTCACAATTCTGGAAGCACACTGATGTCACCGCAGGAATGTGAAATAGCTCGGTGTATCCTAAATCAACTCGAGGTTACACCCGATTCCCCTGCATTGGTTCCAGAGCAATCCCCCATTCCCAATCATATACGTCAAGTGGCTTTACTTCCTTTAGGAAACTAAAGACACTCCCTGAGACACCCATCTCAAGTCTGTAGGAACACCAATTTCAGCACAGGAACTCGAGGAAACCTCCATGCACCCCATATCATCTTGAGAAGGGAGCTGATTCCCAGGATTCTATTGAAGAGGTAGGCCAACTTTCCACAAGCACCTCAAGAAGAGCTAACCCTCAGCAATAGGTATGTTAAAGGGTCCCAGAGTTTGCTTCCTAAAGTGGAATGGATATCGAGATGCCCTGACTCTAAAGAAGGTCGGGTTTCCCTGCAGTGGCTTGAATTCTGGCTGGTCTTTCATCTCACAAGATGAAGGGATTTGTGAATCCCCTCTGGAGACCCTAGAGGAAGCCCTTGGTCACCGTCTCATCTGGACATGGGGCCTCACATCCCTTGACACCTCGAGAGGCACGCAGAGTTCAATGCTTCAAAAGGTGACGATGCCTGACTCTTCTTGAAAGTTGATAGGAATCCCAATATCACTGTGCCAACTAGAAAGGGATGCTTTGTCTCCAGCCTCAACTCCAGAAGTGTCCGTATTGTCCTGCCAAGGCTAGTTTAGATTCCTGACGTGTCCATTGTAACTAGACATGGGTCCTGTCTTTGCTGAACAAACTCGAGTTTCGAATGGCCATCCCTGCCATAACTCAAGAGTGTACCCAGGTTCCTGCTGCAACTTGAGAAAACCTATGAGACTTCCCCTTTGCCGCAAGATGAGGCCTGATTCCCCTGCACTGCGTGTAGAGCAATTCCGTATTACCAATCAAACATTTAAGGAGCCTGGATTTGCTTGATGGATCTCCAGAGCATCCCCAGGAACACTCTCACAAGATGAGAAGAACACTGATGTCACCTCAGGAATGCAAAATAGCTGGGTGTACCCCAAATCAACTCAAGATGAAGCCCATTTCTCCTGTATTGGCTCCATAGCTATCCCGCATTCCACATCATACCCACAACAAGTGGCTTGACTTCCTTTAGGAAATTCCACAGATTCCCTGAGACAACCGTCTCAACTCCACAGGAACATCACTTTCAGTACAGCAACTTGAGGAAAACTCCGTGCACACCATATAGACTCGAGAATAGAGCTGATACCCTGTCCTCGATTGAAGAGGTAAGCCAACTTTCCACAAGCACCTAAAGAGGTTTCCCTCAGCAATAGGTCGAATGGACACCGAGATGCCCTGACTCGAAACAAAGCCGGATATCCCTTCAGTAGCTTAAATACAGGCTCGTCTCTCATCTCACAAGATGAAGGGATATCTGAATCCCCTGTGCAGACACTACAGAAAGCTAGGTCTCCGCCTCATCTGGACAGGGGGCCTCACATCCCTTTGACACCTTGAGAGGCACACAGACTTCAATGATTAAAATGGTGATGATGCCTGACTCTCCTTGAAAATTGATAGGAATCCGAATATCACTGTGCCAAGTAGAAAGTGACTTTCGGGCTCCTGCCTCACCTCCAGAAGCGTCTGAATTGTCCTGCCAATCCTAGTTTAGATTCATAAGTTGTCCATTGTAACTAGACTAGAGTCCTGTCTTCGCTGAACAAACTCGAGTTTCGAATGGCCATCCCCGCTGTAACTCGAGAATATACGCCAGGTTCCTGCTGCAACTCGAGAAAACCCATGAGAGTTCACCCTCGCTGCAATATTAGGCCCGATTCCCCTGCTTTGCATGCAGAGCAATTCCGTGTTCTCAATCAAACACGTAAGGAGCCTCAATTTGCTTGATGAAACTCCAGGGAGTCCCCAAGAACACTGTCACAAGATGAGAAGAACACTGATGTCACCTCAACCCAAAATAGATGGGTGTACCTCAAATCAACTCAAGATGACACCTGATTCCCCTGTATTGGCCTCAGAGCTATCCCCCATTCCCCATCATACATGACAAGAAGCTTGACCTCCTTTAGGCAACTCCAGAGATTTCCTGAGACACCCATCTCAAGTCTATAGTAACACCAATTTCAGCATTGGAACTCGAAGAAAGCTCGATGCACCCCATTTCGTCTCGATAATAGAGTTTATTCCCAAGATTCTATTGAAGAGGTAGGCCAACTCTCCACAAGCACCTCAAGTGGAGCCTTCCCTCAGCAATAGGTATGTGAGAGGGACACTGAGTTTGCTGCCTCAAGTGGAGTGGATACCGAGATGCCCTGACTTGAAAGAATGTCGGATTTCCCTGCAGTGGATTGAATGAGGTTTGTCTTTCATCTCACAAGCTGAAGGGGTATCTGAATCCCTTGTGGAGTCCCTAGAGAAAGCCCTAGGTCTCCACCTCATATGGACAGGAGGTCTCACATCCCTTTGACACCTCGAGAGGCATGCAGACTTCAATGCTTCAAAAGGTGACGATGACTGACTCTTCTTGAAAATTGATCGCAATTCCAATATCATTGTGCCAACTAGAAACGGACGCTTGGTCTCCCGCCTCAGTTCCAGAAGCGTCTGTATTGCCCTGCCAATTGTAGTTTAGATTCCTCAGTTGTCCATCATAACAAGACAGGAGTCCTGACTTTGCTGAATGAACTCGAGTTTCGAATGGCCGTCCCCACCGTAACTCGAGAATATACCCCATTTTCCTGCCGCAACTCGAGAAAACCCATGAGACTTCCCCACTCGCCGCGAGCTCTGGCCCCATTTCCCTGCTTTGCATGCAGAGGAATTCCGTGTTCCCAATAAAACACGTAAGGAACCTAGATTTGCTTGATGGAACTCCAGAGAGTCCCCAGGAACACTTTCACAAGATGAGAAGAACACAGATGTCACCTCAATGCAAAATAGATCGGTGTACCCCAAATCAACTCGAGATGAAGCCCATTTCCCCTGCATTGGCTCCATAGCCATCCCACATTCCAAATCATACACAACAAGTGACTTGACTTCCTTTAGGAAACTCCAGCGATTCGCTGAGACCCCCGTCTCAACTCTAAAGGAACATCACTTTCAGTAGAGCAACGCGAGGAAAGCTCCGTGCACACCATATAGTCTCAAGAACAGAGCTGATACCCTGTCTTCGACTGAAGAGGTAAGCCAACTTTCCACAAGCACCTAAAGAGGAGTTTTCCCTCAGCAATATGTATGTGAGAGGGACCCTGTTTTTTCTGGCTCAAGTCGAATGGACACCGAGATGCCTGACTCGAAACAAAGCCAGATATACCTGCAGTGGCTTAAACACAGGCTCGTATCTCATCTCACAAGATGAAGGGATGTCTGAATCCCCTGTACAGACACTAGAGAAAGCCCCAGGTCTCCGCCTCATCTGGACAGGGGGTCTCACATCCCTTTGACACCTCGAGAGGCACACGGAGTTCAATGCTTCAAACGGTGACAATGCCTGACTCTCCTTGAAAATTGATAGGAATCTCAAAACCACCGTGTCGAGTAGAAAGTGACCTTCGGTCTCCCACCTCATCTCCAGAAGCGTCTGTATTGACCTGCCAAACCTAGTTTAGATTCCTGAGGGGCCAATTGTTACTAGACAGGAGTACTGAGGTCCGTTAAGAAACACTAGTTTTGAATGGCCATCCCCGCCTTAACTCGAGGTAATACTCCAGGTTCCTATCGCAACTCGAGAAAAGCCATGAGACTTGCCCTTGGTTGCGAGATGAGGCGAGATTCCCATGCATTGAGTGCAGAGCAATTCCGGGTTCCCAATCAAGTACATAAGGAGCCTAGATTTGTTTGATGGAACTCCAGAGAGTCCCCGAAATCAGCCTCACAAGTCGAGAAGGACACTGATGTCTCCAAAGCCATGTGAAATAGCTCAGTTTAGCCCAAATCAACTCGAGATGACGCCCGATTCCCCTGTATTGGCTCCAGAACAATCCCCCAGTCCCCATCATACACAACAAGAAGCTTGACTTCCTTTAGGCAACTCCAGAGATTCCCTGAGACACCTATCTCAAGTCTATAGGAACACCAATTTCAGCACCGGAACTCGAAGGAAGCTCAATGCACCCCATATCATCTCGAGAGGAGAGCTGATTCCCAGGATTCTATTCTTGAGGTAGGCCAACTCTCCACAAGCACCTCAAGAGGAGCCTTCTCTCAGCAATAGGTATGTGAGAGGGACCCTGAGTTTGCTGCTTCAAGTGGAGTGGATACCGAGACACCCTGATTTGAAAGAATGTCGGATTTCCATGCAGTGGATTGAATGAGGTTTGTCTTTCATCTCACAAACTGAAGGGATATCTGAATCCCTTGTGGAGTCCCTAGAGAAAGCCCTAGGAGCACGCCTCATCTCAAGAGGGTTCCTCACATCCCTTGAGACCTCGTGAGGCATGCGGAGTTCAGCGCTTCAAATGGTGATGTTGCCTGACACTTCTTGAAAATTGATAGGAATCTGAGTATCACTATGCAAACTAGAAAGGAACAATCAGTCTCCTTCATCACCTCCAGAAGCATCTGTATTGTCCTGCTAAGTCTAGTATAGATACCTGAGGTGTCCATCATAACTAGACAGGAGTCTTCAGGTCGCAGAAAAAACACGAGTTTTGAATGTCCATGCCCGCCGTAACTCGAGAATATAGCCCAGGTTCCTGCCACAACTTCATAAAAACCATGAGACTTCCCCCTCGTCGAGAGATGAGGCCCGATTTACCTGCATTGCGTGCAGAGCAATTCCATGTTCCCAATAAAAGAAGTAAGGAGCCTTGATTTGCTTGACGGAACTCCAGAGAGTCCCCAGGAACACGCTCACATGTCTAGCAGGACACGGATGTCACCGCAGGAATTTGAAATTACTCAGTGTAGAACAAATCAACTCGAGATGACGCCCGATTCCCCTGCATTGACTCCAGAGCTATACTCCATTCCCAATTATACATGATAACTGGGTGGTCTTCCTTTAGGCAACTCCAGAGATTCCCTGAGACACCCGTCTCAAGTGTATAGGAATACCAATTTCAGCACAGGAAATCGAGGAAATCTCCATACAACCCATATCGTCTCGAAAAGAGACCTGATTCCCAGGATTCTACTGAAGAGGTAGGCCAACTTTGCACAAGCACCTCAAGAGGAGCCTTCCCTCAGCAATAGGTATGTGAGAGGGACCCCGAGTTTTCTGCCTCAAGTGGAGTGAATACCGTGAGGCCTTGACTCGAAAGAAGGTCGGATTTCCATGCAGTGGCTTGAATGCTGGCTCGTCTTTCACCTCACAAGATGAAGGGATGTCTGAATCCCGTGTGGAGACCCTAGAGAAAGCCCTAGGTCTCCACGTCATATGGACAGGAGGTCTCACATCCCTTTGACACCTCGAGAGGCATGCGGACTTCAATGCTTGAAAAGGTGACGATGACTGACTATTCTTGAAAGTTGATCGCAATTCCAATATCATTGTGCCAACTAGAAACGGACGCTTGGTCTCCCACCTCAGTTCCAGAAGCATCCGTATTGTCCTGCCAATTGTAGTGTAGATTCCTCAGTTGTCCATCATAACAAGACAGGAGTCCTGACTTTGCTGAATGAACTCGAGTTTCGAATGGCCGTCCCCACCGTAACTCGAGAATATATCCCAGGTTCCTGCCGCAACTTGAGAAAACCCATGAGACTTCCCCCCTCGCTGCGAGCTGTGGCCCAATCCCCTGCTTTGCATGCAGAGCAATTCTGTGTCCCAATAAAACACATAAGGAGCCTAGATTTGCTTGATGGAACTCCAGAGAGTCCCCAGGAACACTTTCACAAGATGAGAAGAACACAGATGTCACCTCAATGCAAAATAGAGCAGTGTACCCCAAATCAACTCGAGATGAAGCCCATTTCCCCTGCATTGGCTCCATAGCCATCTCACAAGTGACTTGACTTCCTCTAGGAAACTCCAGTGATTCCCTGAGACACCCGTCTCAACTCTAAAGGAACATCACTTTCAGTACAGCAACGTGAGGAAAGCTCCGTGCACAACAGATAGTCTCAAGAACAGAGCTGATACCCTGTCTTCGACTGAAGAGGTAAGACAACTTTCCAGAGGCACCTAAAGAGGAGTTTTCCCTCAGCAATATGTATGTGAGTGGGACCCTGTTTTTGCTGGCTCAAGTCGAATGGACACCGAGATGCCTGACTCGAAACAAAGCCAGATATACCTGCAGTGGCTTAAACACAGGCTCGTATCTCATCTCACAAGATGAAGGGATGTCTGAATCCTCTGTACAGACACTAGAGAAAGCCCCAGGTCTCTGCCTCATCTGGACAGGGGGTCTCACATCCCTTTGACACCTCGAGAGGCACACGGAGTTCAATGCTTCAAACGGTGACAATGCCTGACTCTCCTTGAAAATTGATAGGAATCCCAAAACCACCATGTCGAGTAGAAAGTGACCTTCGGTCTCCCACCTCATCTCCAGAAGCATCCGTATTGACCTGCCAAACCTAGTTTAGATTCCTGAGGGGCCAATTGTTACTAGACAGGAGTACTGAGGTTCCTGAACAAACACTAGTTTTGAATGGCCATCCCCGCCCTAACTCGAGCTTATACTCCAGGTTCCCACCGCAACTCGAGAAAAGCAATGAGACTTGCCCCTCGCCAGGAGATGAGTCCTGGTTCCCCTGCTTTGCATGCAGAGCAATTCCGTGTTCCCAATAAAACATGTAAGGAGCCTTGATTTGTTTGACGGAACTCCAGAGAGTCCCCAAGAACAGACTTACATGTCTAGCAGGTCACTGATGTCATTTCAGGAATCTGAAATAGCTCGGTGTAGCCCAAATCAACTCGAGATGATGCCCGATTCCCCTGCATTGGCTCCAGAGCAATATCCCATTCCCATTATACACGAATAGAGGGTGGGCTTCCATTAGGCAACACCAGCGATTCCCTCAGACACCCGTCTATAGTCTATAGGAACACCAATTTCAGCAGAGGAACTCGAGGAAACTCCATACAACCTATATCGTCTCGAGAAGAGACCTGATTCCCAGGATTCTATTGAAGAGGTAGTCCAACTTTGCACAAGCACCTCAAGAGGAGACTTCCCTCAGCAATAGGTATGTGAGAGGGACCCTGAGTTTGCTGCCTTTAGGGGAGTGGATACCGAGGTGCCCTGATTTGAAAGAATGTCGGATTTCCCTGCAGTGGATTGAATGAGGTTCGTCTTTCATCTCAAAAGCTGAAGGGATATCTGAATCACTTGTGGAGTCCCTAGAGAAAGCCCTAGGTGCACGCCTCATCTCGAGAGGGGGCCTCACATCACTTGACACCTCGTGAGGCACGCGGAGTTCATCGCTTCAAAAGGTGACGTTGCCTGACACTTCTTGAAAATTGATAGGAATCCGAGTATCACTCTGCCAACTAGAAAGGGACACTCAGTCTCCCGCATAACCTCCAGAAGCTTCCGTGTTGACCTGCCAAGCCTAGTTTAGATTTCTGAGGTGCCAATTGTTACTAGACAGGAGTACTGAGGTCCCTGAACAAACACTAGTTTTGAATGGCCATGCCCGCCCTAAATCGAGCTTATACTCCAGGTTCCCACCGCAACTCGAGAAAACCCAAGATACTTGCCCCTCTCTGCGAGATGAGGCGAGATTCCCATGCATTGCATGCAGAGCAATTTCGGGATCCCAATCAAGTACGTAAGGAGCCTAGATTTGTTTGATGGAACTCCAGAGAGTCCCAGAAAGCAGCCTCACAAGTCGAGAAGGACACTGATGTCACAGAAGCCATGTGAAATAGCTCTGTGTAGCCCAAATCAAATCGAGATGACACCAGATTCCCCTGTATTGGCTCCAGAGGTATCCCCCATTCCCCATTATACACGACAAGAAGCTTGACTTACTTTAGGCAACTCCAGAGATTCCCTGAGACAACCGTCTCAAGTCTATAGGAACACCAATTTCAGCACCGGAACTCAAAGAAAGCTCGATGCACCCCATATCATCTCGAGAATAGAGCGGATTCTCAGGATTCTATTGAAGAGGTAGGCCAACTCTCCACAAGCACCTCAAGAGGAGCCTTCCCTTAGCAATAGGTATGTGAGAGGGACCCTGAGTTTGCTGCTTCAAGTGGAGTGGATACCGAGATGACCTGACTTGAAAGAAAGTCAGATTTCCCTGCAGTGGATTGAATGAGGTTCCTCTTTCATCTCACAAGCTGAAGGGATATCTGAATCCCTTGTGGAGTCCCTTGAGAAAGCCCTAGGTGCACGCCTCATCTCGAGAGGGGGCCTCACATCCCTTGACACCTCGTGAAGCATGCGGATTTCAATGCTTCAAAAGGTGACGTTGCCTGACACTTCTTGAAAATTCATAGGAATCCGAGTATCACTGTGCCAACTAGAAAGGGACCCTCAGTCTCCCGCATCACCTCCTGAAGAGTCCGTATTGTCCTGCCAAGCCTAGTTTAGATTCCTGAGGTGTCCGTCATAACTAGACAGGAGTCTTGACGTCGCTGAACAAACAGGAGTTTTGAATGTCCAAGCCCGCCGTAACTCGAGAATATATCCCAGTTTCCTGCCGCAACTTCATAAAAACCCTGCGACTTCCGCCTCGCCGAGAGATGAGGTCCGATTCACCTGCGTTGCGTGCAGAGCAATTCCATGTTCACAATCAAACAAGGAAGGAGCCTTGATTTGCTTGACGAATCTCCAGAGAGTCCCCAAGAATACCCTCACATATCTAGCACGACACTGATGTCACCTCAGGAATCTGAAATAGCTCGGTGTAGCCCATTATCAACTCGAGATGATGCCTGATTCCCCTGCATTGGCTCCAGAGCAATACCCCATTCCCTGTTATACATGATAAGTGGGTGGGCTTCCTTTAGCCAACTCCAGAGATTCCCTGAGACACCCGTCTCAAGTCTATAGGAACACCAATTTCAGCACAGGAACTCGAGGAAAGCTCCATACAACCCATATCGTCTCGAGAAGAGATCTGATTCCCAGGATTCTATTGAAGAGGTAGGCCAACTTTGCACAAGCACCTCAAGAGGAGCCTTCCCTCAGCAATAGGTATGTGACAGGGACCTTGAGTTTGCTGCCTCAAGTGGAGTGAATACCGAGAGGCCCTGACTCGAAAGAAGGTCGGATTTCCCCACAGTGGCTTGAATGCTGGCTCGTCTTTCATCTCAAAGATGAAGTGATGTCTGAATCCCCTGTGGAGACTCTAGAGAAAGGCCTAGGTGACGGCCTCATCTGGACAGGGAGCCTCCCATCCCTTGACAACTCGAGAGGCATGTGGAGTTCAAAGCTTCAAAAGGTGACAATGTCTGACTCTTCTTGAAAATTAATAGGAATCCCAATATCACTGTGCCAACTAGAAACGGAAGCTTGGTCTCTCGCCTCACATCCAACAGCATCCGTATTGTCCTGCCAAGCCAGGTTAAGATTCAAGAGTTGTCCCTCGTAACTAGACAGACATATGATGGCATACATAAGACAATCAATAGAGTCGTTGTAATGACACAGATACGGTGGATGCCATTTCAGATATAGTGGGGGGGATG
>JAGTXW010001336.1:5248611-5260079 GCA_020226075.1 Hydropotes inermis
GGTGTATAATTCTTATTATTTGCTGTTGTTGCAGCTAAGTCGTGTCCGAGTCTGTGTGACCAAACAGATGTCAGCCCACCAGACTCTGGCGTCCCTGGGATTCTCCAGGCAAGAACACTGGAGTGGGTTGTCATAGATAGATATAAATGATTATTATATAAAGAGATATATATGCACTTCCAACTTCTGCTCAGGCTTCCAGAATCCTGGAAGGGTGGCAGGTGATGGCCAGGACATTGCACTGAACTGTAGAGATTTATGCTTCTTTTTAGTCATTGATGACTGATACTACTGATCCATGAGTGTTGTTTCACACAGTCAATGACTCTCTGACTTAGACCTGCATCCACACATCTCCTGCCTCTGTTTCTCACCCTCTACTCCTTCCTTCTGAGATTCATTCACTTCTTCCTTCAATACACCATTCCTCATTCTCAGTGAGATCCTAAGAGAGGCAAACACTGTAGTCTTTTTCATCTGAAAATATTCTTAATTTGTTTTTATTCCTAAGTGAGAGTTTGTGTGTTAGTAGCTCAATCATGTCTGACTCTTTGTGACCTCATGGACTGTAGATCAGCAGCCTCCTCTGTCCATGGAATTCTCCAGTAGGTTGCCATTTCTTTCTCCAGGGGATCTTCCCAACCCAGGAATTAAAGCGGTGTCTCCTGCATTGCAGGCAGGTAGTTTAGAATGAAAAATTCAGCCTGTCTCTGCACAAGGAACCACAGAGCCCCGTAGGGCCACCAGAGGGCACTGTCTGACTGAGACCTGCATCCACCCATCTGCTGCCTCTGTGTTTTTCTGCCAATGACAAACACACTGCCCCATTTAAAAGGGGCCCTTTCCTAGGTAGTCTTCATCAGGAAATGGCAATGGACTCCAGTATTCCTGTCTGTAGAATTCCATGGATGGGAGAGCTTGGTGAGATATAGCCCATTGGGTCACAAAGAGTTGGACATGACTGAGCAACACACACACACACACACACACACACACACAACATGTTTTGGAAAAAGTCAAAATCCAGGACAAGTAAAAATGCAAGGTGAGCCTGTGACTGGAAGTTTTCCCTTGTGACACATTACAAGCATTTTAAAGTCCGTGTCTAAGCCCCCAATCACTGTCCACCTCTGTTCCCTCCTTCCTTCATTCATTTATAAACACCTGTCTATGAAAAATATCTTTTCACAATCTGTGTAATGTGTTAGACGTACTTTTCTATCACGTTGCCCCTTCTTTCTGATGTGAATATTTGCGTGGCACTCTCTTTATGAGATCTAATCCCTTAAATCTCTTTGTCACTCCCACTGTATAATTGTAAGGGACTTGATTTTAGGTCATATCTGAATGGTCTAGTGATTTTCTCTACTTTCTTCAATTTAAGCCTGAATTTTTTAAAGGAGCTCATGATATGAGCCACAGTCAGCTCCCAGTCTTGATTTTGCTGACTATGTAGAGCTTCTCCCTCTTCGGCTGCAAAGAATATTATCAACCTGATTTTCATATTGACCACCTGCTGATGTCCATGGATAAAGTCGTGTCTTGTGTTGTTTTAAATGGGTGTTTTCTATGACCAGCATGTTCTCTTGACAGAACTCTGTTAGTCTTGGCCCTGCTTCATTTTGCACTACAAGGCCAAACTTGCATATGATTCTGGATATCTCTTGACTTCCCCCTTTTGCATTCCAATCCTTTATGATGAAAAGGACATCTTTTCCTTTCCTTTTCTTTTCATTCAGTGTTAGTTCAAGGACTGCTTTTCAGTCTTCAAAGAACCTGTCAACTTCAGCATCTTTGGCAGTAGTGTTTGGGGCATAGACTAGGATTACTGAGATATTGACTGGTTTGCCTTGGAAATGAACAGAGATCATTCTGCTGTTTATGAGACTGCACCCAAGTGCTGCATTTTGGACTCTTTTGTTGACTACAAGGCCTGCTCCATTTCTTCTAAGGGATTCTTGCCCACAGTAGTAGATGTAATGGTCATATGAATTAAATTCACCCATTCCAGTCCATTTTAGTTCACTGATTCCTAAGATGTCAATGTTCACTCTTGCCATTTTCTGCTTGACCACATCCAATTTACCTTGATTCATGAACCTAACATTTCAGGTCCCTATGCAACACTGTTCGATACTGCATGGATCTTTACTTTCACCACCAGACACATTCACAACTGAGCATCATTTATCCTTTGGCTCAGCCACTTCTTTCCCTCTGGAGCTGTTAGTAGTTGCCCTCCACTCTTCAACAGTTTAGCATACTGTATTCCTTCTGACCTGGGGGTCTCATCTTGCAGTGTCATATCTTTTTACCTTTTCTTACTGTTTATGTTGTTCTCCAGACAAGAATACTGAAGTTGGTTGCCATTTCATTCCCTAGTGGACCATATATTGTCAGCACTCTTCATTATTACCCATCCATCTTGGGTGACTCTGTATACCATGGCTGATGGCTTCATTGAATTGTGAAAACCCCTTCATCACTACAAGTCTGTGATCCATTCCAGTACCAAACTGTTTTGATTACTATAGCTTTGCAGTATGTTTTGAAATCAGTGATGGTATTCTCCAATATTACATTTTCTTCTTTTGACTGTTTGGCTATTTTGGGGTCTATTAGTTGTGAAGTGTTTTAAGATAGGCATTTGGGTTTAGGGTGGAGTTTTGATCAGGATTGCATTGTAATTGTAAATTGTGATGGTTAGTATTGAGATCTTGGCAATAAGTCTTCCAGTGCATGAAAACAGGATTTGTGTTATTTAATACCTTCACAAAGTTTGACATTTCACTGTGCTAGTCTTCCCTTTTTTTGTTCAGTTAATCACTAAGTAGTTTATTCTTCCTGACACAATTGTAAACAAAACTGTTTTCTTAATTTCCTTTTCACTTTGATCATTTATGTACAGAAGTGCCACTGACTTTCAGCTTTGACATTGGTGAATGTCCTTGTTACTTTGCTGAATTAATTTTTTTATTTATAACATTATTTTTGTGCGGCATACTTAGGATTTCTACATTTGAGATCATGTCATGAGTGGACATAGATAATTCTACCTCTTTTCAGATTGAAATGCCACTGATTTATCTGTCTGTCTGTATGCCTATCTTTCATGACTCTTATGCCTAAGACTCTCAGGGCTGTGTTGCATAGAAGTAGCAAAAACCAGCATTCTTATCAAAGGAAACATTTTCAGACTTAATCATTGACTGTGATGTTGGCTGTGAGTTTTACTTGTCTGTGTGTACTCAGTTGTGTCCAAAACTTCACAACCTTTTGCACTCTAGCCCACCAGTCTCCTCTGTCCATGGGACTTTCTAGTCAAGAGTAGTGGAGTAGGTGGATGTTTTGTCCTCTAGGGGATCTTCCTGATCCAGGGATTGGACCTCTTTCTCTTGCATCTCCTGCTTTGCAGGCAGATTCTTACTGCTGAGCCATCAGGGACTTTAATTTTATGTTGGTAGTTTCCTTCAAGTGTTATTTGTCAAGTTTTTTTTTTTAATTATTAAAAATTTTTCAATTTTTAAAATTGCCCTCTCTGCATTAAATGAGATCATGTTTTTTCCCTACGTTATGTGAATGTGGTGCATTGTTGCTTGCTTGCTTGCTTGCTAAGGCGCTTCAGTCATGTCCTACTCTGTGCGATCCCCTTGGGCCACAGCCCACGAGGCTCCTCTGTCCACAGGATTCTCTAGGCAAGAACATGGGAGTGGGTTGCTATTTCCTTCTCCAACGTGGTGCATGATACCAATGCATTTTACAATGATGACGTATTCTTGCATTCCAGGAAAAATCACACTTGTGTATATTGTACAATTCTTATTATATGGATTGATATAAATGATTACTTTTTTATGTATATATACATATAGATAGACAGATAGATAGACAGACAGACAGACAGACAGACAGATAGATAGATAGATAGATAGATAGATAGATAGATAGATAGATATACACACATTGTCACAACTTCAGCTCTGGCTTCCTAAACCCTGGTAGAGTGGCAGGTGGACAAGACGCAGCACTGGATCACAGAAATTAATGCTTCTCATTTCCAATGATCATTATCACTACTGATCTATGGATGTTGTTTCACACAGTCAGTGACTATCGACTTAGACCTGCATCTGTCCATCTCCTTCCCCCATGTCTCACTGCACTCCTTCCTTCTGGGACTCACTCTAACTACATCCTTCCTCACACTCAGTGAGAGCCTGAGAGAGGCAAATTCTCATAGTCTTAAAATGTTTTCATCTGAAAATTTTCTTATTTTGCTTTTATACTTGAGTGATAGTTTAGAATGAAAAATCTACAGACCGTTTCTGTGATGTTTCCTTTGACATCTGAACCTGTTTTCCCTTGTATTCCCTGCTACATTGTGACTGGTGATTCCTCTACTGTTGGGTCTCAATTGGTCTGCCTTCCCTGCTCTCTGATAAAGTTTCCGATTGTCTTTAATATTCCACAGTCCTTGACTATAGGGTGAGGTTTAAGGAACCTCCATATTATTCTCCATTATGGGTGTGTTTCATAGTGTCTTATTCAATGATGGTTCCAATAGTGTCTTTTAGGACTTTAACAGATTTATAGGAATTTCTATTATAAGGTAGTCAAATTATTCTATTTCATGAAGCACTTGAGGTCTAATCCTCCCATGGTAGTCTCTGCTGACCGTCGTTCATGGTGCCATAAAGGCATGTTTTTCTGATATGGATCCTTGCTGGTTTGTAGGGTTTGATATGTATATAAATATGTTTCGTTGTTGTTGTTGTTGTAGTTTTTGCTCATGTGATGGATCCAAAATTTCTACCTGTTGCCAATTATGTTAAGTGTTATTTTGGTTTTCAGTCAGGAAAGGAATTTTAAGTTTCTCAAATGCATTCCAGGGCCTATGGAGAAGAACATTTAGAATTCTTCTTAAGTATCATTTCCTTCATGTTCCTCCCAACACAAAGATGTCACTTATCAGTCCAGTGAAAATAAAACATCCCCCACTCCCTGCCTTCACCCTCTTCCTTTGCTTAGTGATATCCATAGCAATTATAGTCAGATACTGACTGCCTGAATCAGAAGGTGTTTTATTCCTTCTGGGCTGCTGTAACAAATACCATAGACCAAGTAGCATTTGAACAGCAGAAATGCACTTCTTAACAGTTATAGGTGCTGAGAAGTCCAGGATCAAGGTGAATGCAGATTTCATGACTAGAGAGGGATCACTTTCTGGTTCATAGGAGGATTGTTTTCAGTGCACTCCCACCTGTCAGAAGAGAGGAGGGTCTCTCCCAGGCCTGTTTTGCAAGAGCCTTCTGCCTTGAGGGCTCTGCCTCTGACTTAATCACATCCACTGGCCCCATCTCCTCATACCATCACCTTAGAGGTTGAAATTTCAGCATATGAATGACTCCTGAGGGCCCTGCACATGCTCAATACAGGAACAGAGGAACCCACACCTGCCCCTTTCCCGGGAGGTTTCCGTGCATGCCTGGTGGAGGGGCTAAATGAGGACCCACTGCTACTTGAGGTATTTTTTATATGTCAGTGATTTTTATCTGTCTCATCTATTTTTAAAATATATTTTCACATCTTTCACTTACTATAACCTCATTTGTCTCCTTTTTCCTTTATGTAAACTGTGCTTTGCTTTGTTTTTCCAATAAAAACTTGAATTTGTTATTTATTTAGCAAGATTGAAGTTGCACAGAGCAATCGTTCAACCTAGGAATAGAAGCGAAAATTTGACACATTGGAAATGAAGGATGAATTAAACATGGAAAACCTAAAATTATCAGTTGGAAAGTACATACTCTGCTTCATTGGTACAACTAAATGTTGTGTTTTCAAAAAGTAAAGTTTTATTTTTCTATATGGAAATAAATGAACCCTGTGAAACCAATAAAAAATTAGTATAGTATGAATAAAACTAGAAAACCTGTATAAAACTGAATTATGAAAAGATACTGAACAATTTCATACCTATAAATTTGACATGATATGCTACATGAATAATTTTCTGAACAACAAAAATTACCAAATTTCAATTAGAGTGAACAGAAACTTCAAACCGACCACTTTTGTAAAATTATTTGAACAATTGCTCACACATTCATTTAGGGATGGCCTGACGAACTGATTCCTTTGAACCGTTGGAAAACTGCAATTTATTTTACAAAGGTACTTTTACCCTTGCCTTAGCATCAATAAAAAAAAAATCCCCGTTTTTAGAATTGTGCCTTGTTTATGTTTAAAACGTAGGTGTGAAAACTCCTGACAACACAGAGTTTATTTATTTTATACATAGAAGTTTGTGTCTCTTAATCCTTTAACCCATCTTGTCTCTCTACTCCTCACCACTAGCAACTATGTGTTTGTTCCTTATATCTGTGAGTATGTTTCTGTTTGATTACTTCTTGATTCCGTTTTATTTTTATTTATTTATTTAGTCCCTGCAACATAGCTTGCAGGATTCTAGTTCCCCAAGCAGGGAGCAAACCCAGGGCCCCTGCAGTGCATGTGTGGAGTCCTACCAGTAAATCACCAGGGATTTTACTGTTTTGTTTTCAGGATTCCAGACATAAATGATAACATACAGTACTTATTTGTATTTTTTTGATTTATTTCATTAAGCATATTCTTCAGATCCATCCATGTTTTACAAATGGAAAATTTTCACTCTTTTCTGTAGGTGAGTGGTATTCCATTGTGTGTGTGTGTGTGTTTGTGTGTGTGTGTGTTATTTATTTTAATCAACTCATATGCTGCTGGGCATTTAGATTGCTTCCATATCTTGGTTTTTATAAATAATGTGGTACAAATATTGGAGTCCATGTATATTTTTGAATTGGTGTTTTTATTTTCTTCAGATATGTATACCTAGAGTGAAATTGCTGGATCATGAGGTAATTTTAGTTTTAGATTTTGAAGACCCTCCATACTGTTTTGCATACTGGCTGTACCATTCTACCTTCCCACCAACAGTGTCTAAAGTTCTTTTCTCTCCACATCCTCCCCAGCATTTTATTTCTGATATTTTTGATGATAGCATGTGGTCAGTGATATTGCATTGCAGTTTGGATTTGCATTTTTCTAGTGATTTAAAATGCTGAGCATCTTTTCATGTGCCTTTTGATCATTTGTATTTCTTCTTTGAAAGAATGTCTATTTAGATTTCCGCCCTTTGTAAAAGGAGATTTATTTTGTTTGCAATTAAGTTGTATGAGATCTTTTGTAATTTAATTTTTATTTTATACTGGAGAATAGTTGATTTGCAATATGGTATTAGTTTCCAGTATACAACAAAGTGATTGAGTTATATATATTCATAGATCTATTCTTTTTCATATTCTTTCCCTTATAAATTATTACAGAATATTGTGGAGAGTTCCCTGGGCTATATAGTAGTTTCTTGTTTGTTATTTTACATATAGTAGTGTCTGTGTATTAATTTCAACCTCCTAATTTATCCTTCCCTTCACTTGTCCCATTTGGTAATTGTAAGTTTGCTTTTAAAATTTGTGTATCAGTTTCTATTTTGTGAATAAGTTCATGTGTATCACTTTTTAGAGTCTACATATTAGCAGTATCATAAGATATCTGTCTTTCTCTGTCGACTGACTTCACTTCTCTGATCATCTGCAGGTCCATCCAAGTTGCTACATATGGCATCATTTCATTCTTTTTATAGCTTAGTAGTATTCCATTGTGTATATGCACCACATCTTCTTTATCCAATTGTCAGTGGACATTTAAGTTGCTTCCACATCTTAGGCATTGTAACTAGTAGTGCATTATCCTTTTAACTGACAGCATTCTCCCAGGATGTGTCCAGGAGTGGGATTGCTGAATCATGAGGTAGTCTTCTTTTTGAAGAGCCTTCATCGTCTTTTCCATACTGAGTACACCAATTTACATTGCCAACAACAGTGTTCAAGCATTTCTTTATCTCCACATCCTTGCCAGCATTTATTTGTGTTCTTCTTGATGATGACTATTTTGGTAGATGTCAGAAGATAACTTCTGTTGGTGTGGATTTGGATTTCTTTGATGATTACAGATGTAAAGCATCATTTCTTGTGCCTGTTTGCCATCTGTATGTCTTCTTTGGAAAAAATGTCTATTGAGACCATTGGGCCTTTTTTAAATAAAGTTCGGTTTTTTTTGTTTGTTTGTTTACTTTTCAGTTGTGTGAATTCTTTATATATTTTACATACTAGCCCCTTACAAACTATATGAATTGCATATATTTTCTTCTACTTTATTTCATTTCATTTCTTTCTGTTTTATTTTGTTGACCTCTGCTATAATTCCAGATGTTATTTTTTGCTTTTCTTTTGTGTTTAGAATCAGATCCAAAAATCATTTCTGAGACAGCTGTTAAAGACGTTTCTACCTATTTTTTCTAGTTCTGTGGTTTCAGGTCTGCTACACACGGCTTAATGCATTTTGAGTTCAGTTATCTGCATATTGTAAGACAGTGGTCCAGTTTGGTGGTTTTGCATGTAAGTGTTCAGTTTTCCCAACATCATTTATTGCAGATACTGTCCTTACCTACCTTTTATATTTTTGGCTTGTTTGTTGTTGGAGAAAGGAATGGAAAACCACTTCAGTATTCTTGCCTTGAGAATCCTATGAGCAGTATGAAAAGCAAAATGATATGATACTGAAAGATGAACTCCCAAGGTCCATAGGTGCTCAATATGCTACTGGAGAAATAACTCCAGAAAGAATGAAGAGATGGCACCAATGCAGAAACAACCCCCAGTTCTGGATGGGACTGGTGATGGGAGTAAAGTCTGATGTGATAAAGAACAGTACTGCAAAGAAACCTGGAATGTTAGGTCCATGACTCAGGGTAAATTGACAGTGGTCAAAGAGGAGATGGCAAGAGTGGACATTGACATTTTAGGGATTGGTGAACTAAAACAGACTGGAATGGGAGAATTTAATTCAAATTATCATTACATCTACTACTGTGGGCAAGAATCCCTTAGAAGAAATGGAGTAGCCATCATAGTCAGCAAAAGAGTCTGATGTGCTTGGGTGCAATCTCAAAAATGACAGAGTGATTTAAGGACAGGAACATAAAGGCCACAAGAGATGGGATGGTGAAGTCTGTGTGGCAGACGACAGGCTATGAGCACTAGTTTGTCCCTGGGCCTCTGTGTGTCCAGCCTGAGATGCTGAGCCTGCTGGGCTGTGAGGCCCATGAAGGCAGCTGTGTCATCACATCCTGTACTGTGGTTGTGGGTGTGGACATTGGGGCCAGATGATGTTGAGTCTGTCAACCCAGCTCCAGCCCCTGCTACCTTTAATGTCTTGTGTCACAGTGTCTTGATAATCTTGGCCAAAGCTGAGACCCCTCTCATTAGGTTTGCTTTGGGAATTAGAAACCCTGAGATCTTAGGCAGCTGTTACTTATTCCTCCTGACAGGGCCAGTTTTCTTCTGGCCTACGAGAGTGAGCACTGGGATACACTCACCCATGCACACTCACACTGACATTTCATAAGGACTGTGGATTGGGAACAGAAGATGGACAGATATGTGGAAGTTAATAAGAATAATATACAGGGGTTGGAGGCACTGATTGCCTGAGACATGACTCCCATATATTCCAGGTCTTTTCCCTCCTATGTCTGAGGACATCCCTAGAAGTCCATGTGGGCATAATCCTCGGTGTGCAGGTGGGACATAGACAGGCTTTGAGAGACATGGACTCATCCAGGATGGAGAAGAGCTGAGAAACTGGACGTGAGTCTGGGCCAGGTCTGTCAGCTCAGAGCTGCACACATAGCCCACCCGGGAGCTGTGTGGAGGGCTGTGTGGTGCAACTGTGTGAGGCCCAGTGCTGTGTAGATGAGGGATGAGTGGTCAGGATACCGAGGGCTATGTGCAGGGGTGTCAACTGTCAATCCAAGGAAGGGGCCCCCGGGTGGTGAAGTCAGTTCCTTCTCAGCAGACCCTAACGGAACTCGGAACCCTGTAACCAGGCACCCACCTCCTAGAAACAGTGCCACAGACGGTTGGGGCTCACTTGGCTGGAGAGTCTTCATCCAGAAGGATGTTCTCCAGCTGTGTCTCGAATGGCTAGGTCTTCTGCTTCATAAAGCCCTGGAGGGAGATGTTTTTCAGATGTTTCAGGTGGTTCAGCATTCAACCTGGATGCCTCTGGTCCTTTATCAGGAGGTCACCTAAGGTAATCCCAGTCAACCTAGAGCTGGCCACAGCAGGCCTGGCCTTCAGTGGGAGCCCTCCTTTGGCAGCGCCAGCTGCCATCATCTCCATGTGTGGGGAAGGGGGACTTGACGGGAGCTTCTCCCTCTGGGCAGGAGCGGCTTGTTGGGCACGTGGTGACCTGGTGCTCCTGTCCTGGTCACATCTAAGAACGGGCTGGCAGTGGAGAAGCAGGATCCCTGAGGTGCTCTGCTCTGTGCCAATGTGGAGCCAAGGCTGGCAGGTGGTCGGGCGTCTGCGTCCTCGGTGGAGGTCTGTGAAGGTAGTGGTGGGTGTGTGTCTGGACCTGAGATGTCTGTAGGTCTGAGAAGCACTACAGGCAGCTGATTGGTGCCCTGGGACTTTCCGCCTGGCTTCCAGGCACTGTGTTCCCAGGACTATTCACGGGATTTCAGACAGGCAAGTGATCCAACCAGCAGATTCCCACCCTTTCCCTGCAGGTCCCAAGAGTTGGCTACCTCCTCTCTATTCTCTGTTGTGGTCCCAGGGCCTAACTCAGGGGCTCAACCATCATTCTCTGAAATTCTGCACTTGGAAAGTGATGCATTGTGTCATAGTCAAGACAATGATTTCCACTAGATGGCTCCCCCCAAACATTGAGTCTTGCAGAATTTGGTTTACTCTCCGAGAAAGACTGTGAAGGTGGTAACCGATTGTGGCCTCTTTGGCAGACAGACCCATGGAGCCCAGCAGTTCTCCTGCTATTTCTCACAGGGCCACCAGAGGGCAGTGGGTAGCTGCTTACGGCAAACACTGCAAGGAGATCCTACTAGTCAATCCTAAAGGCAATCAATCCTGAATATTCATTGGAAGGACTGAGGCTGAAGCGGAAACTCCAATACTTTTGCCACCTGATGCGAAGAACCAACTTATTGGAAAAGACCCTGATGCTAGGGAAGATTGAAGGTGGGAGGACAAAGGGACGACAGAGGATGAGATGGCTGGATGGCATCATTGACTCAATGGACATGAGTTTGCGTAGCATCCAGGAGTTGGTGATGGACAGGGAAGCCTGGTGTGCTGCAGTACATGGGGTTGCAAAGAGTCAGACATCACTGAGCCACTGAACTGACTGACTGCCCCATTCAAAATAGTCCTTTTCAAGGTAAACTTCGTCAGAACATGTTTGATAAACTTAAGAGAATTTCTTTAAAATATATTGACATGCTTTTCATCTCCAGTTTCATTCGGAAACTAGTGAGAAGCCATTACAAGGAACACATGTAAGGTGAGCCA
>JAGTXW010001336.1:5260179-5273897 GCA_020226075.1 Hydropotes inermis
TCAGTCAAGGCCAAATTTTTGTGATCCCATGGACTACAGACCAGGCTCCGCTGTCCATGGGATTTTCCTGGCAAGAATACTGGAGTAGCTTGCCTTTTCGTATTCCAGAGGCATCTTCTCGACCCAGGGATGGAACCCGTATCTCATGTGTTTTCTGCATTGGCAGGTGGTTTCTTTACCACTGCACCAGCTGGATATCGATGTGTGAAATTCTGTGCCAGCCCCTTTGTTTCTTCTTCTTCTCTCCCTCTCATCCATCTATAGGTAATGATCTCTCTGAAACTCCTCTGGAAAATCTATGTAACTTTATCAGAGAGAGTTTTCAGGCATGTTCATCCTTCCTTGTGATGTCAGTGTTTGTGTAGCAAATCATCTGCTCCTATGACCCTGGGTATGTCCTTGACCCCTGGGAGACAGTGTTCAGGTGGGCAGTTCGTCTCAGTGGGAGTCAGTCCACAGGAGGTCTGCTCAGCATAGACAAGCCCAGCCCACATTGTCTTCTATCCCCAAAACACTGAGAATGCTTCCCTCCCCACAACCCATCTGCCCCACCCTCAGGGAACTTGGCTGATATCCTGTATATGCTGAGGAAGCATCAGTGTCAGAACAATGAACAGTGGTTTTAATAATTGTGAGAGACAGATGAGGTTCTGTGTTTTCAGTTCTTATATTTATGTGCCTTGATTCACACTTTGATTATTTTAAATTTTAATTGTAACATCATTCTTTTCAGTACTGTTAGTTTCTGCTGTGCAGCAAAGTGAATCAGTTATATATATATATACCCTTTTTTTCTAGTTTCTATTTCAATGTAGGTTATTACAAAGAATTGAATAGAGTTCCATGTGCTCTCCAGTATATCTTTATCTATTTTATGTGTAGTAGAGTGTATTTGTCAATCCTAACTTATGCTTCACCCTTCTTTGGTAACCATAAGTTTGTTGTCTACATCTGAGACTCTATTTCTGTAAATATGTTTATATGTTCCATTCTTTTAGATTCCATATGGTAGTGATATCATATGATATTTGTCTTTCTATATCAGACTTCACTCAGTATGACAATCTCTAGGTTCATCCATGTTGCACACATAGCATTATTTTGTTCTTTTTAAGAGTCGGTAATATTCCATTGTAAATATGAGCCACATATTCTTTATCCCTCCATTAGGAACATTTATTTGCTTCTGTCTTCTGGCTATTGTAAATATTGCAGCAACAGATATTGGGGATCATGTATCTTTTCAAATTATGGTTTTCTCTGGATATATGTCCAAGAGTAAGATTACTATATCTTATGGTAAGTCTCATCTTTAGTCTTTTAAGAACCTTCATACTGTCAGACAAAACTGAGTGCCTGAACTAAACTGATACTGTTTTCTGTAGTGGCTGTACCAATATACCCCGTCATCAACAAAATTCAAGGTTTCTCTTTTCTTCACACCCTCTCCAGCATTTAATGTTTGTAAATTTTTTGATGATGGCCATTCTGACTGGTATGAGCTGATACCTCACTGTAGTTTTGATTTGTATTTCTCTAATACTTAGTGATGTTCAGTGTCTTTTCATGTTCCTCTTGGCCACCTGTATGCCTTCTCTGGAATAGTGTATATTTAGATCTTCCACCTATTTTTGATTGGGGATACTAATTTGTTTTCTTTTTTTTAAATATTTAGCTGCATGAGCTGTTCCATATTTTGAAGATTAATCCCCTGTTGGTCACTTCATTTGCAGATATTTTCTTCCTTATGTGGGCTCTTTTCATTGTGCAGAACACTGTCTCTCAGGAGTCACTTTTGAAGTTTGAAAATTTTGCATTTTTTTATTGTTTTTATTTTCATCACTCTGAGAAGTGGCTTAGAGAAGATCTTTCTGTGATTTATGTCAGAGAGTGTTCTGCCTATGTTTTTCTCTAACGTTTTTAGAGTGCTTAGTCTTACATTTAGATCCTTAATCCATTTGGAGTTTATATTTATGTGTGGTGTTAGAGATTGTTCTGATTTTATTCTTTTACATGAAACTGTCCAGTTTTCCCAGCACCACTCATTGAAGAAACTATCTTTTCTCCATTGTATATTCTTGTCTCTTTTGTCGTAGATAAGGTACAAATAGGTGTGTAGGTTTCTCTCTGGATATGTCTCTTGATTCAATTTCCAGTTAGCCTTTATAAATCTTGATTACACAGCTCCAGCCACATCATGAGAAATGCTGGGCTGGATGAAACACAAACTGGAATCAAGATTGCTGGGAGAAATATCAATAATCTCAGACATGCAGATGACACCACATAAGGCAGAAAGAGAAGAACTAAAGAGCCTCTTGATGAAAGTAAAAGAGGAGAGTGAAAAAGTGGCTTAAAGCTCAACATTCAGGAGACTAAGATCACGGCATCCGGTCCCATCACTTCATGGCAAATAGATGGGGACACAGTGACACACTACATTTTGGGCCCCAGAATCCCTGCAGATGGTGACTGCCGCAGGAAATTAAAAGACTCTTGCTCCTTTGGAAAACTTTTGACCAACCCAGACAGTATATTATAAAGAAAATACATTACTTTACCAACAAAGCTCCATCTAGTCAAAGCTGTGGCTTTTCCAGTAGTCACGTATGAATGTGAGAGTTGGACTATAAAGAAAGCTGAACACCAGAGAATTGATGCTTTTGAACTCTGGTGTTGAAGAAGAATTTTGAGAGTCCGTTGGACTGCAAGGAGATCCAACGAGTCCATCCTAAAGGCAATCAGTTCTGAATATTTGGTGGAAGGACTGATGCTGAAGCTGAAACTCCAATACTTTGGCCACCTGATGTGAAGAGCTGCCTCATTTGAAACGACCCTGATGCTGCAAAAGATTGAAGATGGGAGGAGAAGGGATCAACAGAGGATGAGATGGTTGGATGGCATCACCAACTCAATGGACATGAGTTTGAGTAAACTCCGGGAGTTGGTGATTAACAGGAAGGTCTGGCCTGCTGAAGCCCACGCTGTCGCAAAGAGTCGGACACGACTGAGTGACTGAGCTGAACTGAGCCTTATTACCTGGCAAATGGATGTCACGTTCTCCCAGAACCATTTTGGGGAATAATGTCTTTTCCCCCATTGCATGATCTTACCACTTTTGTCAAAAATCTTTTGACCTTATGTGTGAAGGTTTTGCTGGGCTCTTAATTCTTTCCCATTGATTTATAATTTTATCTTTATGACAGAGCAATTCTGTTCTCACTACTGTAACTTTGTGATAATGTTGAAATCAAGGAATGTGTGTCCTCCCACATTGCTTTTCTTCCTCAAAATTGGTTGGCAGTTTGGGCATTAATTAGGTATTAATTAGTGATTTTTAATTAGTTCAGTAGTGAATTTTAGGATAGGTTTTTTATTTTGGTTGGGTTTGTTTATTTCTGTGGGGTTTTGATGGGGATTGAATTACAATTTTATATTATAGAGGCTGATATGGAAATCTTAACAGTGGTAAATCTTCTAATCCATGAAAATGGAATTTGTGACATACACTTTATTTGCAGCATTTGGAAGGTTTCACGGTGCAAATCTTCACCTCCTGGGTTAACTACTCAGTGCTGTGTTTAGTTGCACAGTCATGTCTGACTCTTTGCGACCCCATGGACTGTAGCCCGCCAGGCTCCTCTGTCCATGGGGATTCTCCAGGCAAGAATACTGGAGTGGGTGGCCAGGCCATCCTCCAGGGGATCTTCCCAGCCCAGGGATCAAGCTCAGGTCTCCCGCATTGCAGGCAGATTCTTTACCATCTGAGCCCCCAGGGAAGCTCAGTAGTTTATTCTCTCTGATGTATTTGTAAATGCAGTCATTTTCTGAATTTCCATTCCAAACTGATCCTATTACTGCACAGAAATGCAAGTGAATTTCAGTGTTAATTTTTGTACCATGTTACTTTGCTGAATTCACTTATTATTTAGAATATTTTTGTGGGGTCCTTAAGATTTCTACTTATGAACTCATGTCACATGTGAACATAGATAATTCTACTTCCATTTTTCATATTTGAATTTTGTTGATTTAGGCATTAATTCAACTTATTTTCTTATATGTCTTTTCTGACATGTATGTCAAAAACTACAAGTCCTATTGCTTAGAAGTGATAAAAGTCAGTATTCTCACATGCTTCCTGAAGTCAAAGGAAAAATTTTCCATGTTTCACCAATGACTGTGATGTTGGCTATGGGTTTTACATGGATGGCATTATTATGTCATGATAATTTCCCTCAAGTTTAATTTGTCAGGTGATATTAGCATGAAAAGGTGTTCAATTTTATTCAACTCTTTTTTCTATTAACTGAGATGAACATGTTTTCCCCCTTTATTCTGTTAATGTGTGTGCTATCCAGATGCATTTTAACAGGTTGAAGCATTCTTGCATTCCAAAAAGAAATCCCAATTATTCATGGTGTATAATTCTTATTATTTGCTGTTGCTGAATCTTAGTTGTGTCCGAGTATTTGTGACCCCGTAGATGGCAGCCCACTAGGCTCTGCTGTCCCTGGGATTCTCCAGGCAAGAACACTGGAGTAGGTTGTCATAGATAGCTATAAATGATTATTATATAAAGAGATATATATGCACCTCCAACTTCTGCTCAGACTTCCCTAATCCTGGTAGGGCAGCAGGTGAGGGCCAGGACATAGCACTGAACCACAGAAATTTATGTTTTGTATTAGTCATTGCTGACTGATACTACTGATTCATGAGTGTTGTTTCACACAGTCAGTGACTGACTGCCTTAGACCTGCATGCACCCATCTCCTGCCTCTGTTTCTCACCCTCTACAGCTTCTTTCTGATATTCACTCACTTCTTCCTTAAATACACCCTTCCTCATTCTCAGTGAGATCCTAAGAGAGGCAAACACTGTAGTCTTTTTCATCTGAAGATATTCTTAACTCGTTCTTATTCCTGAATGATAGTTTGTGTGTTAGTAGCTCAGTCATGTCTGACTCTTTGCGACCTCATGGACTGTAGCTCAGCAGCCTCCTCTGTCCATGGAATTCTCCAGTAGGTTGGCATTTCTTTCTCCAGGGGATCTTCCCAACCCAGGGATTAAAGCTGGGTCTCCTGCATTGCAGACTGGTAGTTTAAAATGAAAAATTCAGACTGTTTCTGCACAAGGAACCACAGAGCCCCATATGTCCACCACAGGGCACTTTCTGACTGAGGCCTGCATCCACCTATCTTCTGCCTCTGTGTTTTTCTGCTAATGACACACACACTGCTCCATTTAAATGGGGCCCTTTCCTAGTTAGTCTTCATCAAGAAATGGCAACAGACTCCAGTATTCCTGCCTGTAGAATTCCATGGATGGGATAGCTTGGTGGGTTACAGCCCATGGGGTCACAAAGAGTCAGACCTGTCTGAGAAACACACATGCACAGAACATGTTTTGGAAAAAGTCAAAATTCAGGAAAAGTAAAAATGCAAGGTGAACCAGTGACTGGAGGTTTTCCCTTGTGACACATTACAAAGATTTAAAGTCTGTGTCTAAAACCCCTATCTCTGTCCATCTGTGTACCCTTCTTTCTTCATTCATCTATAAACACCTGCCTATGAAAAATATCTTTTCACAATCTATGTAATGTGTTAGATATATTTCTCAATCATGTTGCCCCTTCTTTTTATGTGAATCTTTGGGTGTCTCTCTGTTTATGAGATCTAATCCCTTAAATCTGTTTGTCACTTCCACTGTATAATTGTAAGGGATTTGATTGTATGTCATATCTAAATGGTCTAGTGGTTTTCTCTACTTTCTACAAGTGCAGCCTGAATTTTGCAATACGAGCTCATGATCTGAGCCACAGTCAGCTCTCAGCCTTGTTTTTGCTGACTATGTATGGCTTCTCCGTCTTAGGCTGAAAGAATATAATCAATCTGATTTTCGTTTTGACCACCTGCTGATGTCCATGGATAGAATCATGTCTTGTGTTGTTGTTAAAGGGTGTTTTCTATGACCAGCATGTTCTGTTGACAAAACTCTGTTAGTATTGGCCCTGCTTCACTTTGCACTACAAGGCCAAACTTGTCTATTATTCTGGATATCTTTTGACTTCCTTCTTTTGCATTCCAATTCTTTATGGTGAAAAGGAAATCTTTCCCTTGTCTTTTTTTTTTTTTTTTTAGTGTTAGATATAGGAGGTCTTGTATGTCTTCATAGAACATAGAACTGGTCAACTTCAGCATCTTTGGCAGTAGTGTTTGGGGCATAGACTATGATTACTGTGATATTGAATGGTTTGCCTTGGAAACGAAGAGAGATCATTCTGCCGTTTATGAAACTGCACCCAAGTGCTGCATTTTGGATTCTTTTGTTGACTACAAGGCCTGCTCCATTTCTTCTAAAGGATTCTTGCCCACAGTAGTAACTATAAAGGTCATCTGAATTAAATTCACCCATTCCAGTCCATTTTAGTTCACTGATTCCTAAGATGTCGATGTTCACTCTTGCCATCTTCGGCTTGACCACATCCGATTTACCTTGATTCATGAGCGTAATATTTCAGGTTCCTATGCAATACTGTTCTTTACTGCATGGGACTTTACTTTTACCACTAGACACATTCACAATTGAGCATCATTTCTGCTTTGGCCCAGCCACATATTTCCCTCTGGATCTGTTAGTAGTTGCCCTCCACTCTTTCCCAGTTTAACATTCTGAATGCCTTCTGACCTGGGGGCTCCTCTTGCAGTGTCATATCTTTTTACCTTTTCTTACTGTTTATGGTGTTCTCCAGACAAGAATACTGAAGTTGGTTGCCATTTCATTCCCTAGTGGACCATTTTTTTGTCAGCACTCTTCATTATGATCCATCAATCTTGGGTGACTCTGTATATCATGTATGATGGCTTCACTGAGTTGTGAAAACCCTTTCATCACTACAAGGCTTTGATCCATCCAAGTACCAAACTTGTTTGATTACTATAGCTTTGAAGTAAGTTTTGAAATAAGTAATGGTATCCTCCCATATTGCATTTTCTTCTTTTGATTGTTTGGCTATTTTGGGGTATATTAGTTGTAAAGTGTTTTAGGATAGGCATTTGGGTATAGGGTGGAATTTTGATCAGGATTGTATTGGAATTGTAAATTGTGATTGTTAGTTTTGAGATCTTAGCTATAAGTCTTTCAGTGCATGAAAACAGGATTTGTGTCATTTAATATTTTCACAAAGTTTGACATTTCACTGTGCAAGTCTTCACTTTTTTTGTTCAGTTAATCACTAAGTAGTTTATTCTTCCTGAACCAATTGTAAACAAAACTGTTTTCTTCATTTCCTTTTCACTTTGATCATTAATGTACAGAAATGCCACTGATTTTCAGCATTGACATTGGTGAATGTCCACGTTACTTTGCTTCATTAATTTTTTATTTATAACATTTTTTCTTGTGGCATACGTAGGATTTCTACATTTGAGATCATGTCATGGGTGGAAATAGATTACTCTACCTCTTTTCAGTTTGAAATGTCACTGATTTATCTGTCTGTCTGTATGTCTATCTTTCCTGACTGTTATGGCTAAGACTCTCAGTGCTGTGTTGCATAGAAGTGGCAAAACCTAGCATTCTCATGTGTTTCCTAATCTCAAAGGAAACATTTTCAGTCTTCATCACTGGCTGTCATGTTGGCTGTGAGTTTTACTTGTCTGTGTGTACTCAGTTGTGTCCAACTCTTCATGACCTTTTGCACTGTAGCCCACCAGGCTCTTCTGTCTATGGGGCTCTCTATCAAGAATAGTGGAGTAGGTTGATATTTCTTCCTCTAGGGGATCTTCCTGATCCAGGGATCATACCTCTGTCTCTTGCATCTCATGCTTTGCAAGCAGATTCTTTACTTCTGGGCCATCAGGGACTTTAACTTTATGGTGATAATTTCCTTGAAGTGTCATTTCTCAAGTTTTTTTTTTTTTCTTTTTAAATCATGAAAAGATTTTGAAGTTTTTAAATTGCCCTCTCTGCATTAATTGAGATCATGGTTTTTCCCTATGTATGTGAATGTGGTGCATTGCTTGCTTGCTTGCTTGTTAAGATGCTTCAGTCGTGTCCAACTCTGTGAGACCCCCATGGACAGCAGCCCACCAGGCTCCTCCGTCCACAGGATTCTCTAGGCATGAACTCTTAAGTGGGTTGCCATTTCCTTCTCCAACGTGGTGGATGATAGCAATGCATTTTACAATGATCATGCATTCTCGCATTACAGGAAAAATTGCACTTGTGTATATTATACAATTCTTATTATATGAATTGATATAAATGATTAATTATGTATGTATATATACACACATGCTCACAACTTCAGCTCTGTCTTCCTTAACCCTGGTAGAGTGGCAGGTGGCCAAGACACAGCACTGGACCACAGAAGTCAATGCTTCTAATTTCTCATGATCACTAACACTACTGATACATGGGTGTTGTTTCACACAGTCAGTGACTATCTGACTTAGACCTGCATCTGCCAACCTCCTGCCCCCACGTCTCACTGCACTGCTTCCTTCTGGGACTCACTCTAACTACATCCTTCCTTACTCTCAGTGAGAGCCTGAAAGAGGCAAATGCTCATAGTCTGAAAATGTCTTCATCTGAAATTTTTTTTATTTTGCTTTTATTCTTGAGTGATATTTTAGAATGAAAAATCTACAGACCCTTTTTGTGATGTTGCCTTTGGCAACTGAAGCTGCTTTTCCCTTGTGTTCCCTGCTATATTGTGACTGGTGACTGGTCTCCTGTTGGGTCTCACTTGGTCTGCTTCCCTGCTCTGTGATAGAGTCTCCAGTTTTCTTTAATATTCCACAGTCCATGACTACAGGGTGAGGTTTGAGCAACCTCCATACTGTTCTCCCTTATTTGTGTGTTTCATAGTGTCTTATTCATTGATGGTTCCAATAGTGTCTTTTAGGACTTTAACAGATTTATAGGAATTTCTTTTATATTGTAGTCAAATTATCCTATTTCATGAAGCACTTGGGGTCTAATCCTCCCACGGTAGTCTCTGCTTACCGTCGTTCATGGTGCCATAAAGGCATGTTTTGCTGACCCTGGGTCCTTGCTGGTTTGTAGGGTTTGATATGTATATAAATATGTTTTGTTTTTGTTGTTGTTTTTGCTCATATGATGGAGCTATATATTTCTACCTGTTGCCACTTACGTTAAGTGTTATTTTGGTTTTCAATCAGGAAAATATTTTTAATTTTCTCAAATGCATTCCAGGGCCTATGGAGAAGAACATTTAGAATTATTCTTAAGTATCATTTCCTTCATGTTCCTCCCAAGACAAAGATGTCACTTATCAGTCCAGTGTGATGTCATAAATAGTGGATATTTTGTCATAAATATAGTGGATGTGATGTCACAGATATACTGGATGTGAGTTCATACATATAGTGGCTGTAATATCATTGATAGGGTGGCTGTGATAACAGAGATACAGTGGAAGTGAGTTCAGATACAGTGGACATGATGTCATACATAAAGTGGTGTGATGTCCTAAATTGTGGATGTGATGTCATTTGTAGTGTATATGATGTCATAAACATAGTGGCTGTGATGTCATACATACACTAGGTTTGATAAAATTGATCCACTGGGTGTGTTGGAACAGATACAGTGGGTATGATGTCAGACATAGTGGCTGTGAAGTTACACAATAGTTGTGTTTTCATAACATTGTATGTGATGCTATATAAAGTGGATATGTTATAAACATAGAGTGCGTGATGTCAGAGATACAGACATTGTGTGATGTCACACATATAGTGAATGTGATATCATACACAGTAGATGACATGTCATATATAGTGCATGTGATATCATGAATACTGAGGGCTGTTTTCATAAAGGGTGGATATGATATCATGTATAGTGCATATGATGGCATACCTATGCCACCTGTGATGTCCTACAGAGTTGGTGTTATATCTTTGACACAGTGGCTGGGATGACATATACAGTGGATGTGATAGAAGTAAGAACAAGTTTCAAGATAAATATAGTGATTTATAGATATAGATATATGTATAGACTACTTTCCTCTTTCCAGGAGAAGCTACCAGATCTCTGCCTTCACTTGGAACCCGAAGTTATGTGGGTTCCATGATTCTGCCAGCCCTCCCCATGCCACAATCGCACTTTCTCAGGTAGTCATTCAGAAAATTGTGTCCCTCGCTCCCCAATGAAAGCATCTCAAGGATCCTATTTCTCTACTGACAGCCCATCTTCAGGTTTGATTGTGACAGGACTCCAAGTCACCACGTGCCCACCAACCTGCTCCTGTCAAGAGGGAGTACATCCCCTCAAGTCCCACTTTCACCCACATGGAGATGAGGGCATCTGTGCTGCCCAAGGAGGGCTCCCAGTAGCGGCCAGGCCTGGTGTGGCCAGCTCTAGATTGCCAGGAGGTACCTCATGTGCCCTCCTGGTAAAGGCGCAGAGGCATCCAGGTTGAGCACTGAACCACCTGAAACTTCTGTAAAACCTGTCCCTCCAGGGTTTCCTGAAGGAGAAACCCTGGTCAGTCGAGATACAGCTGGAGACCATCCTTCTGGATGAAGATTCTCCAGCCAAGTGAGCCCCAACTGGCTCTGGCGCTGTTGCCAGAAGGTGGGTGCCTGGTTAAAGGTTTCTGAGTTTTCTTAGGGTCTGCCATCAAGGAAGTGACTTCACCACCCGGGGGCCCCTTCCTGGGATTGACAGTTGACAGCCCTGCACATAGCCCTCAGGATTCTGACCGCTCATCCGTCATCCACGCAGCCCCAGGCCTCACTCAATTGCACCACATAACCCTCCACAAAGCTCCCGGGCAGGCTGTGTGTGCAGCTCTGGGTTGACAGACCTGGGCCCAGACTCACCTCCCATTTCCCACCAGTTCTCCATCCTGAATGAGTCCCTTTCTCTCAAAGCCTGTCAGTTTCCCCAGCTGCACACTGGGGCTGATGACCACATGGACTTCTAGGGATGTCCTCAGACATAGGTGGGACAAGACCTGGAACATATGGGAGTCCATATCTCAGGCAGGCAGTGCCTCCAGCCCCTGTAGGTTCGTTTTTTTACCCTTCTCCTATCTTTCCGTCTTCTGATGAGAACCCACAGTCCTTTTCGTATTCACTGTGCTTGGGTGTGTGTGTGTGTGTCGGAATCTGCACTCACTCTTTAGACGCCAGAGGAACCCTGCCCTCAAACAGTGAAGAATGGTAAGCAAATTCTAGGATGTAAGGTTATCCAGTTTCTAATGGATTAAAAGCTTGAACAGAACTACTTAAACCATTTAGCTCCTAGAATGGAAGAGGTACTTTGTTCCTGTACATCAGTCTTCGCAGTGAAATTTGGGAGTAATCCCAAAAGGAAAAGAAGTGAAAGGAAAAGTGAACAAGAGTGTGTACATCAAACTTGAAAGCCTCGCCATGGGGAACCATCAATAAAATTATAAATGATGTATGAAATGGAGAACATATTCACAATTGTCATGTCCAATAAGGGTTCCTATCCAAAGTATATAAAAAGACACACAATTCAAAAGCAATGAAGCATGCAAGGAATCTCACTGAGAAATGGGGGTAAGTTTTGATTTGTCTGAGGCCTTACAAATACCTCAGAAATGAAGAGAAACAAAACACCTGTGAGACAGGGAAAGATATATGCATCTTAAGTCAGGGTTCCAAAAAATATTAGCAACAGATAAGAAAAAAAGATACAAGGGAGGGGCCACAAATGAGCCTGCTCAAGTGACAGCCCTTGATCCATGGCGTGACCATCTGTCCGCTACTTGAGGGCAGCCTGACATAGTGCACTGACCCTCCTACTGCCCCGAACCCTGGTGTCATCACGGCCAGGGCAGGCCGGGCATCTACTCTGGAACACGAAGTGTTCTCAGGAGTATCTGGCCCAGGAGGGCACAGTCTCTGTGAGCTGCCCAGGGTTCCTGTGGGTCCCCTAACACCTCAGATTTACCTCCTACATCTGAAGGCTGCTGCATCAGCAAGGGATCTGCCTGGTTCTCCTCCTGCCACTAACACTCATCCTTTCCCAGTGAGAGCTCAGGTTTTACTGGATCCTTTGTGCACCAGCTGGACATCCCAGCTGAGGTTCCACCAGACAGAGAGCACACAACACCATGTGATCTCGGTCCCAGGTTGGGGTTGGGGGCAGGGATTTGATGGAGAGAGTATGAGTTTGGACTCTCATGGGGGCTGACTCAGAGCTCTGGCCTCCCAGATGCTTCTCACAACATCACAGCCTCATCCACAGATCTCCTGGACTCCTTTCCACTTTTCCAGGAGAAGCTGCCAGATCTCTGCCTTCAGTAGGAACCCGAAGTTATGTGGGATCCAGGATTCTGCCAGCCCTCCCCATGCCACAATCCTATTTCCTCAGGCAGTCATTAAGATAATGGAGTCCCTCACTCTTCAAGGAAAGCACCTCAGGGATCCTATTTCCCTGCTGACAGCCCGTCCACATGTGTGACCATGACAGGACCCCCAGGTAACCACGTGCCCACCAACCCGCTCCTGCCCAGAGGGAGAACCTCCCCTCAAGTCCCACTTTCCTGCACATGGAGATGAGGGCACCTGGCGCTGCCTAGAGAGGGCTCCCAGTGGTGGCATTGAATGGTGCAGCCAGCTCTGGATTGCCTGGAGTTACCTTAGGTGCACTCCTGGTAAAGGACCAGAGGCACCCATGTTGAGCACTGTACTGCCTGAAACATCTGAAAAACCTCTCCCTCAAGGGACTCCTGAAACAGAATCCCTGGTCGGTCAAGACACAGCTGGAGAACATCCATCTGAATGAAGACTCTCCAGTCAAGTGAGCCTCAACTGGCTGTGGTGCTGTTGCTAGAAGGTGTGTGCCTGGTTGCAGGGTTCCGAGTTCTCTTAGGGTTTGCCGTCGAGGAAATGACTTCACCACCCGGTGGCCCCTTCCTGGGATTGACAGTTGACAGCCCTGCACATAGCCCTCAGGATCCTGACCGCTCATCCCTCATCCACGCAGCCCTGGGACTCATTCAGTAGCACCACACAGCCCTCCACACAGCTCCTGGGCAGGTTGTGTGTGCAGCTCTTGGTTGACATACCTGGGCCCAGACTCACCTCCCATTTTCAAACTGTTCTCCATCCTGAATGAGTCCCTTTCTCTCAAATCCTGTGAGTGTCCCCAGATGCACACCAGGGCTGATGGCCACATGGATTTCTAGGGATTTCCTCAGACATAGGTGGGCAAGACCTGGAAAATATGGGAGTCCATGTCTCAGGCAGGCAGTGCCTCCAGCCCCTGTCAGTTCGTCTTATTATTGTTCTCCTATCTGCCCCTATTCTGATGCCAGCCCACAGTCCTTTTTGTATTCACTGTGCTTGGGTGTGTGTATGTCTGTAGATATCTGTGCTCACTCTCTAAACGCCAGAGGAACACTGCCTGCAAATAGTGAAGGGTGGTTAGAGTATTCTTGGCTCTAAGGCTATCCAATTTCTACTGGATTAAGATTGAACAGAACTACTGAAACCATTTAGCTCCTAGAAAGGAAGCGTTACTGTGTTCCTGTACATCAGTCTTTGCAATGAAGGTTGATTTTAATTCCAAAAGCAAAAGAAGTGAAAGGAGAAGTGAACAAGTGTGAGTACATCAAATTCGAAATCCTCACCATGGGGAACCATCAATAAAATGAGAAATGAGGTATGAAATGGAGAACAAATTGGCAATTGTTATGTCCAATAAGG
>JAGTXW010001336.1:5310231-5321193 GCA_020226075.1 Hydropotes inermis
CTTGATGATATCACACCAACTGAATTTTTGAGATCTCATCCGCTATATATGATGACATAATATCCATTGCATATTACATCACAGCCACTAAATGTGTGTCATCACACCCACTTTCTGAACGATAAAGCACCCTTTGTATGTAGGACATCACACCAACTATATATATAATATCATATAAACTGTATAAAGCACTACCTCCGCATTTTATGACATCACACCACATTATTTATGACATCACATGCACTGTATTCATGACATCACCCCCACTATATCTCAAATGGCATCCACTGTATCTGTGTCATCATAACGACACTGTTGATGGTCTCAGACCAACTCTATGTATGACATCACACCCACTTTACGTATGCCAGCTTATGCATTCTACCCAATGTCACATCCACTCTTTATGACTTCAAACCATTGTAGTTATCACATTACATCCACTGCATTCATGACATCACACACCCTATATATGACATCACACATATGGCAATACAAACGTTATATCTGCCATCTGACCTGCTATATCTAACACTACATCCACTGTATCTGTGTCATCACAAACAGGGTATCAATTATACCACAACAACTCTCTGTATGATATCACACAGACTATATGTGTGACATCATATGCAGTATGCATGCTATCAAAGCAAGTGTTTATGACATCATACCCCTCTGTCTATAACATCACACCCAGTATATATATGACATCATATCCAATACATATGCTATCACCATACTGCTTTCATGACAACACAACGACTATACCTGACATCTCACCCACCATATTTGACATCACAGCCACTGTATCTGTGTCATCACACAGACGGCACACACATCTGTATTGACGTACCGCTCTATCGATGACATCACAACAATTGTGTAAGTCATCACACTTGGCACATGTGTGACATCATACACATTCTAAATCACACCACATTCACAACTTATGACATTAATGATCATGTTTTATGACACCACAAACACTCTATTCATGCCATCACATCTCCTCTGTATGACATCACATCCACTCTTTAGGACATCACACCACTTTATGTATGACATCAAGTCCACTGTATCTGACCTCACGTCCATTGTATCTGTGTCATCACACCCACCCTATTGATGACATCACAGGCACTATGTGGATGGTATCACATCCAGTATATCTGTGACATCATATCCCCTGTATATAGGACATAATATCCACTAAGTATGACATCACAACACTCTGTGTTGATGACACCACACTTGGCATATGTGTGACATCCTTTGCACTGCAGATGACATCGCATACACTCTATCACACCACACCACAGTATTTATGATGTCACATCCACTTCAGGCATGACATCACACCCCCTCTATCAGACATTGCACCCACTGTATCTTTGTCATCACAACCTCTCCACTGATATCACACCCACGTTTGAATAACATCACACCCAGCTTGTGTGTTACATCACTTGCACTATATAGAACATCACATCCAATCCTTATGTCATCACAGTACTGTACATATGACATCACAGCCTCTACATATGAAACCACATCCAGTATGTAGGGCAACATATACACTATACATGAGACATCACAGCCACTATCTGTGTCCTCACACCCAAAGTATAGACAACATCACACCCACCTTTTGTATGACATCACACTCGCCATATGTGTGGCATCATTTGCCCTATACAAGATATCACATCCTCAATTTATGACCTCAAATCACCGTCTTTATGTCATCACACCCACTACATTTGACATCGTATCCACTGCATCTGTGTCATCACATCCACTGTATTGATGATATCACACCATCTGTATTTCTGAAATCATTTCCGCTATAATTTGTGACATCATATCCAGTGTATATGACATGACAGCCACTGAATCTGTGTCATAACTCCCCCTCGTTCAATGATATCACACCCTTTATAGGTATGACAGCACACCCACTATATCTACAATATCATATAACCTATATAAGGCATCACACCCATATTTTATGAGATGACACCATATTTTGTACGACATCACATGCTCTGTTTCTTGACATCCCTCCCACTATATCTGACACTACCTCCACTCTATCTGTGTCACCAAGACCAGTACATCAATTATACCACACCAACTCTCTGTATGACATTACACACTCTATGTATGACATCACAGTCAGTATGCATGACATCACATGAAGACATTATGACATCACACCCGAATAGGTATGACATCACATACTATATATTTGTGATATCTTAACAATATAGATGATATCGATGCTACTGCTTTCATGAAAACACAACTATACCTGACATCACACCCACTACATTTGACATCACAGCCACTGTATCTCTGCTGCAACACCCACTGTATCGATCAGTCACAACAATTTTGGAAGTCATCCCACTTGGCACACATTTTACATCATACACACTCTACATGACATCACAATCACACTTTATGACATCATTCCACAATATTTATGACATCACAGCCACTGCATTCATGACATCAGATCCCCTACATATGGCATCACCTCCACTGTTTATGGCATCTCGTCCCCTATCACTGTGACATCACAAACACTATCTTTTTGAATACATATCAACTATATTTAACAACAAACATACGGTGCAGAGACAATACAACCACTATATCTGAAATCACAACCTCCATATGTGTATCTCTGTGATCTCACACACTGTATCGATGATGTAACATACACTGTATTTATGACATGGCCCCTACTATATTTAAGGCACAATATGCACTGTATATGACATCTCACCCACGCTTTATGACATCACAACACTCTATCCATTACATCAGTCTATTATATCTCATATCAAACTGATTATATCTGATAGCACTTCCACTGTATCTCTATCATCACACCCTGATTAACAATCATATAACCCCATTGTACCTATGATAACACAGGCACAATATGTATGATATCTTACGAATACATATGACATCACATTCAATCTTTAGGATATCACACAATTGTATGAACTTCACACACACTGTATTCATGTCATCATGCCCAGGATACCTGTCATCGCATCCACTGCAGCTGAGCTATGACTTACAGTTTATTGAGTGTACCACATCTGCAATATGTGTGATCTCAAACCCACTATATGTATGACATCATATGAATTCTATGTGGCATCACAACAACTCGTTAAGACATCACAAGACTGTATTCATGACATCACAGCCACACTATTCATGACATCACCCCCACTGTATATGATATCACATACACTCCACTTGTGACCACACAGCCCTGTGACTATGGAAATACACCTACTATGTTTTTGACATTATACTTAGTGTATATGACATCTCACATGGTGAATGAATGACAATGCCACGACTGTATCTGACATGATACCGAACGTATCTGTGAAATCAAACTCACTTGCTTGATGACATCACTACCTATGTACGTATGAAATCATACCCACTGCATGCATGACACCATAGGCACTTTATATGACATCACATCCACTCTTGCTGACAACAGACCATTGTTTCTATGTCATGGCATACACTCTGTTTATGAAATCATATGCATTATAAATGATATCTGACATGCTGTGTGTATGACTACCCAACCTCTATACCTGGCTTGAAACCTGTTAAAACTGCCATCTCATCCACTCTGTATGTCATCACAACCTCTCGGTCAAAGACATCACACCTACTGTGTAAGGCATCACAAGTGGCATATGTATGCCATTAAATGCACTATACAGGACATCATATCCACACTTTATGACAACAACATTTGATATTTATGACATTACATGCACTATATTCGGTACATCACACACATTATATATAACAACTCATCTGTTCTGTATGATGTCACATTCACTATATGTGGTACATTAAACAATAACTCCGTCTATGATATCAAACCCTATAAGTTCATGACATATTCACTTTATATGGCATCACACACAGTGTTATGTCCACAAACCATTGTGTGCCTTCAAAGCCACTCTGCCTGATATTACACTCAGAATATTTTTGACATTACACAAAATGTACCAATTTTATGACAAGAAGTGAATGTAAGTCATCACAGCCTCTATATGTATTACACCATATACACTACATATGACATCACATCCACTCTTTATGACATCACGCCACTTTATTTATGACGTCAAGTCCACTATATCTAACATCACATCCACTCTCTGTGACCTTACGTCCACTGTATCTGTGCAACCACACCCACTCTATCAATGATATCACAGCCACCCTATATATGATATCACATACGGGATACTTGTTACAGCCTTCCCACTATATTTATGATATCATATCCACTATGTATGACAGCACAACACTGTGTCTTGTTGATACCACACTCGGCATATGTGTGACATCATTTGCACTACAGATGATATCACATCCACTCTATCACACCAAACCACCATATTTATGATGTCGCATCCACTTCGGGCATGGCATCACAACCACAGTATCAGACATCGCACCCACTGTATCTTTGTCATCACAACCTCTCCATTGATATCATATCTACTTTTGTATCACATCATACCCACTATAAGTGTGACATCATATGCACTCTATATAATATCATATCAACTCCTTATGTCATCACACTTCTTTACTTATGACATCACAGCCTCTATATATGAAACCACATTCAATATGTATGGCCAAATATACACTATACGTGTGGCATCACAGCCACTATTTGGTGTCATCACTCTAACTGTATTGACAACATCACACACACTCTGTATGACATCACACACACTCTGTATATCATCACACTCGCCATATGTTTGGTATTTTTGCACTATACAAGACATCACATACTTGCTTTATGATATCAAGCCACCATTTTTAGGACACCACATGCACTATATTTGACATCGTATATACTGTGCCTGTGTGATCACATCCACTGTCTTGATGATATCACACCAACTGAATTTTTGAGATCTCATCCGCTATATATGATGACATAATATTCATTGCATATTATATCACAGCTACTGAATGTGTGTCATCACACCCACTTTTTCAATGATAGATATAACACCCTTTGTATGTAGAACATCTCACCCACTATATATTCAATATCATATAAACTCTATGAGGCATCACACCCATATTTTATGAGATCACACCACATTTTGTATGTCATCATATGCATTGATTCTTGACATCCTTCCCACTATATCTGACACCACATCCACTCTATCTGTGTCATCAAGATCAGTGCATCAACTATACCACACCAACTCTCCATATGACATCACACACACTCTATGTATGACATCACAGTCAGTATGCATGACATCACATGAACACTTTATGACATCACACCCGTATAAATATGACATCACAAACAGTATATTTATGACATAAGAACAATATATATGATATCAACGCTACTGCTTTCATGAAAACACAACTATATCTGACATCACACCCACTACATTTGACATCACAGCCACTGTATCTGTGCTGCAACACCCGCTCTATCGATCAATCACAAAAATTTTGGCAGTTATCCCACTTTGCACACATATGACATCGTAACCACTCTACATGACATCACAGTCACACTTTATGACAACATTCCTCAGTGTTTATGACATCACAGCCACTGCATTCATGACATCAGATCCCCTACATCACCTCCAGTGTTTATGACATCTCGTCTACTATCCCTGTGACATCACAGACACTATCTTTGTGAATACTTGTCAACTATATTTAACATCAAACACATGGAGCGGAGACAATACAACCACTATAACTGAAATCACAGCCTCCATATATGTATCTGTATGATCACACACAGTGTATCCTTGATATAACACACACTGTATTTATGACATGGCACCTAATATATTTATGGCTCATAATGCACTCTATACCTGGCTTGAAACCTGTTAAATCTGCCATCTCATCCACTCTGTATGTCATCACACTCTTCTGTCAAAGACATCATAACTACTGTGTAAGGCATCAGAGGTGCCATATGTATGCCATTAAATGCACTATACAGGACATCATATCCACACTTTATGACAACAACGTTTGGTATTTATGACATTACATTCACTATATTCAGTACATCACATGCATTATATATAGCAACTCATATACTCTGTATGATGTCAAATTCACCATATGTGGTATATCACACAATGACTCTATCTATGATATCAAACCCTATATGTTCATGACATATTCACTTTATATGGCATCACACACAGTGTTATGACCACACACCATTGTGTGCCTTCACAGCCACAATGCCTGATATTACACTCAAAGTATTTTTTACATTACACAAAATGTACCATTTTTATGACAAGGAGTGAATGTAAGTCATCACAGCCTCTATATGTATGACAACATATGCAATACATATGACATCACATCCACTCTTTATGACATCACACCACTTTATTTATGACCTCAAGTCCACTATATCTAACAGCACATCCACTCTATGTGACCTTACGTCAACTGTATCTGTGTAATCACACCCACACTATCAATGATATCACAGCCACCCTATATATGATATCACATACGGTATACATGTGACATCCTACCCACTATATATATGATATCATAACCACTATGTATGACAACACAACAATGTGTGTTGTTGATACCACACTCAGCATATGTGTGACATCATTTGCACTACAGATGATATCACATCCACTCTATCACACCAAACCCCCGTATTTATGATGTCACATCCACTTTGGGCATGGCATCACAACCACAGTATCAGACAGCGCACCCACTGTATCTTTGTCATCACAACCTCTCCACTGATATCATACCCACTTTTGTATGACATCATACCCACTTTTGTATGACATCCTACCCACTATTTGTGTGATATCATATGCACTCTATATAACATCATATCAACTCCTTATGTCATCACACTTCTTTACTTATGTCATCAAAGCCGCTATATATGAAACCACATCCAATATGTAGGGCCACATATACACTATATGTGTGACATCACAGCCAATAATCGGTGTCATCACTCTCACTCTATTGACCACATCACACACACTCTATATGGCATCACACTCACCAATGTGTCACATTTTTGCACTATACAAGACATAACATCCTCAATTTATGACATCAAGCCACCATTTTTATGACACCACACCCACTATATTTGACATCGTATAAACTGTATCTGTGTCATCACACCCAATATCTTGGTTATATTACACCAACTGAATTTTGAGATCTCATCAACTATATATGATGATATCATATCCATTGTATATGACATCACAGCCACTGAATATGTGTCATCACACCCACTTTTTCAATGGTATTACACCCTTTGTATGTAGTGCATCACACCCACTATATGTAAAATATCATATACACTTTATAAAGCACTTCCTCCACATTTTATGACATTACACCACATTATTTATGATATCACAGGCACTATATTCATGACATCACACCCACTATATCTGAAATGGCATCCACCGTATCTGTGTCATCACAACAACACTATTGATGATCTCTGACCAACTCTATGCATGACATCACACCCACTTTACGTATGCCAGCTTATGCACTCTATACAACGTCACATCCACTCTTTATGACTTCAAACCTTTGTAGTTATCACATTACATCCACTGCATTCATGACATCACAAACCCTATATAAGACATCACACACATGGCAATGCAAACGTTATATCTGCCATCTGACCCACTATATCTAACACTACATCCACTGTATCCGTGTCATCAAAAATAGGGTATCAATTATACCACAATCACTCTCTGTATGATATCACACAGACTATATGAGTGACATCTTATTCAGTATGCCTGCTATCAAAACAACTGTTTGTGACATCATACCCCTCTGTGTATAACCTCACACACAGTATATTTATGACATCATATCCAATACATATGCTATAACCATACTGCTTTCATGACAACACAACGACTATAGCTGACATCTCACCCACCATATTTGACAACACAGCCACTGTATCTGTGTCATCACACAGATGGCACACACATCTGTATTGATGTATCGCTCTATGGATGACATCACAACAAGTGTGTAAGTCATCACACTTGGCACACATGTGACAACATACCCAATTTAAATCTCATCACATTCACAGTTTATGACAACAATGATCATGTTTTATGACACCACAAACAGTCTATTCATGACATCAGATCTCCTCTGTATGACATCACACCCACTCTTTAGGACATCACCCCACTTTATGTATGACATCAAGTCCACCGTATCTGACCTCACGTCCATTGTATCTGTGTCATCTCACACACCCTATTGATGACATTACAGCCACTGTATAGATGGTATCTCATCCAGTATATCTGTGACATCATATCCCCTGTATATATGACATAATTTCCACTGAGTATGACATCACAACTCTCTATGTTGATGACACTACACTCGGCATATGTGTGACATCCTTTGCACTGCAGATGGCATCGCATACACTCTATCACACCAATCCAGAGTATTTATGATATCACATCCACTTCAGGCATGACATCACACCCCCTCATTCATACATTACACCCACTATATCTTTGTCATCACAACCTCTCCACTTATATCACACCCACATTTGAATGACATCACACCCAGCTTCTCTGTGACATCATATGCACTGTATAGAACATCACATCCAATCCTTATGTCATCACAGTACTGTACTTATGACGTCACAGCCTCTATATATGAAACCACATCCAGTACGTAGGGCCACATATACACTCTACATGAGACATCACAGCCACTATCTTTGTCCTCACACACAAAATATAGACAACATCACACCCACGCTTTGTATGACATCACACTCGCCATATGAGTTGCATCGTTTGCCCTATACAAGACATTACATGCTCACTTTATGACCTCAAACCACCGTGTTTTTCTCATCACACCCACTATATTTGACATCGTGTCCACTCTGTGAGGATGCATCATCACATCCACTCTATTGATGATATCACACCAACTCTATTTCTGAGATCACTTCCGCTATAATTCATGACATCATATCCAGTGTATATGACATGACATCCACTGGATCTGTGTCATAACTCCCACTTGTTCAATGATATCACACCCTTTATAGGTATGACAGCACACCCTATGTATGAACAATATCATATAACCTATATAAGGCATCACACCCATATTTTATGAAATCACACCACAATTTGTTTGACATCACATGCATTGTTTCTAGACATCACTCCCTCTATATCTGACACTACATCCACTCTATCTGTGTCATCAAGACCAGTGCATCAATTATACCACGCCAACTCTCTGTATGACATCACACACACTCTATGTATGACATCACCGTCAGTATGCATGACATCAAATGAACACTTTATCATATCACACCCGTATAGATATGACTTCACACACAGGATATTTATGACATGATAACTATATATATGATATCAACGCTACTGCTTTCAAGAAAACACAACTACAGCTGACACCACACTCACTATATTTGACATCACAGCCACTGTATCTGTGCTGCAACACCCGCTCTATTGATCGATCACAACAGTTTGGGAAGTCATCCCACTTGGCACACATAGGACATCATAAACTCTCTACATGACATCACAATCACACTTTATGATATCATTCCTCAGTATTTATGACATCACAGCCACTGCATTCATGACATCAGATCCCCTACATGGGACATCACCTCCAGGGTTTATGACATCTCGTCCCCTATCCCTGTGACATCACAGACATTATCTTTGTGAATACATATCAACTATATTTAACATCAAACACACGGTGCAGAGACAATACAACCAATATAACTTAAGTCACAACCTCCATATTGTATCTCTATGATCACACACACTATATCGATGATATAACACACACTGTATTTATGACATGGCACCTAGTATATTTATGGCACATTATGCACTGTATATGACATCTCACCCACGATTTATGACATCACAACACTCTATCCATTATATCAGATGATTATATCTCATATCAAACTGATTATATCTGACAGCACTTCCACTGTATCTCTGTCATCACATCCAGATTATCAATCATATAACCCCCATTGTACATATTATAACACAGGCACAATATATATGATATTATATGAATACATATGGCATCACATTCCTCTTTATGATATCACACCACGGTATGACTTTCACACACACTGTATTCATGTCATCACACCCAGGATACCTGTCATTGCATCCACTGCAGCTGAGCTATTACTTACAGTGTATTGAGTATACCACATCTGCAGTATGTGTGATCTCAAACCCACTATATGTATGGCATCACATGAATTCTATGTGATATCTCAACAACTCGTAAAGACATCACAAAACTCTATTCATGACATCACAGCCACACTATTCATTACATCATCCCCACTGTATATGACATCACATACACTCTACTTGTGACCTCACAGCCCTGTAACTATGAAAAGACACCTACTATGTTTTTGACATTATACTCAGTGTATAGGACATCTCAAATGGTGAATGAAGGACAACGCCACGACTCTATCTGACATGATACTGAATGTATCTGTGTAATCAAACCCACTTGATTGATGAAATCACACCTTATGTACATATGAAATCACACTCACTGGACGTCTGACACCATAGGCACTTTATATGACCTCACATCCACTCTTGCTGACAACACACCATTGTTTGTATGTCATGGCACACACTCAGTTTATGAAATCATATGCATTATATATGATGGCTGATATGCTGTGTGTATGACATCCCAACCTCTGCACCTGGCTTGCAACCTGTTAAAACTGCCATCTCATCCACTCTGTATATCATCAAA
>JAGTXW010001336.1:5321593-5337926 GCA_020226075.1 Hydropotes inermis
CTTCTCAGTCAAAGACATCACATCTACTGTGTAAGGCATCAGAGGAGGCATATGTATGTCATTAAATGCACTATACAGGACATCATATCCACACTTTATGACAACAACATTTGGTATTTATGACATTACATGCACTATATTCAGTACATCACATGCATTATATATGACAACTAATCTACTCTGTTTGATGTCACATTCACTATATGTGGTACATCACACAATGACTCTATCTATGATATCAAACCCTATATGTTCATGACATATTCACTTTATATGGCATCACACACTGTGTTATGACCACACATCATTGTGTGCCTTCACAGCCACTATGCCTGATACTACACTCAAAATATTTTTGCCATTACAAAAAATGTACCAATTTTATAACAAGAAGTGAATGTAAGTCACCACAGCCTCTAAATGTATGACACCATATGCACTACATATGACATCACATCCACTCTTTATGACATCACGCCACTTTATTTATGACGTCAAGTCTACTATATCTAACATCACATCCACTCTATGTGACCTTACGTCCACTGTATCTGTGTAATCATACCCACTCGATCAATGATATCACAGCCACCCTATATATGATATCACATACGGTATACCTGTGACAGCCTACCCACTATATTTATGACATCATATCCACTATGTATGACGACACAACACTGTGTGTTGTTGATACCACACTCGGAATATGTGTGACATCATTTGCACTACAGATGATATCACATCCACTCTATCACAACAAACCACCGTATTTAAGATGTCACATCCATTTCGGGCATGGCATCACAACCACATTATCAGACATCGTACCCACTGTATCTTTGTCATCACAACCTCTCCACTGATATCATTCCCACTTTTGTATGACATCATACCCACTATATGTGTGACATCATATGCACTCTATATAACATCATATCAACTCCTTATGTCATCACACTTCTGTACTTATGACATCACAGCCTCTATATATGAAACCACATCCAATGTGTAGGGACACATATACACTATACGTGTGACATCAGAGCCACAAATCAGTGTCATCACTCTCACTATAGTGACCACCTCACACACACTCTGTATGGCATCACACTCGCCTTATGTGTGGCATCTTTGCACTATACAAGACATAACATCCTCGCTTTATGACATCAAGCCACCATTTTAATGCCACCACACCCACTATATTTGACATCGTATATACGGTATCTGTGTCATCAAACACAATATCTTGGTTATATCACACCAACTGAATTTTGAGATCTCATCCGCTATATATGATGATATCATATCCATTGTGTATGACATCACAGCCATTGAATGTGTCATCACACCCACTTTTTCAACGGTATTACAGCCTTTGTATATAGGACATCACACCCACTATATGTATAATGTCATATACACTGTATAAAGCACCACCTCCACATTTTATGATATCACACCACATTATTTATGACATCACATTCACTGTATGCATGACATCACCCCCACTACATCTGAAATGGCATCCACCGTATCTGTGTCATCACAACAACTCTATTGATGGTCTCAGACCAACTCTATGTATGACATCACACCCACTTTACGTATGCCAGCTTATGCACTCTACAAGACGTCACATCCACTCTTTATGACTTCAAACCATTGTAGTTATCACATCACATCCACTGCATTCATGACATCACACACCCTATATATGACATCAGACACATGGCAATACAAACGTTATATCTGCCATCTGACCCGCTATATCTAACACTACATCCACTGTATCTGTGTCATCACAAACAGGGTATCAATTATACCACAACCACTCTCTGTATGTTATCACACAGACTATATGTGTGACATTGTATTCAATATGCCAGCTATCAAACAACTGTTTATGACAACATACCCCTCAGTGTATAACATCACACCCAGTATATTCATGACATCATATCCAATACATATACTATCACTATACTGCTTTCAAGACAACACAACGACTATAGCTGACATTTCACCCACCATATTTGACATCACAGCCACTGTATCTGTGTCATCACACAGATGGCACAGACATCTGTATCGATGTATTGCTCTATTGATGACATCACAACAAGTGTGTAAGTCATCACACTTGGCACACGTGTGACAACATACCCAATCTAAATCTCAAAACATTCACAGTTTATGACATCAATGATCATGTTTTTGGACACCACAAACACTCTATGCATGACATCAGATCTCCTCTGTATGACATACATCCACTCTTTAGGACATCACAACACTTTATGTATGACATCAAGGCCCCTGTATCTGACCTCACGTCCATTGTATCTGTGTCATCACACCCACCATATTGATGACATCACAGCCACTATATGGATGGTATTTCATCCAATATATCTGTTACATCATATCCCCTGAATATATGACATAATATCCATGAAGTATGACATCACAACACTCTGTGTTGATGACACCACACTCTGCATATGTGTGACATCCTTTGCACTGTAGATGACATCGCATACACTCTATCACACAAAACCAGAGTATTTATGATACCACATTCACTTCAGGCATGACTTCACACCCGCTCTATCAGACATTTCACCCATTGTATGTTTGTCATCACAACCTCTCCACTGATATCACACCCACTTTTGAATGACATCACACCCAGGTTCCATGTGACATCATATGCACTATATAGAACATCACGTCCAATACTTATGTCATCACAGTCCTGTACTTATGACGTCACAGCCTCTATATATGAAACCACATCCAGTATGTAGGGCAACATATACAATCTACATGAGACATCACAGCCACTATCTGTGCCCTCACACCCAAAATATAGACAACATCACACCCACGCTTTGTATGACATCACACTCGCCATATGTGTTGCATCGTTTGCCCTATGCGAGACATCACATCCTCACTTTAAGACCTCAAACCACCGTGTTTCTGTCATCACACCCACTATATTTGACATCGTGTACACTCTGTGTGGATGTGTCATCACATCCACTGTATTGATGATATCACACCAACTGTATTTCTGAGATCACTTCGGCTATAATTCACGACATCATATCCAGTGTATATGACATGACATCCATTGGATCTGTGTCATAACTCCCACTCTTCAATGATGTCACAACGTTTATAGGTATGACAGCACACCCACTGTATGTACAATATCATATAACCTATATGAGGCATAACACCCATATTTTATGAGATCACACCACATTTTGTATGACATCACATGCATTGTTTCTTGACAATTCTCCCACTGTATGACACTACATCAACTCTGTCTGTGTCATCAAGACCAGTGCATCAATTATACCACACCAACACTCGGTATGACATCACACACACTCTATGTATGACATCACAGTCAGTATTCATGACATCACATGAACACTTTATGACATCACACCCGTATAAGTATGACATCACAGAGTATATTTATGACATCATAACAATATATATGATATCAACGCTACTGCTTTCATGAAAACACAACAATACCTGACATCACACCCACTATATTTGTCATCACAGCCACTGTATCTGTGCTGCAAAACCTGCTCTATCGATCGTTCACAAGAATTTTGGAAGTTATCCCTCTTGGAACACATATGACATCATAAACACTCTACATGACATCACAGTCACACTTTATGACATCATTCCTCAGTGTTTATGACATCACAGCCACTGCATTCATGACATCAGATCCCCTAAATAGGACATCACCTCCAGGGTTTATGACATCTCGTCCCCTATCCCTGTGACATCACAGACACTATCTTTGTGAATACATATCAAATATATTTAACATCAAACACACGGTGCAGAGACAATAAAACCTCTATAACTGAAATCACAACTCCATATGTGTATCTGTATGATCACACAAACTTTATCTATGATAAAACACACACTGTATTTATGACATGGCAGCTACTATATTAATGGCACATTATGCACTGTATATGACATCCCACCCACGGTTTATGACAACACAACACTCTATCCATTACATCAGCTTATAATATCTCATATCAAACTGATTATATCTGACAGCACTTCCACTGTATCTCTGTCATCACACAAAGATTATCAATCATATAACCCCCATTGTATGTATGATAATACAGGCACAATATATATGACATCATACGAATACATATGGCATTACATCCACTCTTTATGATATACCAAAGCGGTATGACCTTCACACACACTGTATTCATGTCATCACACCCAGGATAGCTGTCATCACATCCACTGCAGCTGAGCTGTTACTTACAGTGTATTGAGTATACCACATCTGCAATATGTGTGATCGCAAACCCTCTATATATATGGCATCACATGAATTCTATGTGACATCTCAACAACTCATTAAGACATCACAAGACTGTATTCATGACATCACAGCCACACTATTCATGACATCACCCCCACTGTAGAATGTATGACATCACATACACGCTACTTGTGACCTCACAGCCCTGTAACTATGAAAAGACACCTACTATGTTTTTGACATTATACTCAGTGTATATGACATCTAACATGGTGAATGAATGACAACACCATGACTGTATCTGACATGATACCGAATATATCTGTGTTATCAAACCCACTTGATTGATGACATGACACCTTATGTACGTATGAAATCACATCCTCTGCATGCCTGACACCATAGGCACTATATATGACATCATATCCACTCTTGCTGACAACACACCATTGTTTGTATGTCATGGCACACACTCTGTTTATGAAATCATATGCATGAAAAATGATGTCTAACATGCTGTGTATATGACTACCTAAGCTCTATACCTGGCGTGAAACCTGTTAAAACTGCCATCTCATCCACTCTGTATGCCATCACACCCTCGCAGTCAAAGACATCACACCTACTTTGTAGGGCATCACAGGTGGCATATGTATGCCATGAAATGCACTCTACAGGTCATCATATCCACACTTTATCACAACAACGTTTGGTATTTATGACATTACATGCACTATATTCAGTACATCACATGCATTATATATGACAACGCATCTACTCTGTATGATGTGAAATTCACTATATATGGTACATCACACATTGACTCTATCTATGATATCAAACCCTATATATTCATGACATATACACTTTATATGGCATCACACACAGTTTTATGACCACACACCATTGTGTGCCTTCACAGACACTATGCCTGATATTATACTCAAAGTATTTTTGACATTACACAAAATGTACCATTTTTATGACAAGAAGTCAATGTAAGTCATCACACCTCTGTAATTATGACATCACAGCCTCTATATATGAAACCACATCCAATATGTTGGGCCACATATACACTATACGTGTGACATCACAGACACTAATCGGTGTCATCACTCTCACTCTATTGACCACATCACACACACTCTGTATGGCATCAAACTCGCCATATGTGTCACATTTTTGCACTATACAAGACATAACATCCTTACTTTATGATATCTAGCCACCATTTTTATGACACCACACCCACTATATTTGACATCATATATCCTATATCTGTGTCATCACACCCAATGTCTTGGTTATATCACACCAACTGAATTTTGAGATCTCAACAGCTATATATGATGATATCATATCCATTGTATATGACATCACAGCCACTGAATGTGTGTCATCAAACCCACTTTTTCAATGGTATTACACCCTTTGTATGTAAGACATCACTCCCACTATATGTATAATATCATATACACTGTATAAAGCACCACCTCCACATTTTATGACATCACACCACATAATTTATGACATCACATGCACTGTATTCATGACATCACACCCACTATATCTGAAATGGCATCCCCAGTATCTGTGTCATCACAACTCTATTGATGGTCTCAGACCAACTCTATGTATGACATCACACCCACTTTACATATGCTAGCTTATGCACCTACACAACGGCATATCCACGATTTATGACTTCAAACCATTGTAGTTATCACATTACATCCACTGCATTCATGACATCACACACCCTATATATGACATCACAAACATGGCAATACAAACGTTATATCTGCCATCTGACCCGCTATATCTAACACTACATCCACTGTATCTGTGTCATCAAAAACAGGGTATCAATTATACCACACTCTCTGTATGATATCACAGACGATATGTGTGACCTCATATTCAGTATGCATGCTATCAAAGCAACTGTTTATGACATCATACCCCTCTGTTTATAGCATCACACCCAGTATATTTATGCCATCATATCCAATACATATTCTATCACCATACTGCTTTCATGACAACACAACGACTATAGCTGACATCTCACCTGGCATATTTGAAATCACAGCAACTGTATCTGTGTCATCACACAGATGGCACACACATCTGTGTTGATATATCGCTCTATTGATGACATCACTACATGTGTGTAAGTCATCACACTTGGCACACGTGTGACATCATACCCAATCTAAATCTCATCACACTCACAGTTTATGACATCAATGATCATGTTTTATGACACCACAAACACTCTATTCATGACATCAGATCTCCTCTGTATGACATCACATCCACTCTTTAGGACATCACACCACTTTATGGATGACATCATGTCCACTGTATCTGACCTCACGTCCATTGTATCTGTGTCATCACACCCACCCTATTGATGACATCACAGCCACTATATGGATGGTATCACATCCAGTATGTCTGTCACATCATATCCCCTGTATATATGACATAATGTCCACTAAGTATGACACCACAACACTCTGTGTTGATGACACCACACTCAGCATATGTGTGAAATACTTTGCACTGCAGATGACATTGCATACACTCTATCACACCAAACCAGAGTATTTATGATGTCACATTCACTTCAGGCATGACATCACACCCCCTGTATCAGACATTGCACCCACTGTGTCTTTGTCATCACAACCTCTCCACTGATATCACACCCACTTTTGAATGCCATCACACCCAGCTTCTGTGTGACATCACATGCACTATATAGAACATCACTTCCAATCCTTATGTCATCACAGTACTGTACTAATGACATCACAGCCTCTATATATGAAACCACATCCAGTATGTAGGGCAACATATACACTCTACATGAGACATCAAAGACACTATCTGTGTCCTCACACCCAAGGATAGACATCATCACACCCACTCTTTTTTGACATGACACTCGCCATATGTGTGGCATCGTTTGCCCTATACAAGACATCACATCCTCACTTTATGACCTCAAACCACCGTGTTTATGTCATCACACCCACTATATTTGTCATCGTGTCCACTGTGATATCACAGCAACTGTATATCTGAGATCACTTCCGCTGTAATTCACGACATCATATCCAGTGTATATGACATGACAGCCACAGGATCTGTGTCATAACTCCCACCTGTTCAATGATATCTCACCCTTTAAAGGTATGACAGCACACCCACTATATGTACAATATCATATAACCTATATAAGGCCTCACACCCATATTTTATGAGATCACACCACATTTTGTATGACATCACATGTGTTCTTTCTTGACATCCCTCCCTCAATATCTGACACTACATCCACTCTATCTGTGTCATCAACACCAGTGCATCAACTATACACCAACTCTCTGTATGACATCACACACACTCTATGTATGACATCACAGTCTGTATGCATGACATCACATGAACACTTTATGACATCACACCCATATAGGTATGGCATCACACACAGTATATTTATGACATCATAACAATATATATGATATCAACACTACTGCTTTCATGAAAACACAAATATAGCTGACATCAAACCCACTATATTTGACATCACAGCCACTTTATCTGTGCTGCAACACCCGCTCTATCGATCGATCACAACAATTTTGGAAGTTATCCCACTTGGTACACATATGACCTCATACACACTCTATATGACATCACAGTCACACTTTATAACATCATTCCTCAGTATTTATGACATCACAGCCACGGCATTCGTGACATCAAATCCCCTACATATGCCATCACCTCCAGGGTTTATGACATCTCGTCCCCTATTCCAGTGACATCACAGACACTATATTTGTGAATACATATCAACTATATTTAACATCAAACACACGGTGCAGAGACAATACAACCACTATGTCTGAAATCAAAACCTCCATATGTGTATCTGTGTGATCACACACACTGTATCAATGATATAGCACACACTGTATTTATGACATTGCACCTATAATATTTATGGCACATTATGCACTATATATGACATCTCACCCACGATTTATGACATCACAACACTCTATCCATTACATGAGACCATTATATCTCATATCTAACTGACTATATCTGACAGCACTTCCACTGTATCTCTGTAATCAGACACAGATTATCAATCATATAAATCCCATTGGACGTATGATAACACAGGCACAATATATATGACATCATGCAAATACATATGACACCACATCCACTCTTTATGATATCACACCATTGTATGACCTTCACACACACAGTATTCATGTCATCACACCCAGGATAACTGTCATTGCATCCACTGCAGCTGAGCTATTACTTACAGTGTATTGAGTATAACACATCTGCAATATTTGTGATCTGAAACCCAGTATATGTGTGGCATCACCTGAATTCTATGTGACATTGCAACAACTCGTTAAGACATCACAAGACTGTATTCATGACATCACAGCCACACTATTCATGACATCACCCCCACTGTAGAGTGTGTGGAATCACAAACACTCTACTTGTGACCTCACAGCCCTGTAACTATGAAAAGACACTTACTATGTTTTGACATTATACTCAGTGTATATGACATCTCACATGGTGAATGAATGACAACGCCACGACTGTTTCTGACATGATACCGAATGCATCTATGTAATCAAACCCAATTGATTCATGACATCAAAACTTATGTACTTATGAAATCACACCCACTGCCACATGACACCATAGGCACTTTATATGACATCACATCCACTCTTGCTGACAACACACCATATGATGTCTAACATGCTGTGTGTATGACTACCCAAGCTCTATACCTGGCTTGAAACCTGTTAAAACTGCCATCTCATCCACTCTGTATGTCATCACACCCTCTCGCTCAAAGACATCACACCTACTGTGTAAGGCATCACAGGTGGCATATGTATGCCATTAAATGCACGATACAGGACATCATATCCACACTTTATGACAACAACATTTTTTATTTATGACATTACATGCACTATATTCAGCACATCACACGCATTATATATGAAAACTCATCTACTCTGTATGATGTCACATTCACTATATGTGGTACATCACATAATGACTCTATCTATGATATCAAACCCTATATATTCATGACATATTCACTTTATATGGCATCACACACAGTTTTATGACCACACATCATTGTGTGCCTTCACAGCCACTATGCCTGATATTTCACTCAATGTATTTTTCACATTACACAAAATGTACCATTTTTATGACAAGAAGTGAATGTAAGTCATCACAGCCTCTATATGTATCACAGCATATGCACTACATATGATATCACATCCACTCTTTATGACATCACACCACTTTATTTATGATGTCAAGTCCACTATATCTAACATCACATCCACTCTATGTGACCTTACGTCCACTGTATCTGTGTAATCACACCCACTCTATCAATGATATCACAGCCACCCTATATATGATATCACATACGGTATACATGTGACATCCTACCCACTATATATATATGATATCATATCCACTATGTATGACAACAGAACACTGTGTGTTGTTGATACCACACTCTGAATATGTGTAACATCCTTTGCACTACAGATGATATCACATCCACTCTATCACACCAAACCCCCATATTTATGATGTCACATCCACTTTCTGCATTGCATCACAACCACAGTATCAGACAGCGCACCCACTCTATCTTTGTCAACACAACCACTCCACTGATATCATACACACTTTTGTATGACATCATACTCATTTTTGTATTACATCCTACCCACTATATGTGTGACATCATATGCACCCTATAAAACATCATATCAACTCCTTATGTCATCACACTTCTGTACTTATGACATCACAGCCTCTATATATGAAACCACATCCAATATGTAGAGCCAGATATACACTATACATGTGACATCACAGCCGCTAATCGGTTTCATCACTCTCACTCTTTTGAGCACATCACACACACTCTGTATGGCATCAGGGTTGCCATATGTGTCGCATTTTTGCACCATAACATCCTCGCTTTATGACATCAAGTCACCATTTTTATGACACCGCACCCAATATATTTGGCATTGTATATACTGTATCTTTGTCATCACACCCAATGTCTTGGTTATATCACACCAACTGAATTTTTGAGATCTCATCCGCTATATATGATGTTATCATATCCATTTTATATGACATTACAGCCACTGAATGTGTGTCATCACACCCACTTTTTCAACGGTATTACACCCTTTGTATGTAGGACATCACACCCACTATATGTATAATATCTTATACAATGTATAAAGCACTACCTCCATATTTTATGACATCAGATCACATTATTTATGACATCACATGCACTGTATTCATGACATCACCCCCACTATATCTGAAATGGCATCCACCGCATCTGTGCCATCACAACAACTCTACTGATGGTCTCAGACCAACTCTATATATGACATAACAATCACTTTACGTATGCGAGCTTATGCACTCTACACAACGTCACATCCACTCTTTATGACTTCAAACCATTGTAGTTATCACATTACATCCACTGCATTCATGACATCACACACCCTATATATGGCATCAGACACATGGCAATACAAATGTTATATCTGCCATCTGACCCGCTATATCTAACACAACATACACTGTATCTCTGTCATCAAAAAGAGGGTATCAATTATAACACAACCACTCTCTGTATGATATCACACAGACTATATGTGTGACATTGTATTCAGTATGCATGCTATCAAAGCAACAGATTATGACATCATACCCCTCTGTGTATAACATCACACCCAGTATATTTATGACATCATATCCAATACATATGCTATCACCATACTGCTTTCATGACAACACAACGACTATACCTGACATCTCACCCACCATAATTGACATCATAGCCACTGTATCTGTGTCATCACACAGATGGCACACACATCTGTATCGATGTATCGCTCTATTGATGACATCACAAGTGTGTAAGTCATCACACTTGGCACATGAGTGACATCATACCCAATCTAAATCACATCACATTCACAGTTTATGACATCAATGATCATGTTTTATGACACCAAAATCACTCTATTCATGACATCAGATCTCCTCTGTATGACATCACATCCACTCTTTAGGACATCACACCACTTTATGGATGACATCAAGGCCACTGTATCTGACCTCACGTCCATTTTATCTGTGTCATCAAAGCCACCCTATTGATGACATCACAGCCACTATATGGATGGTATCACATCCAGTATATCTGTGATATCATATCCCCTGTATATATGACATAATGTCCACTAAATATGACATCACAACACTCTGTGTTGAAGACACCATACTCGGCATATGTGTGACATCCGTTGCACTGCAGATGACATCGCATACACTCTATCACCCCAAACCAGAGTATTTATGATGTCACATCCACTTCAGGCATGACATCACACCCCCTGTATCAGACATTAAACCCACTGTATCTTTGTCATCACAAACTCTCCACTGATATCACACCCAATTTTGAATGACATCACACCCAGCATCTGAGTGACATCATATGCACTATATAGAACATCACGTCCAATATATAATATCATATACACTGTATAAAGCACTACCTCCACATTTTATGACATCACATCATGTAATTTATGACATCACATTCACTGTATTCATGACATCACCCCCACTATATCTGAAATGGCATTCACCATATCTGTGTCATCACAACGACTCTTTTGATGGTCTCAGACCAACTCTATGTGTGACATCACACCCACTTTACGTATGCCAGCTTATGCACTCTATACAACTTCATATCCACTGTTTATGATTTCAAACCATTCTATTTATCACATTACATCCACTGAATTCATGAAATCACACACCCTATATATGACATCACACACATAGCAATACAAATGTTATATCTGCCATCTGACCGCTATATCTAACTCTACAGCCACTTTATCTGTGTCATCAATAACAAGGTATCAATTATACCACAATCAATCTCTGTATGATATAACAAAGACTATATGTGTGACATCGTATTCAGTATGCATGCTATCAAAACAACAGTTTGTGACATCATACCCCTCTGTGTATAACATCACACCCAGTATATTTATGACATCATATCCAATACATATGCTATCACCATACTGCTTTCATCACAACACAACGACTATACCTGACATCTCACCCACCATAATTGACATCACAGCCACTGTATCTGTGTCATCACACAGATGGCACACACATATGTATCAATGCATGACTCTATTGATGACATCACAACAAATGTGTAAGTCATCACACTTGGCACACATATGACATAATATGCAATTTAATCACATCACATTTACCCTTTATGACATCAATGATTATGTTTTATGACACCACAAACACTCTATTCATGACATCAGTTCTCCTTTGTATTACATCACATCCATTCTTTGGGACATCACACCACTTTATATATCACATCAAGTCCACTGTATTTAACTTCACGTCCACTGTATCTGTGTCATTACACCCACCCTATTGATGACATCACAGCCACTATATGGATGGTATAACATCCAGTATATCTGTGACATCATGTCCCCTGTATATATGACATAATCGCCACTAAGTATGACATCACAACACTCTGTGTTGATGACACCACACTTGGCATATGTGTGACATCCTTTGCACTGCAGATGACATCGCATACACTCTATCACACCAAACCAGAGTATTTATGATGTCACATCCACTTCAGGCATGACATCAGACCCCCTGTATCAAACATTGCACCCACTGTATTTTTGTCAACACAACCTCTCCCCTGATATCACACCCACTTTTGAATGACATCACACCCAGCTTCTGTGTGACATCACATGCACTATATAGAACATCACATCCAATCCTTATGTCATCACAGTACTGTACATATGACATCAAAGCATCTATATATGAAACCACATCCAGAATGTAGGGAAACATATACACTATACATGAGACATCACAGCCACTATCTCTGTCCTCACACCCAAAGTATAGACAACATCACACCCACCCTTTGTAAGACATCACACTCACCATATGTGTGACATCATTTGCCCTATACAAGACATCACATCCTCAATTTATGACCTCAAAACACCGTCTTTAAGTCATCACACCCACTACATTTGACATTGTATCCATTGTATCTGTGTCATTACATCCACTGTCTTGATGATATGCACCAACTGTATTTCTGAGATCATTTCCGCTATAATTTACCACATCATATCCAGTGTATATGACATGACAGCAACTGGATATGTGCCATAACTCCCACTCGTTCAGAGATATCACACCCTTTACAGGTATGACAGCACACCCACTATATGTACAATATCATATAACCTATATAAGCCATCACACCCATATTTTTTGAGATCACACCACATTTTGTATGACATCACATGCATTGTTTCTTGATATCCCTCCCACTATATCTGACAGTACATCCACTCTATCTGTGTCATCAAGACCGGTGCATCAATTACGCCACACCAACTCTCTGTATGACATCACACACACTCTATGTATGACATCACAGTCAGTATGCATGACATCACATGAAAACTTTATGACATCACACCTGTATAGGTATCAAATCACACACAGTATATTTATGACATCATAACAATATATATGTTATCAACACTACTGCTTTCATGAAAACACAACTATGCCTGAAATCACACCCACTACATTTGACATCACAGCCACTGTATCTGTACTGCAACACCCGCTGTATCGAATAATCACGACAATTTTGGAAGTTATCCCACTTGGCACACATTTTAAATCATACACACTCTACATGACATCACAATCACACTTTATGAGATCATTCCTCAGTATTTATGACATCACAGCCACTGCATTCATGACATCAGATCCCCTACATATGACATCACCTCCAGGGTTTATGATATCTCATCCCCTATCCCTGTGACATCACAGACACTATCTTTGTGAATACATATCAACTATATTTAACATCAAACACATGGTGCAGAGACAATACAGCCACTATATCTGAAATCACAACCTCCATATGTGTATCTGTGTGATAACACACACTGTATCGATGATATAACACACACTGTATTTATGACATGGCACCTACTATATTTATGACACAATATGCACTGTATATGACATCTCACCCACGATTTATGACATGTCAACACTCTATCCATTACATCAGTCTATTATATCTCATATCAAACTGATTATATCTGACAACACTTCCACTGTATCTCTGTCATCACGCCCAGATTATCAATCATATAACCCCCATTATACATATGATAACACAGGCACAATATGTATGACAGCATAAGAATACATATGACATCACATCCACTCTTTATGATATCACACCATGGTATGACCTTCACACACACTGTATTCATGTCATCACACCCAGGATACCTGTCATCGCATCCACTGCAGCTGAGCTACAGTGTATTGAGTATTCCACATCTTCAATATTTGTGATCTCAAAAAAAATATGTATGGCATCATATGAATTCTATGTGACATCACAACAACTCACTAAGACATCACAAGACTGTATTCTTGACATCACAGCCACACTATTCATGATATTACCCCCACTGTATATGACATCACATACACTCTACTTGTGACCTCACAGCCCTGTAACTATGAAAAGACGCCTACTATATTTTTGACATTATACTCAGTGTATATGCCATCTCACATGGTGAATGAATGACAGTGTCATGACTGTATCTGTCGTGATAGCGAATGTATCTGTGTAATCAAATCCACTTGATTGATGGCATCACACCCTATGTACGTATCAAATCACACCTACTGCACGCATGACACCATAGGCACTTTATATGACATCACATCCACTCTTGCTGACAACACACAATTGTTTGTATGTCATGGCACACATTCTGTTGATGAAATCATATGCATTATATATGATGTCTAACATGCTGTGTGTATGACTACCCAAGCTCTAAAACTGGCTTGAAACCTGTTAAAACTGACATCTCATCCACTCTGTATGTCATCACACCCTCTCGGTCAAAGACATCACACCTACTGTGTAAGGCATCACACGTGGCATATGTATGCCATTAAATGACTATACAGGACATCATATTGACACTTTATGACAACAACGTTTGGTATTTATGACATTACATGCACTACATTCAGTACATCACACGCCTTATATATGACAACTCATCTACTCTGTATGATGTCACATTCACTATATGTGGTACATCACACAATGACTCTATGATATCAAACCCTATATGTTCATGACATATTCACTTTATATGGCATCACACACAGTGTTATTACCACAAACCATTGTGTGCCTTCACAGCCATTATGCCTGACATTACACTCAAATTATGTTTGACATTACACAAAATGTGCCAATGTTATGAAAAGAAGTGAATGTATGTCATCACAGCCTCTATAATTATGACCTCATATGCACTACATATGACATCGCATCCAGTCTTTATGACATCACACCACTTTATTTATGACGTCAAGTCCACTATGTCAAACATCATATCCACTCTATCTGACTTCACCTCCACAGTATCTGTGAAATCCCATCCTCTCTATCAATGATATCACAGCCACCCTATGTATGATATCACAAACAGTATACATGTGACATCCTATACACTATATTTATGACATCATATCCACTATGTATGACAACCCAACACTGTGTGTTGTTGATACCACACTCGGCATATGCATGACATCATTTGCACTATGGATGATATCACATCCACTCTCTCACACAAAACAACAGTATTTATGATGTCACATCCACTTCAGGCATGACATCGC
>JAGTXW010001336.1:5367526-5397594 GCA_020226075.1 Hydropotes inermis
ACATACTGGATATGGTTTCATATATAGAGGCTGTGATGTCAAAAGTAGAGTAGCATGATGACATAAGGATTGGGTGTGATGTTATATATAGTTCATATGATGTCACCCAGAAGTTGGGTGTGATGTCATACAAAAGTGGGTGAGATATCAGTGAAGACGGTGTGATGACATAGATACAGTAGGTGCGATGTCTGATACAGGGGCTGTGTTGTCCTGCCCAAAGTGGCTGTGACTTCATAAATACTGTAGTTTGTTGTGATAGAGTGGGTGTGTTGTCATCTGCAGTGCCAAAGATGTTATACATATGCCAAGTGTTGCGTCATCCACACAGAGTGTTGTGATGTCATACTTAGTGGATGTTATGTAATTAATATAGTGGATGTGATGTCACAGATATACTTGATGTGAGGTCATACATATAGTGGCTGTGATATCATCGATAGGGTGGTTGTGATGACAGAGATACAGTGGAAGTCGGGTCAGATAGAGTGCACCTGATGTCATACATAAAGTGGTGTGATATCCTAAATTGTGAATGTGATGCTCATGAAGTGCATATGATGCCATACACATAGTGGCTGTGGTTTCACACATACACTGGGTATGATAAAATTGATCCACTGGGTGTGATGACAGAGACAATGTGGATGTGATGTCAGACATAGTGGCTGTGAAGTTACACAATGGTAGTGTTGTCATTACACGGTGTGTGATGCCATATAAAGTGGATATATCATAAACAGAGTGTGCCATGTCAGAGATACAGGCATTGTGTGATGTCACACATAAAGTAAATGTGAAATCATACACAGTAGATGACATGTCATATATAGTGCATGTGATATCATCAATAAAGGGCATGTGATGTCATAAATACTAATGGTTGTTGTCTTAAAGGGTGGATATGATGTCATGTACAGAGCACATGATGGCATGCATATGCCACCTGTGATGTCTTAAATAGTTGGTGTGATGTCTTAGACAGAGTGGGTGTGATGACATAAACAGTAGTTGTGACGACAGATAGAATGGGTTTCAAGTCAGATATAGAGCTTGTGTTTTCATAGACACAGGTTGTGTGACATCATATATAGTGGATATGATGTCATAAACATAGTGGGTGCCATGACATGCAAACAATGGTATGATGTCATCAAGAGAGGATGTGATGACATAAAGAGTGCCTATGGTGTCCTACAGGCAGTGGCATGATTTCATACATACATAGGGTGTGATATCATCAATCAAGTGGGTATGATTACACAGATAGTGTGAGTGTGATGTCAGATACCATGGATATGTTGTCATTCATACACCATGTGAGATGTCATTTATACAGTGTATGATGTCATTAAATAGGAGGTGTCTTTTCATAGATCCAGTGGCTGTGATGTGGAAAGTATAGAGTATGTGATGTCATATAGAGTGGGTGTGCTGTCATGAATAGAGTGGATGTGACGTCATGAATACAGTATTGTTATGTCATAAAGAGTGAGTGTGATGTCATATAGAATTCCTCTGATGTCATACATGCAGTGTGTTTCATGTCACACATATAGTATGTGTTGTATAATCAGTACACTATAAGTATTGGTCCAGCTACAGTGGATGCCATGACAGGTGTCCTGGATGTGATGACATGAATACAGTGGGTGTGATCTCATAGCATGGTGTGATATCATTAAGAGTGGATGCGATGTCATATGTAGTTTATATGATGTCATACATATTGTGGCTGTGTTATCATACATAAAATGGGGGTTGTATGATCTATAATCTGGGTGTGATGACAGAGATACAGTGGATGTGCTCTCAGATATAATCGATGTGAGGTGATATATCATAGCTTTGATGTCATGAGTAGAGTGTTGTGATGTCATAAAGCGTGAGTGAGATGTCATATACAGTGTATATGGTGCCATATATACAGTAGATGTGATTTCATAAATTGAGTGTGTGTTTTATCATCGATAGAGTGGGTATGATCACACAGACAAAGACATGAAGAGTGTGATGTCATATATAGTGGTTGTATTGTCTTAATACAGTGTGTTTCATGTCAAATATAGTTGATATGTATCCACAAACATAGTGGGTGTTATGTTACCGATATAGTGGCTGTCATGTCACATGTATAGGGGATGAGATGTCATAAACTGTGGATGTGATGTCATATATAGGAGATCTGATGTCATGAATGCAGTGTTTCTGATGTCCTAAATACTGACGATTGATGTCATAAAGTCTGAATTTAATGTGATGTAGGGTGTGTATGATGTCATACGTGTGCCAAGTGTGAAGACTTCCATAATTATTGTGAAGGCATTGATAGAGTGGGTGTCACCACACAGATCCAGTGGCTGTGATGTCAAATACAGTGGGTGAGATGTCAGGTATATTTGTTTTGCTTTCATGAAACAGTATGGGTGATATCATATATATTGCATATGATGTCATAAATATACTGGATGTGATGTCATACCTATACGGGGTGTGAGTGTACATGTGATGCCATGCATACTGAAAGAGATGTCATATGTATAGTGTGTAATGTCATACAGAGAGTGGGTGTGATAGAATTGATACAATGGGTTTGATGACACAGATACAGCAGATGTAGTGTCAGATATAGAGGGTGAGATGGCAGATATAACTTTTGTGTTGTCATGTGTGTAAATTCCTATATAGTGTGTGTGATGTCATGAATGCAGTGGAAGTAATGTGGTTTCTACAATGGTGTGAACTCAAAGAGTGGATGTGATGTTATGTATGGTGCTCAAAATGTTATATATAAAGTGGGTGTGATGTCATACATACAGTTGTTCAGAAATCATAATTAGAGGGGTTGTGAGGACACAGATACTGTAGATGCAGTGTTAGATATCATGGGAGTGATGACATGAATACAGTGCCTGTGATGTCATAAATAATGTGGCGTGATGTCATAAACTGTGGATGTGATACCTTATATAGTGTATCAGATGTTAAACATATAGTGGGTGCAATGTCATATATACAAAGGGTGTGATATCATGGAAAGAGTGGGTGTGAGACACAGGTACTGTGGCTGTGATGGTACAAACATAGTGAATAGGTTGTTGTATACAATGGATATGATGTTGACATATATAGAGAATGAGATCTCATAAATAAAGTTGGTGTTATATCATTAATACAGTGGATGTGGTGACAGAAATAGCATCGATACGATGTAAAATATAGTGGTGTGATTTCATAAAAATGGTGGTTTGATTTCATAAAATGAGGATGCAATGTCTTCTATAGTGCAAAAGATATTATACCTATGCTGAGTGTGATGTCATACAAAGAGTTGGTGTGATGCTCTCAATACAGTGGGTGTGATGACACAGACTAGTGACTGTTATGTCACAGGGATGGTGTATATTTTGAACTGCATACTGGATGTGGTTTCATATGTCAAGTTTGTGCTGTCCTAAGTACAGTAATGTGATGACATAAGCAGTGGATATGATGTTATATATAGTGCATATGATGTCACACATATAGTGGGTGTGATGTCATACAAAAGTGGGTGTGATATCAGTGGAGAGGTTGTGATGGCAAAGATACATTTGGTGCGATGTATGATACAGGGAGTGTGATGTCATGCCTGAAGTGGATGTGAAGTAATAAAGATTGGGGCTTTGTGTGATAGAGTAGATGTGACGTCTTCTGTAGCTCAAATGATGTCATACATAGGCCGAGTGTGGTGTAATCAACACACAGGGTTGTGATGTCATACATAGTGGGTACAATGTCATAAATATAGTGGACAGAATTTCTCACCTATACTGGATGTGATATCATATATATATTGGCTGTGACATCATCGATAGATTTGGTGTGATGACACAGATACAATGGACACAATGTCTAATATAGTGGGTGTTATATCCTCAAAATGGTGCTTTGAGGTCAAAAAGTGAGGATATGATGTCTTGTATAATGCACACGATGCCACATATATGGCGAGTGTGATGTCAGAAAAAGATTGGGTGTGATGTTGCCTATACAATGGGTGTGATGACCCAGATAGTGGCTGTGATGACACATGTTAAGTGTATTTGTTGCCCTCATACTGGATGTGGTTTCATATATAGAGTCTGTGATGTCCTAGGTACAGTAGTGTGATGACATAAAGATTGCATGTGATGTGATGTTATATATAGTTCATATGATGTCACCCAGAAGGTGGGTGTGATATCATACAAAAGTGTGTGAGATGTCAGTGTAGAGGGTCTGATGACATAGATACAGTGGGTGCGGTGTCTGATACAGGGGGTGTGTTGTCATGCCTGAAATGAATGTGACATCATAAATACTGTGGTTTGATATGATAGAGTGTGTGCGTTGTCATCTGCAGTGCAAAGGATGTCATACATATGCCGAGTGTTGCGTCATCAACACAGAGGGTTGTGATGTCATACTTAGTGGATATTATGTCACAAATATAGTGGATGTGATGTTACAGATATACTGGATGTAAGGCCATACAAATAGTGGCTGTGATATCATGGATACAGAGGGTGTGATGACAGAGGTACAGAGGAAATGAGGTCAGATAGAGTGGAACTGATCTCATATATAAAGTGGTGCAACTTCCTAAATTGTGAATGTGATGTCACATGTAGTGCATATGATGTCATACACATAGTGGCTGTGATGTTGATACTGTGGGTGTGCTGTCAGACATAGTGGCTGTGAAGTTACTCAATGCCTGTGTTGTCATAACACTGTGATCCCGTATAAAGTGGATATGTCATAAACACAGAGTGTGTGATGTCAGAGATACCAGCATTGTGTGATGTCACACGTACAGTGAATGTGATATCCTACACAGTAGAGGACATCTCATATATAGCACATGTGATGTCATCAGTAAAGATCATGTGATGTCATAAATACTAAGGACTGTTGTCTTAAAGGGTGGATACGGTGTCATGTATAGTGCACATGATCGCATACATATGCCACCTGTGATGTCTTACATAGTTGGTATGATGTCTTCGACCGAGTGGGTGTGATGACATATACAGTAGATGTGATGGCAGATAGAATGGGTTTCAAGTCAGATATAAAGCTTGTCTTGTCATACAAACAGTGTGTGTGATATCGTATATAGTGGATACGATGTCATAAACATAGTTTGTGCCATGACATACAAACAATGGTATGATGTCATCAAGAGAAGATGTGATGTCAAAAATAGTGCCAATGGTGTCCTACATGCAGTGGGTGTGATTTCATACATACATAGGATGTGATGTCATCAATCACGTGGGTGTGATTACAAAGATACTGTGAGTGTGATGTTGGATACCATGGTTGTATTGCCATTCATACACCATGTGAGATGTCATATATACTGAGTATGATGTCATAAACACAGGAGGTGTCTTGTCATAGATACACTCGCTGTGATGTCGCAAGTATAGAGTATGTGATGTCATATAGAGTGGGTGTGCTGTCCTGAATAGAGTGATGTGACGTCGTGGATACAGTATTTTTATGTCATAAAGTGTGAGTGTGATGTCATATAGAATTTCTGTGATGTCATACATATAGTGGGTTTCATGTCACACGTATAGTAGGTGCGGTATAATCAGTACACTATAACTAACGGTCCAACTACAATGGATGCGTTGATGGGTATCCTGGTTGTGATGACATGAATAGAGTTGGAGTGATGTCATAGCATGGTGTGATATCACAAAGAGTAGATGCGATGTCACATGTAGTTCCTATGATGTCATATATATTGTGGCTCTGATATACATATGATGAGGGTTTTATGATCGACAATCTGGGTGTGATGACAGACATACAGTGGATGTACTGTCAGATATAATCAGTGTGAGGTGAGATATGTGAGGTGAGATATAATAGCTTTGATGTCATGAGTAGAGTGTTTTGATGTTATAAATCGTGGGTGAGATGTCATATACAGTGCATATTGTGCCATATATACAGTAGATGTGATGTCATAAATCTAGTGTGTGTTATATCATCAATACAGTGGGTGTGATCACACAGACATAGACATGAAGAGTGTGATGTCATATATAGTGGTTGTATTGTCTTAACACAGTGTGTTTCATGTCAAATATAGTTGATATGTATTCAGAAACATAGTGGGTGTTATGTTACCAATATAGTGGTTGTGATGTCACAGGTATAGGGGATGAAATGTCATAAACCGTGGATGTGATGTCATATATAGGAGATCTGATGTCATGAATGTAGTGTTTGTGATGTCCTAAATACTGACAATTGATGTCATAAAAAATTCTGAACTGGATGTGATATACGGTGTGTATGATGTCATACATGTCCCAAGTGTGAAGACTTCCATAATTGTTGTGAAGACATTGATAGAGCAGGTGTGACCACACAGATGCAGTGGCTGTGATGTCAAAAACAGTGGGTGAGATGCCAGGTATAGTCGTTTAGTTTTCATGAAACAGTTTGGGTGATATCATATATATTGGATATGATGTTACAAATATACTGGATATGATGTCATACGTATACGGGTGTGATGTCATAAAGTGTTCATGTGATGGCATGCATACTGAATGTGATGTCATACATATGGTGTGTAATGTCATACAGAGAGTGGGTAAAATACAATTGATACACTGGGTTTGATGACACAGATACAGTGGATGTAGTGTCAGATATAGAGGGTGAGATGGCAGATATAACTTTTGTGTTGTCATGTGTTGATGTCGTATATAGTGTGTGTGATGTCATGAATGCAGTGGATGTAATGTGGTCACTACAATGGTGTGAACTCTGAGTGGATATGATGTTATGTATGGTGCTTAAGATGTCATATATAAAGTGGGTGTGTTATAAAATATACAGTTGTTCAGAGATCATATGTAGAGGGGTTGTGAGGACACAGATACTGTGGATGCAGTGTTAGATATCGTGGGAGTGATCACATGAATACAGTGCATGTGATGTCATAAATAATGTGGCGTGATGTCATAAACGGTAGAAATGATACCTTATATAGAGTATCTGATGTTAAACATATAGTGCATGCAATGTCATATATACAAAGGGTGTGGTATCATGGAAAGAGTGGGTGTGAGACACAGGTACAGTGTCTGTGATGGTACAAATATAGTGAATATGTTGTTTTATACAATGGATATGATGTCGACATATATAGAGGATGAGATCTCATAAATAGAGTTGGTGTGATATCATCAATAGAGTGGATGTGGTGACAGAAATAGCGTCAATACGATGTCAAATATAGTGGGAGTGATGTCATAAAAATGGTCATTTGATTTCATAAAGTGACGATATAATGTCTTCTATAGTGCAAAAGATGCTATACCTATGCCGAGTGTGATGTCATACAAAGAGTGGGTGTGATGCTCTCAAAACAGTGTGTATGATGACACAGACTAGTGACTCTGATGTCACAGGGATAGTGTATATTTTGAACTGCATACTTTATGTGGTTTCATATGTCAAGTTTGTGCTGTCATAAGTATAAGAGTTTGATGACATAAGCAGTGGATATGATGTTATATATAGTGCTTATGATGTCACAGATATAGTGGGTGTGATGTCATACAAAAGTGGGTGTATTATGAGTGGAGAGGTTGTGATGACAAAGATACAGTTGGTGTGATGTCTCATGCAGGGGGTGTAATGTCATGTCTGAAGTGGATGTGAAGTCATAAAGACTGTGGCTTGGTGTGATAGAGTGGATGTGACGTCTTCTGTAGTGCAAATGATGTCATACATATGCCCAGTGTTGTGTAATCAACTCACAGTGTTGTGTTTTCATATATAGTGTGTATGATGTCATAAATATAGTAGACAGAATGTCTCATATATACTTGATGTGATATCATACATTTAGTGACTGTGATATCATAGATAGTGTTGGAGTGATGACACAGATACAGTGGCCACGATGTCTAATATAGTGGGTGTGATGTCCTCAAAATGGTGGTTTGAGGTCAAAATGTGGCGATGTGATTTCTTGTATAATGAAAACGATGCCACACATATGGCGAGTGTGATGTCATAAAAAGAGTGGGTGTGATGTTTTCTATACAGTGGTTGTGATGACCCAGATAATGGCTGTGATGTCACATGTTAAGTGTATATGTTGCCCTCATATTGGATGTGGTTTCATATATAGAGGCTTTGATGTCATAAGCACAGTAGTATGGTGACACAAGGATTGGGTGTGATATTATATATAGTTCATATGATGTCACACAGAATGTGGTGTGATGTCATACAAAAGTGGGTGTGATGTCAGTGGAGATGGTGTGATGACATAGATAGAGTCAGTGCAATGTCTGATAGAGGGGTTGTGCTGTCCTGCCTGAAGTCGTTGTGACATCATAAATACTGTGGTTTCATGTGATAGAGTGGGTGCGCTGTCATCTGCAGTGCAAAGCATGTCATACATATGCTGAGTGTTCCATCATCAACACAGAGGGTTGTGATGTCATACTTAGTGGATATTATGTCATAAATATAGTGGATGTGATGTCACAGATATACTGGATGTGAGGTCATACATATAGTGTCTGTGACATCATTGATAGGGTGGGTGTGATGACAGAGATACAGTGGAAGTGAGGTCAGATAGAGTTGACCTGATGTCATATATAAAGTGGTGTGATGTCCTAAACTGTGGATGTGATGTCACATGTAGTGCATATGATGTCATACATATAGTGGCTGTGATGTCATACATACACTGGGTTTGATAAAATTGATCCACTGGGTGTGATGACACAGATAGAGTGGGTGTGATGTCAGACATAGTGGCTGTGAAGTTACACAATGATTGTATTGTCATAACATTGTTTGTTATGCCATATAAAGTGGATATTTCATAAATATAGAGTGTGTGATGTCAGAGATACAGGCATTGTGTGAGGTCACACATATAGTGAATGTGATATCATACACAGTAGATGACATGTCATATATAGTGCATGTGATATCATCAATAAAGGGCATGTGATGTCATAAATACTAAGGGATGTTGTCTTAAAGAGTGGATATGGTGTCATGTATAGTGCACATGATGGCATACATATGCCACCTGTGATGTCTTACATAGTTGGTGTGATGTGTTCGACAGAGTGGGTGTGATGATGTACACATTGGATGTGATGGCAGATAGAATGGGTTTCAACTCAGATATACAGCTTGTTTTGTCATACAGACAGTGTGTGTGGCATCATATGTAGTGGATATGATGGCATAAACATAGTGGATGCGATCACATACAAACAATGGTATGATGTCATCAATAGAGGATGTTATGTCAGAAACAGTGCCTATGGTGTCCTACATGCAGTGGGTGTGATTTCATACATATATAGGGTGTGAAATCATCAATCAAGTGGTTGTGATTACACAGATACTGTGAGTGTGATGTCAGATACCATGGTTGTATTGTCATTCATACACCATGTGAGATGTCATATATACAGAGTATGATATTATAAACATAGGAGGTGTCTTGTCATAGATACAGTGGCTGTGATGTTGCAAGTATAGGGTATGTGATATCATATGGGGGGGTGTGTTGTCATGAATAGAGTGGAATGACGTACTGAATACAGTATTGTTATGTCATAAAGAGTGAGTGTGATATCATATAGATTTCATGTGATGTCATACATATAGTGGGTTTCATGTCACACATATAGTAGGTGTGGTATAATCAGTACACTATAAGTAATGGTCTAGCTACAGTGGATGCGATAACAGGAATAATGGGTGTGATGACATGAATACAGTGGGTGTGATGTCATAGTGTGGTGGGATATCATAAAGAGTGGATGTGATGTCATATGTAGTTCATATGATATCATACATATTGTGGCTGTGTTATCATACATACATTGGGGGTTGTATGATCGATAATCTGGGTGTGATGACAGAGATACAGTGGATGTGCTCTCATATGTAATCGGTGTGAGGTGAGACATAATAGATTTGATGTCATAAGTAGAGTGTTGTGATGTCATCAATCATGGGTGAGATGTCATATACAGTGCATATAGTGCTATATATACAGTAGTTGTGATGTCAGAAATAGAGTGTGTGTTATACCATCGATACAGTGTGTGTGATCACACAGACACAGACATGAAGCATGTGATGTCTTATATAGTGGTTGTATTGTCTTGACAGAGTGTGTTTCATGTCAAATATAGTTGATATGTATTCAGAAATATAGTGGGTGTTATGTTACCAATATAGTGGCTGTGATATCACAGTTATAGGGGATGAGATGTCATAAACCATGGATGTGATTTCATATATAGCAGATCTGATGTCATGAATGCAGTGTTTGTAATGTCCTAAATACTGATGATTGATGTCATAAAGTCTGAACTTGATGTGCTGTAGGTTGTGTATGATGTCATACATGTGCCAAGTGTGAAGACTCCCATAATTGTTGTGAAGGCATTGATAGAGCGGGTGTGACCACACAGATGCAGTGGCTGTGATGTCAAATACAGTGGGTGAGATGCCAGGTATAGTCGTTTTGTTTTCATGAGACAGTATGGGTGCTATCATATATATTGGATATGATGTCATAAATACACTGGATGTGATGTCATAACTATACGGGTGTGATGTCATAAAGTGTTCACGGGATGTCATGCATACTGAATGTGATGTCATACATATAGTGTGTAATGTCATACAGCGAGTGGGTGTAATACAATTGATACACTGGGTTTGATGACACAGATACAGTGGATGTAGTGTCAGATATAGAGGGTGAGATGGCAGATATAACTTTTGTGTTGTCATGTGTGTGATGTCATATATGGTGTGTGATGTCATGAATGCAGTGGATGTAATATGGTCACTACATTGGTGTGAACTGAAAGAGTGGATGTGACATTATATATGATGCATAAGATGTCATATATATAGTGGGTGTGTTGTCATACACAATTTTTCATAGATCATATATAGAGTGTTTGTGATGACACAGATAGAGTGGATGCAGTGTTAGATATCGTGGGAGTGATGACATGAATACAGTGCATGAAATGTCATAAATAATATGGCGTGATGTCATAAACTGTGGAAATGATACCTTATATAGAGTATCAGATGTTAATCATATAGTGCATGCAATGTCATATATACAAAGAGTGTGATATCATGGAAAGTGCGTGTGTGAGACACAGGTACAGTGGCTGTGATGGTACAATATAGTGAATAAGTTTTTGTATACAATGGATATGATGTCAACATATATAGAGGATGAGATCTCATAAATAGAGTTGGTGTGATATCATCAATAGAGTGGATGTGGTGACAGAAATAGCGTTGATACAATGTCAAATATAGTGGGTGTGATGTCATAAAAATGGTGGATTGATTTCATAAAGTGAGGATGTAATATCTTCTGTAGTGCAAAAGATGCTATACCTCTGCAAAGTGTGATGTCATACAAAGTTTGGGTGTGATACTTTCAATACATTGGGTGTGATGACAGAGACTAGTGACTGTGATGTCACAGGGATAGTGTATATTTTGAACTGCATACTGGAAGTGGTTTCATATGTCAAGCTTTTGCTGTCGTAAGTACAATAGTGTGATGAGATAAACATTGGAAATGATATTATATATAGTGTGTATAATGTCACAGATATAATGGGTGTGATGTCATCCAGAAGTGGGTGTGATATCAGTGGAGAGGTGGGATGACAAAGACACAGTTGGTGTGATATCTGATACAGGGGTTGTGATGTCATGCCTGAAGTGGATATGAAGTCATAAAGACTGTGGCTTGGTGTGATAGAGTAGATGTGACGTCTTCTGTAGCGCAAATGATGTCATACATATGACGAGTGTGGTGTAATCAACTCACAGTTTTGTGTTGTCATACATGGTGGGTATGATGTTATAAATATAGTGGACAGAATGTCTCATATATACTTGATGTGATATCATACATATAGTGGCTGTGATATCATCGATAGTGTTGGAGTGATGACACAGATACAACGGACATGATATCTAATATAGTGGGTGTGATGTCCTCAAAATGATGGTTTGAGATCAAAACTGAGGATGTGATGTCTTGTATAATGCAAACGATGCCACACATATGGCGAGGGTGATGTCACAAGAAAAGTGGGTGCCATGTTGACTCTGCAGTTAGTGTGATGACACATACAGTGGCTGTGATGTCACATGTTAAGTGTATATGTTGCCCTCATACTGGATGTGGTTTCATATATAGAGGCTGTGATGTTATAAGCACAGTAGTGTGATGACAGAAGGATTGGGTGTGATGTTATATATAGTTCATATGATGTCACACAGAAGGTGGGTGTGATGTCATACAAAAGTTGGTGAGATGTCAGTGGAGATGGTGTAATGACATAGATACAATGGTTGCAATGTCTGATACAGGCGCTGCGTTGTCATGCATGAAGTGGATGTGACATCATAAATACTGTGGTTTCGTGTGATAGAGTGGGCGCGTTGTCATCTGCAGTGCAAAGGATGTCACAAATATGCCGAGAGTTGCATCATCAACACAGAGTGTTGTGATGTCATACTTAGTGGATATTATATCATAAATATAGTGGATGTGATGTCCCAGATATACTGGATGGGAGGTCATACATATATTGGCTGTGATATCATCGATAGTGTTGGTGTGATGACAGAGATACAGTGGAAGTGAAGTCAGATAGTGTGGACTCAATGTCATAAATAATGTGGTGTGATGTCATAAAGAGTGGATGTGATGTCATATGTAGTGCATATGGTGTCATACATATAGAGGCTGTGATGACATACATTCACTACTTTTCATAAAATTGGTACATTGTGTGTAATATCAAAAATTCACTGAATGTAATGTCAGGCATAGTGGCTGTGAAGTTACACAATAGTTGTGTTGTCATAACACGGTGTGTGATGTCATATAAAGTGGATATGTCATAAACATAGAGTTTCTGATGTCAGAGATACAAGCATTGTGTGATGTCACATATATAATGAATGTGACATCATACAGAGTAGATGACATGTCATATATACTGCATGTGATGTCATCAATAAAGGGCATGTGATGTCATACATACTAAGGGTTGTTGTCTTAAAGGGTGGATATTGTGTCATGTAAAACGCATATGATGGCACACATATGCCAGTTGTGATGTCTTACACAGTAGGTCTTCTACAGAGAGAGTGTGATGTTGATGACATACAGAGTGGATGAGATGGCAGTTTTAACAGGTTTCAAGTCAGATATAGAGCTTATCTTGTCATACAAACAGTGTGTGTGACATCGTATATAGTGGATACGATGTCATAAAAATAGTGGGTGCCATGACATGCAAACAATGGTATGATGTCATCAAGAGAAGATGTGATGTCATAAATGGTGCCTATGGTGTCCTACATGCAGTGGGTGTGATTTCATACATACATAGGGTATGATGTCATCAATCAAGTGGGTGTGATTACACAGATACTGTGAGTGAGATGTCAGATACCGTGGTTTTGTTGTCATTTATACACCATGTGAGATGTCATCTATACTGTGTATGATGTCATAAACACAGGAGGGGTCTTGTCATAGATACAGTCGCTGTGATGTCTCAAGTATAAAGTATGTGATGTCATATAGAGTGGTGTGCTGTCATGAATAGAGTGGATGTGATATCATGGATACAGTATTGTTATGTCATAAAGAGTGAGTGTGATGTCATATAGAATTTCTGTGATGTCATACATATAGTGGGTTTCATGTCACATGTATAGTAGATGTGGTATAATCACTACACTGTAAGTAATAGCTATAATAGATATTATAGTTATCTATATCTCTATCTATATATATATCTATATATAAATATAATATTATATAATAGATATAATAGATATAATCAGTGTGAGGTGAGATATAATAGCTTTGATGTCATGAGTAGAGTGTTGTGATGTCATAAATCATGGGTGAGATGTCATATACAGTGCATATTCTGCCATATATACAGTAGATGTGATGTCATAAGTAGAGTGTGTGTTATATCATCGATACAATGGGTATGATCACACAGATCACGTATACATACACACATAGTGAATATGACATCATACAGAGTAGATGAGATGTCATACATAATGTGTGTGATGTAATGAATATAGTGCATGTGATGTCATAAATAATAAGGGCTGTTGTCATAAATTGTGGTTATGATGTCATGTAAAACGCATATGATGGCATACATATGCCAGTTGTGATGTCTTACACAGTAGGTGTGATGTCTTCTACAGAGAGGGTGTGATGACATACAGAGTGGATGAGATGGCAGATTTAACAGGTTTCAAGACAGATATAGAGCTTGTGTAGTCATACACACAGTATGGGTGACATCATATAGAATATCAATGATGTCATAAAAATAGTGTGGGCCATGACATACAATGGTGTGTTGTCAGCAAGAGTGGATGTGATGTCACATAAAATGGCTCTGGTGTCATGTATGCAGTGGGTGCGATTTCATACATACATAAGTTGTGATGTCATCAATTAAGTGGGTTTGATTATACAGATACATTGGGTATCATGTCAGATACAGTCGTTGTGTTGTCATTCATTCACAATGTGAGATGTCATATACCCTGAGTATAAGGTCAAAACATAGTAGTTGTTTTCTCATAGTTACAGTGGGTGTGATGTCACAAGAAGAGTGTATGTCATGTCATATACAGTGGGTGTGATGCCAGGAATAATGTGGATGTGATGTCATGAATACAGTCTTGTGATGTCATAAAGAGTGGTTGTGATGTAACATGGAATTCATATGATGTCATACATAGAGTGGGTTTGATATCACACGTATAGCAGATGTACTATAATCGGTACACTGTAAGTAATAGCTCAGCTGCAGGGGATGCGATGACAGGTATCCTGGGTGTGATGACATGAATACAGTGTGTGTGAATGTCATAGCGTGGTTTGATATTTTAAAGAGTGGATGTGATGTCATAGGTATTCACATGGTGTCATACATATAGATGCTGTGATGACCTACATTCACTACTTTTCATAAAATTGGTACATTGTGTGTAATGTCTAAAACACACTGAGTGTAATATCAGGCATAGTGGCTGAGAAGGCACACAATGGTTGAGTGGTCATAACACTGTGTGTGATGCTGTATAAATGAATATGTCATACTCATTGAGTGTTTGATGTCATAGATAGCGTCATTGTGTGATGTAACACACATAGTGAAAGTGACATCATACAGAGTAGATGAGATGTCATATATAATGCGTGTGATGTATTGAATATAGTGCATGTGATGTCATACATAGTAAGGGCTTTTGTCATAAAGTGTGGATATGATGTCATGTATAACGCATATGATGGCATACATATGCCACCTGTGATGTCTTACACAGTAGGTGTGATGTCCTCGACAGAGAGGGTGTGATGACATACAGAGTGGATGAAATGGCAGTTTTAACGGGTTTCAAGTCAGATATAGAGCTTGGGTAGTCATACACACAGTATGGGTGACATCATATATAATACATATGATGTCATAAACAGAGTGTGTGCCATGACATACAAACAATGGTGTTTTGTCAGCAAGAGTGGATGTGATGTCATATAAAGTGCCTATGGTGTCATACATGCAGTGGGTGTGATTTCATACGTACATAGTGTGTGATGTCATCAATCAAGTGGGTTAGACTACACAGATACATTGGGTATCATGTCAGATACATTCGTTGTGTTTTCATTCATTTACCATGTGAGATGTCTTATACATTGAGTATAATGTCAAAAATATAGTAGGTGTCTTGTCATAATAACAGTGGCTGTGATGTCACAAGTAGAGTGTATGTGATGTCATATACAGTGGGTGTGATGCCATGAACAGTGTGGATATGATGTCATGAATACAGTCTTGTGATGTCATAAAGTGTGGTTGTGATGTCAAATAGAGTTCATATAATGTCATATATATAGTGGGTTTGATATCACACATATTACAAATGTCCTATAATCAATAAACTGTAAGTAATAGCTCAGCTACAGTGGATGAGATGGCAGGTATCCTGGGTGTTATGACATGAATACAGTGTGAGTGAGTGTCATAGCATGGCGTGATAGCTTAAAGAGTGGATGTGATGTCATATGTATTCATATGATGTCACACATATTGTGCCTGTGTTATCATACATACAATGCAGGTCATATGATCAATAAGCTGGGTGTGATGACAGAGATAGAGTGGATGTGCTGTCAGATATAATCAGTTTGATATGAGATATAATAGACTGATGTAATAGATAGAGTGTTGTGATATCATAAATCGTGGGTGAGATGTCACATACAGTTCATATTGTGCCATATATATAGTAGGTGCCATTTCATAAATACAGTGTGTGTTATATCATCGATACAGTGTGTGATCACACAGATACACATATGGAGGTTGTGATTTCAGATGTAGTGGTTGTTTTGTCTTAGCACCGTGTGTTTGATGTTAAATATAGTTGACATTTATTCACAAATATAGTGTCTGTGATGTCACAGGTATAGGGGACGAGATGTCATAAGCCCTGGAGTTGATGTAATATGCAGGGAATCTGATGTCATGAATGCAGTGGTTGTGATGTCATACAGTGGTTGTCATGTCATATAGAATGGATGTGATGTCATGAATTATAGTGGATGTTATCTCAGAGATACAGTTGGTGTGGTATCATCAATACAGTAGAGGTGATGACACAGATACAGTGGACACGATGTCCAATATAGTGGGGGTGATGAGAAAAACATGGTAGTCTGATGTCATAAAGTGAGGATGTGATGTATTGTATAGTGCAAATGATGCCAAACATATGGCAAGTGTGATGTCATACAAAGAGAGGGTATCATGTTGTCTATAGTGTGAGGACACAGATAGTGGCTGTGAGGTCTCATGTATAGTGTATATGTTGCCCTACATACTGGATGTGGTTTCATATATAGAGTTTGTCATATCGTAAGTACCCAAGTGTGATGACATAAGGATTGGATATGATGTTCTATATAGTGCATATGATGTCACACAGAAGGTGGGTGTGATGTCATTCAAAACTGGGTGTGATATCAGTGGAGAGGTTGTGGTTACAAAGATACAGTTGGTGCAATGTCTGATACAGGGGGTGTGATGTCATGCCTGAAGTGGATGTGACATCATAAATACTGTGGTTTGGTGTGATAGAGTGGATGCGATGTCATCTGCAGTGCAAAGGATGTGACACATATGCTGAGTGTGGTGTCATCAACACAGAGTGTTCTGATGTCATACTTAGTGGATATAATTTCCTAAATACAGGGTATATGATGTCACAGATATACTGGATGTGATACCATCCATATAGTGGCTGTGATGTCATTGATAGTGTGGGTGTGATGAAACAGATACAGTGGACGTGAGGTCAGATACATTGGACTTGATGTCATACATAAAGTGGTGTGATGTCCTAAAGAGTGGTTGTGATGTCATATAGAGGAGATCTGATGTCATGAACGCAGTGTTTGTGATGTCACAGAACATGATCATTGATGTCATAAAGTGTGAATGTGATGCGCTCTAGATTGGGTATGATATAATACGTGTGCCATGTAGATGAATTACACATTTGTGATGTCTTTGATACAGTGATACATCGATACAGATGTGTGTTCCATCTGTGTCATGACACAGATACAGTGGCTCTGGTGTCAAAAATGGTGGGTGAGATGTCAGGTACAGTCATTGTGCTGTCATGAAAGAAGTATGGTGATAGCGTACATATTGGATATGATGTCATAAATATGCTGGGTGTGATGTTATACATAGAGGGATATAATGTCTTAAACAGTTGTTTTGATAGCATGCATAATGAATATGATGTCACACATATAGTGTGTGTGATATCATACAGGGAGTGGGACTGTTGTAAGTGATACCCTCGGTATGATGACACAGATACAGTGGATGTAGCGTTAGATATAGTGGGTCAGATGGCAGATATAAAGTTTGTATTGCCATGTGTGTGATTTCATATATAGGGTGTGTGTTGTTATGAATGCAGTGGATGTAATGTGACAACTACAATGCTGTGAAGTCATAAAGAGTGGATATGACATTGTGTAGAGTGCATAAGATGGCATACGTAAGGTGGGTGTGATGTCATACATACAGTTGGTCTGAGACCATCAATGGAGACGTTGTGATGACACAGATATGGTGGATGCCATTTCAGATATATTGGGAGTGATGTCATGAACACAGTGCATGTGATGTCATAAATAATTTGGTGTGATGTCATCAAATGTGGACCTGGTATGTTATACAGTGTATATGATATTATACATATAGTGGGTGTGATGTCCTATATACAAAGGGTGTTATATCGTTGAAAGAGTGGGTGTGATGACACACATTCAGTGCTGTCATGTCATATACAATGGATATGATGTCGTCATATATAGCAAATGAGATCTCAAAAATTCAGTTGTTGTCATATCATCAATATATTGGATGTGATGGCACATATACAGTGGATATGATGTCAAATACAGTGGGTGTGATGTCATAAAAATGGTGGTTTGATGTCATGAAGCGTGGAGGTGAAGTCTTGTATAGTGCAAAAGATGCCATACATAATCTGAGTCTGATGTCATACAGAGTGTGTGTGATGTTGTCAATAGAGTGAGAGTGATAACACAGATTAGTGGGTGTGATGTCACATGTGTAGTGTATATGTGGTCCTACATATTGGATCTACTTTCATATATAGAGGCTTTGATGTCATAAGTACAGTAGTTTGATGACATAAGGAGTTGATATGATGTTATAGACAGTGCATTTGATGTCACACATATAGTGGGTATGATGTCATACAAAAGTGGGTATGATATCAGTGGAGAGGTTGTGATGACAAAGATACAGTGGGTGTGTTGTCTGATACAGTGGGTGTGATGTCATATCTGAAGTGGATGTGACACCATATATATTATGGTTTGTTGTGATAGAGTGGATGTGATATCATCTGTTGTGCAAATGATGTCACACATATGCCGAGTGTGGTATCAACCACACAGTGTTCTGTTTCCATACATAGTGGACATGATGTCATAAATATCATGGATAGAACGTCACATGTATACTGTATGTGTGATCATACATAGGGTGTCTGAGATATCATTGATAGAGTGGGTGTGACTACACAGATACAGTGGACGTGAAGTCAGATAGACTGGGTGTGATGTTAGATATTGTGGACTTGATGTCATAAATAAAGAGGTGTGATGTCATAAAGAGTGGATGTGATGCCATATGTAGTGCGTATGGTGTCATACATAGAGATTCTGTGATGACATACATTCACTTCTTTTCATAAAATTGGTACATTGTGTATAATGTCTAAAATACACTGTAATGTCAGGCATAGTGGCTGTGGAGGCACACAAGGGTTGTATGGTCATAACACTGTGTGTGATGCCATATAAATGAATATGTCATAACCCTATTGTTTGATGCCATAGATCAATAGTCATTGTGTGATGTAACACACATAGTGAATGTGACATCACACAGAGTAGATGAGATGTCATATATAATGCATGTGATGTAATGCATAGAGTGCATGTGATGTCACACATAGTAAGGGCTTTTGTCATAAAGTGTGGATATGATGTCATGTATAACACATATGATGGCATACATATGCCACCGGTGGTGTCTTACACAGTAGGTGTGATGTCTTCGACTGAGAGGGTGTGATGGCATACAGAGTGGATGAGATGGCATTTTTAACGGATTACAAGTCAGATATAGAGCTTGGGTAGTCATACACAGGGTATGGGTGACATCACATATAATACATATGATGTCATAAACAACGTGTGTGCCATGACATACAATGGTGTGTTGTCAGCAAGAGTGGATATGATGTCATATAAAGTGCCTACGGTGTCATACATTCATTGGGTGTGATTTTGTACATACATAGCGTGTGATGTCATCAATCAAGTGGGTATGATTACACAGATACATTGGTATCACGTCAGATACATTTGCTGTGTTGTCATTTTTTTCACAATGTGAGATGTCTTATACACTGAGTATAATGTCAAAAACAAAGTAGGTGTCTTGTCATAGTTACAGTGGCTGTGATGTCAAAATTAGAGTGTGTGTTGTCGTATACAGTGGGTGTGATGTCAGGAATAGTGTGGATATGATGTCATGAATACAGGCTTGTGATATCATAATATGTGGTTGTGATGTCACATAGAATTCATATGATGTCATAAATATAGTGGATTTGATATCACACATATTGCAGATGTGCCATATTCAATACACTGTAAGTAATAGCTCAGTTACAGTGGATGCAATGACAGGTATCCTGGGTGTGATGACATGAATACAGTGTGTGTGAATGTCATAGCGTGGTGTGATATCTTAAAAAGTGGATGTGATGTCATATGTATTCATATTATGTCACACATATTGTGCCTGTGGTATCATACATACAATGGGTGTTATATGATATGTAATCTGGGTGTGATGAAGGAGATACAGTGGATGTGCTGTGAGATATAATCAGTTTGATATGAGATATAATAGACTGATATAATGGATAGAGTGTTGTGATATCATAAATTGTGGGTGAGATGTCACATACAGTGCATATTGTATCATAAATATAGTAGGTGCCATGTCATAAATACAGTGTGTGTTATATCATCAATACAGTGTATGTGACCACACAGATACACATATGGACTTTGTGATTTCAGATATAGCGGTTGTATTGTCTTAGCACTGTGTGTTTGATGTTAAATATAGTTGACATGTATTCACAAACATAGTATCTGTGATGTCACAGGTATAGGGGACGAGATGTCATAAACCCTGGAGGTGGTGACATATGTAGGGAATCTGATGTCATGAATGCAGTGGTTATGACTTCATAGAGTGTCTGTCATGTCATATAGAATGGATATGATGTCGTGAATTATAGCGGATGTGATCTCAAAGATACAGTTTTTGTGATATCATCAATAGAGTGGAGGTGATGACACAAATACAGCAGACACGTTGTCCAATATACTGGGTGTGATGAGAAAAACACAGTGGTCAGAGGTCATAAAGTGAGGATGTCATGTCTTTTATAGTGGAAACAATGCCACACATATGGCAAGTGTAATGTCATAAAAAGTGTGGGTGTAATGTAGTCTATATAGTGGGTGTGATGACCCAGATAGTGGATGTGATGTCACATGTTAAGTGTGTATGTTGCCCTCATACAGGCTGTGGTTTCATATATAGAGGCTCTGATGTCATAACTACAGTAATGTGATGACTTAAGGATTGGGTGTGATGTTATATATAGTTCATATGATGTCACAGAGATGGTGCGTGTGATGTCATACAAAAGTGGGTGAGATGTCAGTGGAGATGGTGTGATGACATAGATACTGTGGGTGTGATGTCTGATACAGGGGCTGTGTTGTTCTGCTTGAAGTGGATGTGAAATCATAAATACTGTGGTTTGGTGTGATAGAGTGGGTGCATTGTCATCTGCAGTGCAAAGGATATCTTACATATGCCGAGTGATGCATTGTCAACACAGAGTGTTGTGATGTCATACTTAGTGGATATTATGTCATAAATATAGTGGATGTGATGTCACAGATCTACTGGATATGAGTTCATACATATTGTGGCTGTGATATCATCGATATGGTGGGTTTGATGACAGAGATACAGCTGAAGTAAGGTCAGATAGAGTGGACCTGATGTCATATATAAAATGGTGTGATGTTCTAAATTGTGAATGTGATGTCACATGTAGTGAATATGATGTCATACATAGTGGCTGTGATGTCATACATACACTGGGTTTGATAAAAGTGATCCACGGTGTGTGGTGACACAGACACAGTGGGTGTAATGTCAGACATAGGGGCTGTGAAGTTACACAATGGTTGTGTTGTCATAACACTGTGTGTGATGCCATATAAAGTAGATATGTCATAAACAGAGTGTGTGATGTCAGATATACATTCATTGTGTGATGTCACACATATAGTGAATGTGATATCATACAAAGTAGATGACATGTGATATATAGTGCATGTGATGTCATCAATAAAGTGCATGTGATGTCATAAATACTAAGGGCTATTGTCTTAAAGGGTGGATATGGTGTCATGTATAGTGCACATGATGGCATACATATGCCACCTGTGATGTCTTACATAGTTTGTGTGATGTCATCGACAGAGTGGGTGTGATGACATACACAGTAGATGTGATGGCAGATAGAATGGGTTTCAAGTCAGATATAGAACATTTTTTGTCATACACAAAGAGTGTGTGACATCATATATAGTGGATATGATGTCATAAACATAGTGGGTGCCATGAAATAGAAAAAGTTGGTATGATGTCATCAAGAAAGTTGTGATGTCATAAATAGTGCCTATGGTGTCCTACATGCAGTGCGTGTGATTTCATACATACATAGTTTGTGATATCATCAATCAAGTGGATGTGATTACACAGATACTGTGAGTGTGATGTCAGATACCGTGGTTGTATTGTCATTCATACACCATATGAGATGTCATATATACTGTATATGATGTCATTAACAGGAGGTGTCTTGTTACAGATACAGTGGCTGTGATGTCACAAGTGTAGAGTATGTGATGTCATATAGAGTGTGTGTGCTGTCATGAATCGAGTCGATGTGACGTCATGAACACAGAATTGTTACGGCATAAAGAGTGAGTGTGATTTCATAAAGAATTCCTGTGATGTTATACATATAGTGGGTTTCATGTCACACATATAGTAGGTGTGGTATAATCAGTACACTATAAGTAATAGTCAAGCTACAGTGGATGCGATGAAAGGTATCCTGGGTGTGATGACATGAATACAGTGGGTGTGATGTCATAAAGAGTGGATGTGATGACATATGTAGTTCTTATGATGTCATACATATTGTGGCTGTGTTTTCATACATACAATGGGGGTTGTATGATAGATAATCTGGTTGTGATAACAGAGATACAGTGGAAGTGCTGTCAGATATAATCGGTGTGAGGTGAGATATAATAGCTTTGATGTCATGACTCGAGTGTTGTGATGTCATAAATCATGCATGAGATGTCTTATACAGTGCCTATTGTGCCATATATACAGGAGATGTGATGTCATAAATAGAGTGTGTGTTATATCATTGATACAGTGGGTTTGATCACACAGACACAGACATGAAGAGTGTGATGTCATACATAGTGGTTGTATTGTCTTAACACAGTTTGTTTCATGTCAAATATAGTTGGTATGTATTCACAAACATAGTGGGTGTTATGTTACTGATATAGTGGCTGTGATGTCACAGGTATAGGGGATGAGATGTAATAAATCGAGGATGTGATGTCATATATAGGAGATCTGATGTCATGAATGCAGTGTTTTTGATGTCTAAATACTGACGATTGATGTCATAAAGTCTGAATTTGATGTGATGTAGGGTGTGTATTATGTCATACATGTGACAAGTGTGAAACTACCATAATTATTGTGAAGGCACTGATAGAGTGGGTGTGACCACACAGATGCAGACGCTGTGATGTCAAATACAGTGGGTGAGATGCCAGGTATAGTCGTTTGTTTTCATGAAACAGTAAGGGTGATATCATATATATTGGATATGATGTCATAGATACACTGGATGTGATGTCACACCTATACTGGTGTGATGTCATAAAGTGTTCATGTGATGTCATGCATACCTGAATGTGATGTCATACATAGAGTGTGTAACATCATACAGAGAGTGGGTGTAATACAATTGATACACTGGGTTTGATGACACAGCTACAGTGGATGTAGTGTCAGATATAGAGGGTGAGATGGCAGATATAACTTTTGTGTTGTCATGTGTGTGATGTCGTATATAGTGTGTGTGATGTCATGAATGCAGTGGATATAATGTGGTTACTACAATGGTGTGAACTCAAAGAGTGGATGTGACGTTGTGTATGGTGCATAAGATGTCATATATAAAGTGGGTTTGATGTCATACATACCGTTTTTCAGAGACCCTACTTAGAGTGGTTTTGAGGACACAGATACTGTGGATGCAGTGTTAGATATCGTGGGACTGATGACATGCATACAGTGCATGTGATGTCATAAATAATGTGGCGTGATGTCATAAACTCTGGATGTGATACCTTATATAGATTATCTGAATTTCAATATATAGTGGGTGCAATGTCATATATACAAAGGGTGTGATATCATGGAAAGAGTGGGTGTGAGACAGATACAGTGGCTGTGATGGAAAAAATATAGTGAATATGTTGTTGTATACAATGGATATGATGTCAACAGATATAGCAGATGAGATCTCATAAATACAGTTGGTGTGATATCTTCAATAGAGTGGATGCGGTGACAGAAATAGCCTCGATACGGTGTCATATATAGTGGGTGTGATGTCATAAAAATGTTGGATTTATTTCATAAAGTGTGGATATAATGTCTCCTATAGTGCCAATGATGCTATACCTATGCCAAGTGTGATGTCATACAAAGAGTGGGTGTGATGCTCTCAAAACAGTGGGTGTGATGACACAGACTAGTTACTGTGATGTCACAGGAATAGTGCATATTTTGAGCTGCATACTGGATGTAGTTTCATATGTCAAGGTTGTGCTGTCATAAGTAGAATAGTGTGATGACATAAGCAGTGGATATGATGTTATATATAGTGCATATGATGTCACAGATATAATGAGTGTGATGTCATGCAAAAGTGGGTGTGATATCAGTGGAGAGGTTGTGTTGACAAAGATACAGTTGGTGCGATGTCTGATACAGTGGGTGTGATGTCAGGCCTGAGGTGGATATGATGTCATAAAGATTGTGGCTTGCTGTGATAGAGTGGATGTGACGTCTTCTGTAGCGCAAATGATGTCATACATATGCTCTAGCCTGGTGTTATCAACACACAGGTTTGTGATGTCATACATAGTGCGTACGATGTCATAAATATAGTGGACCGAATATCTCACTTATACTGGATGAGATATCATACATATAGTGGCTGTGATATCATTGATAGAGTTGGTGTGTTGACACAGATACAGTGGACATGTCTAATATAGTGGGTGTGATGTCCTTTAAATGGTGGTTTGAAGTCAAAAATTGAGGATGTGATGTCTTGTATAATGCAAATGATCTCACACATATGGCGAGTGTGATGTCATACAAAGGGTGGGTGTGATGTTGTCTTTACTTTGGGTGTGAGGACACAGATAGTGGTTGTGATGTCACATGTTAAGTGTATATGTTGCCCTCAGACTGGATGTGGTTTCATATATAGAGGTTGTGATGTCATCAGTACAGAAGTGTGATGACATGAGGATTGGATGTCAGGATATATTTAGCGAATATAATCTCACACAAAAGGTACGTGTGATGTCATACAATAGTGGGTGTGATATCAGTGGAGAGATTGTGATGACAAAGATACAGTGGGTGTGATGTATGATACAGGGGCTGTGATGTCATGCCTGAAGTGGATGTGACCTCATAAATTCTGTGGTTTGATGTGAAAGAGTGGATGCGATGTCATTTGCAGTGCAAAGGATGTCATACATATGCCAAGTGTGGTGTCATCAACAAAGAGTTTTGTGATGTAATACTTACTGGATATTATGTCATAAATATAGTGGATATGATATCACAGATATATTGGATGTGATGTCATATATATATATAGGGTCTGTGATATCACCGATAGATTGGGTGTGATGACCCATATACACTCGACGTGAGGTCAGATATAGTGGACTTGAAGCATATATAAAGTGGTGTGATGTTCTAAAGAGTCGATGTGATGTCATATGCAGTGCATATGATGTCATACATATAGTGGCTGTGATGTCATCCATACACTGGATTTGATAAAATTGATACAGTTGGTGTGATGACACAGATACAGTGGGGGTGATGTCAGACATCATGGCTGTTAATTTACACAATGGTTGTGTTCTAATAACACTATGTGTGTTTCCATATAAAGTGGATATATCATAACCATAGAGTGTGTGATGTCAGAGATACAGCCAATGTGTGATGTCACACATATAGTGAATGTGATATCATACACAGTAGATAACATGTCATATACAGTGCATGTGGTGTCAGGAACACTGAGGGTTGTTTTCATAAAGGGTGGATATGATGTCATGTATAGTGCATATGATGGCATACATTTGCCACCTGTGATGTCCTACATACTTGGTGTGATGTCTTTGACACAGTGGCTGGGATGACATATAAAGTGGATGTGATAGAAGTTAGAATGGGTTTCAAGTTAGATAGAGACCTTTATAGATATAGATATATATAGACTCTCTTCATCTTTTCCAGGAGAACCTCCCAGATCACTGCCTTCAGTAGGAACCCGAAGTTATGTGGGATCCAGGATTCTGCCAGCCCTCGCCATGCCACAATCGCACTTCCTCCAGCAGTCATTTAGAAAATGGAGTCCCACGCTCTAAAATGAAAGCATCTCAATGATCCTATTTCCATTCTGACAGCCCGTCTTCAGGTGTGATTTTGACAGGACCCCAAGTCACAAGGTGCCCACCAACCTGCTCCTGTCAAGAGGGAGTACCACCCCTCAAGTCCGACTTTCACACACATGGAGATGAGGGCATCTGGGCTGCCCAAGGAGGGCTCCCAGTGGTGGCCAGGCCTGATGTGGCCAGCTCTAGATTGCCAGGGCTTACCTCAGTTGCCCTCCTGATAAAGGACCAGAGGCATCCAGGTTGAGCACTGAACCACCAGAAACATCTGAAACACATCTCCTTCCAGGGTTTCCTGAAGCAGAATCCCTGGTCAGTCGAGACACAGCTGAAGACCATCTTTCTGGATGAAGATTCTCCAGACAAGTGAGCCCGAAATGGCTGTGGCGCTGTTGCCAGAAGTTGGGTGCCTGGTTACAGGTTTCCGAATTTTCTTAGGGACTACCATTGAGGAAGTGACTTCACCACCCGGGGGCCCCTTCCTTGGATTGACAGTTGACAGCCCTGCACATAACCCTCAGGATTCTGATCTCTCATCTGTCATCCACGCAGCTCCAGGCCTCACTCAATTGCACCACATAACCCTCCACACAGCTCCCGGGCAGGCTGTGTGTGCAGCTCTGAGTTGACAGACCTGGGCGCAGACTCACCTCCCGTTTCCCACGGGTTCTCCATCCTGAATGAGTCCCTTTCTCTCAAAGTCTGTCAGTGTCCCCAGATGCACACCGGGGCTGATGACCGCATGGAATTCTAGGGATGTCCTCCGACCTAGGTGGGACAAGACCTGGAAAATATGGGAGTCCATATCTCAGGCAGGCAGTGCCTCCAGCCCCTGTAGGTTCATTTATTACCCTTCCCCTATCTGTCCCTCTTCTGATGAGAACCCACAGTCCTTTTCGTATTCACTGTGCTTGGGTGTCTGTGTATGTGTCCGTATCTGTGCTCACTCTTTAGGCACCAGAGGAACACTACCCCTAAACAGTGAATGTTAAGCAAATTCTAGGATGTAAGGTTATCCAGTTTCTAATGGATTTAAAGCTTGAACAGAACTACTTAAACCATTTATCTCCTAGAATGGAAAGGGTACTTTGTTCCTGTACATCAGTCTTGGCAATGAAATTTGGGAGTAATTCCAAAAGGAAAAGAAGTGAAAGGAAAAGTGAACAAAAGTGTGTACATCAAACTTGAAAACCTCACCATGGGGAACCATCAATAAAATGAGAAATGATGTATGAAATGGAGAACATATTCGCAATTGTCATGTCCAATAAGGGGTCGTATCCTAAATATATAAAAAGACACACAATTCAAAAGCAACGAAGCATGCAAGGAATCTCACTGAGAAGTGGGGGTAAGTTCTGATTTTTCTGAGTCCTTACAAATAACTCAGAAATGAAGAGAAACACAATATCTGTGAGACAAGGAAAGATATATGCATCTTAAGTCAGGGTTCCAAAAACTATTAGCGACAGATAAGAAAAAAAGACACAGGGGAGGGGCCACAAACGAGCCTGCTCAAGTGACAGCCCTTGACCCATGGCGTGACCATATGTCCGCTTCCTGAGGGCAGCCTGAAATAGTGCACTGAACCTCCCCCTGCCACGCCCCCTGGTGTCATCACTGCCAGCGCAGGCCGGGTGTCTAATCTGGAACACGAAGTGTTCTCAGGTGTATCTGGCCCAGGAGGGTACACACAGTCGCTCTGAGCTGCCCAGGCTTCCTGTGGGTCTCCTAAACACCTCACATTTACCTCCTACATCTAAAGCCTGCTGCATCAGCGAGGGATCTTCCTGGTTCTCCTCCTGCCACTGACACTCATCCTTTACCAGCAAGAGCTCAGATGTCACTGGATCCTTTGAGCACCAGCTGGGCATCCCAGCTGAGGTTCCACCAGTGTAAGCACACCACACAATGTGATCTCGGACCCAGGTTGGTGGTGGAGGCAGGGCTTTGATGGAGAGAGGATGGGTCTGGACTCTCATGGGGGCTGACTCTGAGCTCTGGCCTCCCAGATGCTTCTCACAACATCCCAGCCTCATCGACAGATCTGCTGGACTCCTTTCCACTTTTCCAGGAGAAGCTGCCAGATCTCTGCCTTCAGTAGGAACCTGAAGTTATGTGGGATCCAGGATTCTGCCAGCCCTCCCCATTGCACAATTGCACTTCCTCAGGCAGTCATTCAGATAATGGAGTCCCTCTCTCTTCAATGAAAGCACCTCAGGAATCCTATTTCCCTGCTGAGAGCCCGTCCTCCAGTGTGACCGTGACAGGACCCCTAGGTCACCACGTGCCCACCAACCTGCTTCTTCTCAGAGGGAGAACGTCCCCTCAAGTCCCACTTTCCCACACATGGAGATGAGGGCACCTGGTGCTGCCCAGGGAGGGCTCCCACTGGTGGCATTGCCTGTTGTGGCCAGCTCAAGATTGCCTGGGGTTACCTTAGGTGCTCTCCTGGTAATGGACTGGAGGCATCCATGTTGAGCACTGTACCACCTGGAGCATCTGCAAAACCTCTCCCTCCAGGGTTTCCTGAAGCAGAATCCCAGGTCAGTCAAGACACAGCTGGAAAACATCCTGCTGAATGAAGACTCTCCCAGCAAGTGAGCCCCTACTGGCTGTGGCACTGTTGCTAGAAAGTGGGTGCCTGGTTACAGGGTTCCGAGTTCCGTTAGGGTCTGCCATCGAGGAAGTGACTTCACCACCCGGGGGCCCCTTCCTGGGATTGACAGTTGACAGCCCTGCACATAGCCCTCAGGATCCTGACTGCTCATCCCTCATCCACGCAGCCCCAGGCCTCACTCAGTTGCACCACACAGCCCTCCATGCAGCTCCCGGGCAGGCTGCGTGTGCAGCTCTGAGTTGACGGACCTGGGCCCAGACTCACTTCCCGTTTCATACCTGTTCTCCATCCTGGATGAGTCCTTGTCTCTCAAAGCCTGTCGGTGTCCCCAGATGCCCACCTGGGATGATGCCTGCATGGACTTCTTAGGATGTCGTAAGACATAGGTAGGAGAAGACCTGGAAAATATTAGAGTCCGTGTCTCAGGCATACAGTTCCTCCAGCCTCTGTCAGTTCATCTTATTACCATCATCCAGTCTGTCCCTCTTCTAATCCCAATCCAGAGTCCTTATTAAATGTCAGGGTGAATGTGCATGTGTGAATGTATCCGAATGTTCACTGTGGTAGGCCAGAATAAAACTGCACTGGTAAGGAGGAATAGGTAATAGCTTACTAAGATCTCAGGGTTTCTAATTTTCAAAGCAAACCTAATGAAAGGGGTCTCAGCTTTGGCCAAGGACATCAAGACACTGTGACACAAGACATTAAAGGTAGCAGGGGCTGGAGCTGTGTTGACAGACTCAAAATCGTCTGGCCCCACTGTCCACAACC
>JAGTXW010001336.1:5440419-5454580 GCA_020226075.1 Hydropotes inermis
GGTGGGATAACTTCCAAAATTGTTGTGATTGATCGATACAGTTGGTGCTGCAGCAGAGATACAGTGGCTGTGATGTCAAATGTAGTGGGTGTGATGTCAGGTATAGTTGTGTTTTCATGAAAGCAGTAGCATTGATATCATATATATTGTTAAGATGTCATAAATATACTGTGTGTGATGTCATACCTATACGGGTGTGACGTAATAATGTGTTCATGTGATGCCATGCATACTGAATGTGATGTCATACATAGAGTGTGTGTGATATCATACAGAAAGTTGGTGTGGTATAATTGATGCACTGGTCTTGATGACACAGATAGATTGCATGTAGTGTCAGATATAGTGGGAGGGAAGTCAAGAAACAATGCATGTGATGTCATACAAAATGTGGTGTTATCTCATAAAATAATAAGATATGTTTGTGATGCCTTATATAGGTTATACAATATTGTACATATAGTGGGTGTGCTGTCATACCTGTAAAGGGTGTGATATCAATGAACGAGTGGGAGTTATGACACAGATCCAGTGGCTGTCATGTCATATACACTGGATATGATGTCATAAATTATAGCGGAAATGATCTCAGAAATACAGTTGGTGTGACATCATCAATACAGTGGATGTGATGACACAGATACAGTGGATACGATGTCAAATGTAGTGGGTGTGATGACATAAAGACGGTGGTTTGAGGTCATAAATTGAGGATGTGTTGTCTTGTATAGGGCAATGATGCCACACATATGGCGAGTGTGATGTCATACAAAGGGTGGGTGTGATGTTTTTTATACTTTGGGTGTGAGGACACAGATAGTGGCTGTGATGTCTCATGTATAGTGTATATGTTGCCCTACATACTGGATGTGGTTACATATATAGAGGCTGTGATGTCATATGTACAGTACTGTGATGACATAAGGATTGGATGTGATGTTCTATATAGTGCATGTGATGTCACACAGAAGCTGGGTGTGATGTCATTCAAAAGTGGGTGTGATATCAGGGGAGAGGTTGTGATGACAAAGATACAGTGTGTGCAATGTCTGATAGAGGGCGTGTGATGTCATGCCTGAAGTGGATGTGACATTATAAATACTGTGGTGTGGTGTGATAGAGTGTATGCGATGTCATCTGCAGTGCAAAGGATGTCACACATATGCCAAGTGTGCTGTCCTCAACACAGAGTGTTGTGATGTCATACTTAGTGGATATTATGTCCTATATAGAGGGGATATGATGTCACAGATATACTGGATGTGATACCATCCATATAGTGGCTGTGATGTCATCAATAGGGTGGGTGTGATGACACAGATACAATGGACGTGAGGTCAGATAGTGTGGACTTCATGTCATACATAAAGTGGTGGGATGTCCTAAAGAGTGGATATGACGTCATACAGAGGAGATGTGATGGCATGAATAGAGTGTTTGTGGTGTCATAAAACATGATCATTGATGTCATAAACTGTGAATGTGATGTGATTTAGAATGTGTATGATGTCACACATGTGCCATCTGTGATGACTTACACACCTGTTGTGATGTCATCGACAGAGCGGTACATTGATACAGATGTGTGTGCCATCGGTGTGATGACACAGATACAGTGGCTGTGATGTCAAATATGCTGGTTGAGATGTCAGGTATAGTCGTTGTGTTGTCATGAAAGCAGTATGGTGATAGCATATATATTGGATATGATGTCATAAATATACTGGGTGTGATGTTATAGACAGAGGAGTATGATGTCATAAACAGTTGCTTTGATAGCATGCATACTGAATATGAGGTCACACATATCGTCTGTGTGATATCATACAGGGAGTGGTTGTGGTATAAATGATACCCTGTTTGTGATGACACAGATACAGTGGATGTAGTGTTAGACTTAGCGGGTCAGATGGCAGATATAACGTTTGTATTGCCATGTGTGTGATGTCATATATAGGGTGTGTGATGTCATGAATGCAGTGGATGTAATGTGATAACTACAATGGTTTGAAGTCATAAAGAGTGGATGTGACATTGTGTAGAGTGCATAAGCTGGCATACGTAAAGTGGGTGTGATGTCATATATAGAGTTGGTCGGAGACCATCAGTAGAGTCGTTGTGATGATACAGATATGGTGGAAGGCATTTGCGATATAGTGGGGGTGATGTCATGAATACAGTGCATGTGACGTCAAAAATAATATGGTGTGATGTCATAAAATGTGGAGGTAGTGCTTTATACAGTGTATATGATATTATACATATAGTGGGTGTGAGGTCCTACATACAAAGTGTGTTATATCGTTGAAAAAGTGGGCGTGATGACACACATTCAGTGGCTGTGATGTAATATGCAATGGATATTATGTCATCATATATATCGGAGGAGATCTCAAAAATTCAGTTGGTGTGATATCATCAAGACAGTGGATGTGATAACACAGGTCCAGTATATAAGATGTCAAATATAGTACGTGTGGTGTCATAAAAATATTGGCTTGATATCATAATGCAACTATGTGATGTCTTGTATAGTGCAAAGGATACCAAACAGATGGCGAATGTGATGCAATACAGAGTGTGTGTTGCCATAGAGAGTGTGTGTGATGTTGTCAATACAGTGAGAGTGATGACACCGAATAGTGGCTGTGATGTCACACGTATAGTGTATATGTGGCCCTACATATTGGATGTGGTTTCATATATAGAGGCTCTGATGTCATAAGTACAGAAGTGTGAAGACGTAAGGAGTTGATATGATGTTATATAGAGTGCATATGATGTCACATTTATAGTGGGTATGATGTCATACAAAAGTGGGTATGATATCAGTGGAGAGGATGTGATTACAAAGATACAGTGGGTGCGATGTCTGATACTGTGGTTGTGATGCCATGCCCGAAATGGATGTGACATCATAAATATGGTGGTTTTGGTGTGATAGAGTGGATTTGATATCATCTGTAGTGCAAATGATGTCACACATATGCCGAGTGCGGTATCAACAACACACAGTGTTGTGTTGTCATACATAGTGGATATGATATCATAAATATTGGGGGTAGGCTGTCACAAGTATACCATATGTGATATCATATATAGGGTGGCTGTGATATCATTGATACAGTGGGTGTGGTTGCACAGATACAGTGGAAGTAAGGTCACATAGAGTGGAAGTGATGTTAGATATAGTGGACTTGACGTCATAAATAAAGTGGCATGATGTCATAAAGAGTGGATGTGATGTCATTTGTAATGCATATGGTGTCATATATATAGAGGCTGTGATGACTTACATTCACTTCTTGTAATAAAATTGGTACATTTTTTGTAATATCAAAAATATTCTGAGTGTAATATCAGGCAGAGTGGCTTCGAAGGCACACAATGGTTTGTGGTCATAACATTGTGTGTGATGCCATATAAAGTGAATATATCATGAACATATAGGGTTTGATATCATCAACAGAGTCATTGTTTGATGTACCACATATAGTGAATGTGACATCATACAGAATAGATGAGTTGTTATATATAATGTGTGTGATATACCAAATATAGTGCATATAATGTCATAAATACCAACTGTTGCTGTCATAAAGTGTGGATATGATGTCCTGTATAGTGCATTAAATGGCATACATATGCCACCTCTGATGCCTTACACTGTAGGTGTGATGTCTTTGACCGAGAGTTTGTGATGACATACAGAGTGGATGAGATGGCAGTTTTAACAGGTTTCAAGCCAGGTATAGAGGTTGGGTAGTCATACACACAGCATGCCAGACAACATTTATAATGCATACGATTTCATAAACAGAGTGTATGCCGTGACATACAAACAATGGTGTGTTGTCAGCAAGAGTGGATGTGATGTCATATAAAGTGCCTATGGTGTCTTGCGTGCAGTGGGTGTGATTTCATACGTACATAGCTAGTGATGTCATCAGTCAAGTGGGTTTGATTACACAGATACTTTCGGTATCATGTCAGATGGAGTCGTGGCGTTGTCATTCATTCATCATGTGAGATATCATATACCCTGAGTATAATGTAAAAAACATAGTAAGTGTTTTTCCATAGTCACAGGGCTGTGAGGTCACAAGTAGTGTGTATGTGATATCATATACAGTGGGGGTGATGTCATGAATAGTGTGGCTGTGATGTCATGAATACAGTCTTGTGATGTCTTAACGAGTTGTTGTGATGTCACATAGAATTCATATGATGCCATACATATAGTGGGTTTGAGATCACACATATTGCAGATGTGGTATTCTCAATACACTGTAAGTCATAGCTCAGCTGCTGTGGATGCGATAACAGGTATCCTGGGCGTGATGACATGAATACAGTGTGTGTGAAGTTCATAAAATGGTGTGATATCATAAAGATTGTATGTGATGTCATATGTATTCGTATGATATCATACAAATTGTGCCTGTGTTACCATATGTACAATGGGGGTTATATGATTTATAATCTGGGTGTGATGACAGAGATGCAGTGGAAGTGCTATCAGATATAATCAGTTTGATATGAGATATAATAGACTGATGTAATGGATAGAGTGTTGTGATGTCATAAATCATGGGTGAGATGTCATATACAGTGCATATTGTGCCTTAAATATATTAGGTGCCATGTCATAAATACAGTGTATATCATCGATACAGTGTGTTTGATCACAGAGATACACATATGGAGGTTGTGATTTCAGATATAGTGGTTGTATTGTCTCTGCACCGTGTGTTTGATGTTAAATATAGTTGATCTGTATTCCAAATGATAGTGTCTGTGATGTCATAGGGATAGCGGATGAGATGCCATAAACACTGGATTTGATGCCATATGTAGGGGATCTCATGTCATGAATGCAGTGGCTGTGATATCATAAATACTGTGGAATGATGTCGTAAAGTGTTATTGTGATGTCATGTAAAGTGTGTATGATGTAAAATGTGTGCCAAGTAGGATAACTTCCAAAATTGTTGTGACTGATCGACACAGTGGGTGTTGAAGCAGAGATACAGTGGCTGTAATGTCAAATGTAGTGGGTGTGATGTCAGGTATAGTTGTGTTTTCATGAAAGCAGTAGCGTTGATATCATATATATTGTTAAGATGTCATAAATATACTGTGGGTGATGCCATACATATACGGGTCTGACGTCATAATGTGTTCATGTGATGTCATGTATACTGAGTGTGATGTCATACATAGAGTGTGTGTGATGTCATACAGAGAGTTGGTGTGGTATAACTGATACACTGGTCTTGATGACACAGATAGATTGGATGTAGTGTCAGATATAGTGGGAGGGATGTCAAGAACCAATGCATGTGATGTCATACAAAATGTGGTGTCATCTCATAAAATAATAAAATATGGGTGTGATGCCTTATATAGGTTATACAATATTGTACATATAGTGGGAGTGCTGTCATACCTTTAAAGGGTGTGATATCAATGAATGAGTGGGAGTTATGACACAGATCCAGTGGCTGTCATGTCATATACACTGGATATGATGTCATAAATTAAAGCGGAAATGATCTCAGAAATACAGTTGGTGTGATATCATCAATACAGTGGATGTGATGACACAGATACAGTGGATACGATGTCAAATGTATTGGGTGTGATGACATAAAGACGGTGGTTTGAGGTCATAAATTGAGGATGTGTTGTCTTGTATAGGGCAATGATGCCACACATATGGCGAGTGTGATGTCATACAAAGGGTGGGTGTGATGTTGTCTATACTTTGGGTGTGAGGACACAGATAGTGGCTGTGATGTCTCATGTATAGTGTATATGTTACCCTACATACTGGATGTGGTTACATATATAGAGGCTGTGATGTCATATGTACAGTACTGTGAGGACATAAGGATTGGATGTGATGTTCTATATAGTGCATGTGATGTCACACAGAAGCTGGGTGTGATGTCATTTAAAACTGGGTGTGATATCAGGGGAGAGGTTGTGATGACAGAGATACAGTGGGTGCAATGTCTGATAGAGGGCGTGTGATGTCATGCCTGAAGTGGATGTGACATCATAAATACTGTGGTGTGGTGTGATAGAGTGTATGCGATGTCATCTGCAGTGCAAAGGATGTCACACATATGCCAAGTGTGCTGTCCTCAACACAGAGTGTTGTGATGTCATACTTAGTTTATATTATGTCCTATATACAGGGGATAAGATGTCACAGATATACTGGATGTGAAACCATCCATATAGTGGCTGTGATGTCATCAATAGGGTGGGTGTGATGACACAGATACAATGGACGTGAGGTCAGATACAGTGGACTTGATGTCATACATAAAGTGGTGAGATGTCCTAAAGAGTGGATCTGACGTCATACAGAGGAGATGTGATGGCATGTATAGAGTGTTTGTGATGTCATAAAACATGATCATTGATGTCATAAACTGTGAATGTGATTTAATTTAGAATGTGTATGATATCACACATGTGCCATGTGTGATGACTTACACACTTGTTGTGATGTCATTGACAGAGCGGTACATCGATACAGATGTGTGTGCCATCTGTGTGATGACACAGATACAGTGGCTTTGATGTCAAATATGCTGGGTGAGATGTCAGGTATAGTCATTGTGTTGTCATGAAAGCAGTATGGTGATAGCATATGTATTGGATATGATGGCATAAATATACTGAGTGTGATGTTATAGACAGAGGGGTATGATGTCATAAACAGTTGCTTTGATAGCATGCATACTGAATATGATGTCACACATATAGTCTGTGTGATATCATACAGGGATTGGTTGTGGTATAAATGATACCCTGTTTGTGATGACACAGATACAGTGGATGTAGTGTTAGACATAGCAGGTCAGATGGCAGATATAACGTTTGTATTGCCATGTGTGTGATGTTATATAGGGTGTGTGATGTCATGAATGCTGTGGATGTAATGTGATAACTACAATGGTTTGAAGTCATAAAGAGTGGATGTGAGATTGTGTAGAGTGCATAAGCTGGGATACGTAAAGTGGGTGTGATGTCATACATAGAGTTGGTCTGAGACCATCATTAGAGTCGTTGTGATGACACAGATATGGTGGAAGGCATTTGTGATATAGTGGGGGTGATGTCATGAATACAGTGCATGTGACGTCATAAATAATATGGTGTGATGTCATAAAATGTGGAGGTAGTGCTTTATAGAGTGTATATAATATTATACATTTAGTGGGTGTGATGTCCTACATACAAAGGGTGTTATATCATTGAAAAATTGGGCGTGATGACACACATTCAGTGGCTGTGATGTAATATGCAATGGATATTATGTCATCATATATAGCGGATGAGATCTCAAAAATTCAGTTGGTGTGATATCATCAAGACAGTGGATGTGATCACACAGGTACAGTATATACGATGTCAAATATAGTGCGTGTGGTGTCATAAAAATGGTGGCTTGATATCATAAAGCAAGTATGTGATGTCTTGTATAGTGCAAAGGATACCAAACAGATGGCGAATGTGATGCCATACAGAGTGTGTGTGATGCCATAGAGAGTGTGTGTGATGTTGTCAATACAGTGAGTGTGATAACACCGAATAGTGGCTGTGATGTCACACGTATAGTGTATATGTGGCCCTACATATTGGATGTGGTTTCATATATAGAGGCTCTGATGTCATAAGTACAGAAGTGTGAAGATGTAAGGAGTTGATATGATGTTATATAGAGTGCATATGATGTCACACTTATAGTGGGTATGATGTCATACAAAAGTGGGTATGATATCAGTGGAGAGGTTGTGATGACAAAGATACAGTGGGTGCGATGTCTGATACTGTGGTTGTGATGCCATGCCCGAAGTGGATGTGACATCCTAAATATGGTGGTTTGGTGTGATAGAGTGGATGTGATATCATCTGTAGTGCAAATGATGTCACACATATGCCGAGTGCGGTATCAACAACACAGAGTGTTGTTTTGTCATACATAGTGGATATGATATCATAAATATAGTAGGTAGGCTGTCACAAGTATACTGTACGTGATATCATATATAGGGTGGCTGTGATATCATTGATAGAGTGGGTGTGGTTGCACATATACAGTGGAAGTAAGGTCACATAGAGTGGATGTGATGTTAGATATAGTGAACTTGACGTCAAAAATAAAGTGGCATGATGTCATAAAGAGTGAATGTGATGTCATATGTAGTGCATATGGTGTCATACATATAGAGGCTGTGATGACTTACATTCACTCCTTGTCATAAAATTGGTACATTTTTTGTAATGTCAAAAATATTTGAGGGTAATATCAGGCAGAGTGGCTTTGAAGGCACACAATGGTTTGTGGTCATAACATTGTGTGTGATGCCATATAAAGTGAATATATCATGAACATATAGGGTTTGATATCATCAACAGAGTCATTGTTTGATGTACCACATATAGTGAATGTGACATCATACAGAATAGATGAGTTGTTATATATAATGTGTGTGATATACCAAATATAGTGCATATAATGTCATAAATACCAACTGTTGCTGTCATAAAGTGTGGATATGATGTCCTGTATAGTGCATTAAATGGCATACATATGCCACGTCTGATAACTTCCAAAATTGTTGTGATTGATCGATACAGTGGGTGTTGCAGCAGAGATACAGTGGCTGAGATGTCAAATGTAGTGGGTGTGATGTCAAGTATAGTTGTGTTTTCATGAAAGCAGTAGCGTTGATATCATATATATTGTTAAGATGTCATAAATATACTGTGGGTGATGTCATACATATACGGGTGTGATGTCATAATGTGTTCATGTGATGTCATGCATTCTGAGTGTGTTGTCATACATATAGTGTGTGTGATGTCATACAGAGGGTTGGTGTTATATAACTGATATACTGGTCTTGATGACAGAGAGAGATTGGATGTAGTGTCAGATGTAGTGGGAGGAATGTCAAGAACCAATGCATGTGATGTCATACAAAATGTGGTGTCATCTCATAAAATAATAAAATATGGGTGTGATGCCTTATATAGGTTATACGATATTATACATATAGTGGGTGTGCTGTCATATCTATAAAGGGTGTGATATCATTGAACGAGTGGGAGTTATGACACAGATCCAGTGGCTGTCATGTCATATACACTGGATATGATGGCATAAATTATAGCGGAAATGATCTCAGAAATACAGTTGTTGTGATATCATCAATACAGTGGATGTGATGACACAGATACAGTGGATACGATGTCAAATGTAGTGGGTGTGATGACATAAACATGGTGGTTTGAGGTCATAAATTGAGGATGTGATATCTTGTATAGGGCAATGATGCCACACATATGGCGAGTCTTATGTCATACAAAGGGTTGGTGTGATGTTGTCTATACTTTGGGTGTGAGGACACAGATAGTGGCTGTGATGTCTCATGTATAGTGTATATGTTGCCCTATATACTGGATGTGGTTTCATATATAGAGGCTGTGATGTCATATGTACAGTACTGTGATGACATAAGGATTGGATGTGATGTTCTATATGGTGCATGTGATGTCACACAGAAGCTGGGTGTGAGTCATTCAAAAGTGGGTGTGATATCAGGGGAGAGGTTGTGATGACAGAGATACAGTGGGTGCAATGTCTGAAAGAGGGCGTGTGATGTCATGCCTGAAGTGGATGTGACATCATAAATACTGTGGTGTGGTGTGATAGAGAGTATGCGATGTCATCTGCAGTGAAAAGTATGTCACACATATGCCAAGTGTGGTTTCATCAACACAGATTGTTGTGATATCACACTTAGTGGATATTATGTCCTATATACAGAGGATATGATGTCACAGATATAGTGGATGTGATACCATCCATATAGTGGCTGAGATGTCATCAATAGGGTGGGTGTGATGACACAGATACAATGGACGTGAGGTCAGATACAGTGGACTTGATGTCATTCATAAAGTGGTGAGATGTCCTAAAGAGTGGATGTGATGTCATACAGAGGAGATGTTATGGCATGAATAGAGTGTTTTCGGTGTCATAAAACATGATCATTGATGTCATAAATTCTGAATGTGATGTGATTTAGAATGTGTATGATGTCACATATATGCCAAGTGTGATGACTTACACACTTGTTGTGATGTCATCAATAGAGCGATACATCGAAACAGAAGTCTGTGCCATCTGTGTGATGACACAGATACAGTGGCTGTGATGTCAATTATGGTGGGTGAGATGTCAGGTATAGTCGTTGTGTTGTCATGAAAGCAGTATGGTGATAGCATATGTATTGGATATGATGTCATAAATATTCTTGTTGTGATGTTATAAACAGAGGGGTATGATGTGATAAACAGTTGCTTTGATAGCATGCATACTGAATATGATGTCACACATATAGTCTTTGTGATATCATACAGAGAGTGGTTGTGGTATAATTGATACCCTGTTTGTGATGACACAGATAGGGTGGATGTAGTGTTAGATATAGCGGGTCAGATGGCAGATATAACGTTAGTATTGCCATGTGTGTGATGTCATATATAGGGTGTGTGATGTCATGAATTCAGTGGATATTATGTGATAACTACAATTGTTTGAAGTCATAAAGAGTGAATGTGACATTGTGTAGAGTGCATAAGCTGGCATACGTAAAGTGGGTGTGATGTCATACATAGAGTTCGTCTGAGACCATCAATAGGGTCGTTGTGATGACACAGATATGGTGGATGCCATTTCAGATATAGTGGGGGTGATGTCATGAATGCAATGCATGTGATGTCATAAATAATGTGGTGTGATGTCATAAAATGTGGAGGTAGTGCTTTATACAGTGTATATGATATTATACATATAGTGGGTGTGATGTCCTGCATACAAAGGGTGTTATATCGTTGAAAGCCTCGGCGTGATGACACACATTCAGTGGCTGTGATGTAATATGCAATGGATATTATGTCATCATATATAGCAGATGAGATCTCAAAAATTCAGTTGGTGTGATATCATCAAGACAGTGGATGTGATCACACAGGTACAGTATATACGATGTCAAATATAGTGCGTGTGGTGTCATAAAAATGGTGGCTTGATATCACAAAGCAAGTATGTGATATATTGTATAGTGCAAAAAATACCAAACTTATTGCGAGTGTGATGCCATACAGAGTGTGTGTGTTGCCATACAGAGTGTGTGTGATGTTGTCAATACAGTGAGAGTGAGGACACCGAATAGTGGCTGTGATGTCACACGTATAGTGGGTTTGGCCCTACATATTGGATGTGGTTTCATATATAGAGGCTGTGATGTCATAAGTACAGAAGTGTGATGACATAAGGAGTTGATATGATGTTATATAGAGTGCCTATGATGTCACACTTATAGTGGGTATGATGTCATACAGAAGTGGGAATGATAACAGTGGAGAGGTTGTGATGACAAACACACAGTGGGTGCGATGTCTGATACTGTGTTTGTGATGCCATGCCCGAAGTGGATGTGACATCATAAATATGGTGGTTTGGTGTGATAGAGTGGATGTGATATCATCTGTAGTTCAAATGATGTCACACATATGCCGAGTGTGGTATCAACAACACACAGTGTTGTGTTTTCACACATAGTGGATATGATATCATAAGTATAGTAGGTAGGCTGTCACACGTATACCGAATGTGATATCATATATAGGGTGGCTGTGATATCATTGATAGAGTGGGTGTGGTTGCACAGATACAGTGGACGTAAGGTCACATAGAGTGGATGTGATGTTAGATATAGTGGACTTGACGTCATAAATAAAGCGGTGTGATGTCATAAAGAGTGGATGTGATGTCATATGTAGTGCATATGGTGTCATACATATAGAGGCTGTGATGACTTACATTCACTTCTTGTCATAAAATTGGTACATTTTTTGTAATGTCAAAAATATTCTGAGTGTAATATCAGGCAGAGTGGCTTTGAAAGCACACAATGGTTTGTGGTCATAACACTGTGTGTGATGCAATATAAAGTGAATATATCATGAACATTTAGGGTTTGATATCATAGACAGAGTCATTGTTTGATGTACCACATATAGTGAATGTGACATCATACAGAATAGATGAGTTGTTATATATAAGGTGTGTGATGTACCGAATATAGTGCATGTAATGTCATAAATATCAAATGTTGTTGTCATAAAGTGTGGATATGATGTCCTGTATACTGCATTTAATGGCATACATATGCCACCTGTTATGCCTTACACTGTAGGTGTGAAGTCTTTGACCGAGAGTTTGTGATGACATACAGAGTCGATGTGATGGCAGTTTTAACAGGTTTCAAGCCAGGTATAGAGGTTGTGTAGTCATACACACAGCACATCAGACATCATTTATAATGCATATGATTTCATAAACAGGGTGTATGCCATGACATAGAAACAATGGTGTGTTGTCAGCAAGAGTGGATGTGATGTCATATAAAGTGCCTAGGGTGTCATGCGTGCAGTGGGTGTGATTTCATACATACATAGGGAGTGATGTCATCAAGAAAGTGGGTTAGATTACACAGATACTTTCGGTATCATGTCAGATAGAGTCGTGGCGTTGTCATTCATTCACCATCTGAGATGTCATATACACTGAGTATAATGTGAAAAACATAGTAGGTGTTTTTCAATAGACACAGGGCTGTGAGGTCACAATTAGAGTGTATGTGATGTCAAGAATACAGTCTTGTGATGTCTTAACGAGTTGTTGTGATGTCACATAGAATTCATATGATGCCATACATATGGTATGTTTAAGAACACACATATTGCAGATGTGGTATTCTCAATACACTGTAAGTCATAGCTCAGCTGCAGTGGATGCAATGACAGGTATCCTGGGCGTGATGACATTAATACAGTGTGTATGAAGTTCATACCATGGTGTGATATCATAAAGATTGGATGTGATGTCATATGTATTCGTATGATATCATACATATTGTGCCTGTGTTATCATATGTACAATGGGGGTTATATGATTGATAATCTGGGTGTGATGACAGAGATGCAGTGGAAGTGCTATCAGATATAATCAGTTTGATATGAGATATAATAGACTGATGTAATGGAGAGAGTGTTGTGATGTCATAAATCGTGGGTGAGATGTCATATACAGTGCATATTGTGTCTTAAATATAGTAGGTGCCATGTCATAAATACAGTGTACGTTATATCATCGATACAGTGTGTGTGATCACAGAGATACACATACGGAGGTTGTGATTTCAGATATAGTGGTTGTATTGTCTCTGCACCTTGTGTTTGATGTTAAATATAGTTGATCTGTATTCAAAAAGATAGTGTCTCTGATGTCACAGGGATAGGGGATGAGATGCCATAAACACTGGAGGTGATGCCATATGTAGGGGATCTCATGTCATGAATGCAGTGTCTGTGATGTCATAAATACTGTGGAATGATGTCGTAAAGTGTGATTGTGATGTCATCTAGAGTGTGCATGATGTAAAATGTGTGCCAAGTGTGATAACTTCCAAAATTGTTGTGATTGATCGATACAGTGGGTGTTGCAGCAGCGATACAGTGACTGTGATGTCAAATGTAGTGGGTGTGATGGCAGGTATAGCTGTGTTTTCATGAAAGCAGTAGCGTTGATATCATATATATTGTTAAGATGTCATAAATATACTGTGTGTGATGTCATACATATACGGGTGTGACATCATAATGTGTTCATGTGATGTCATGCATACTGACTGTGATGTCATACATAGAGTGTGTGTGATGTCATACAGAGAGTTGGTGTGGTATAATTGATGCACTGGTCTTGATGACACAGATAGAATGGATGTAGTTTCCGATATAGTGGGAGGGATGTCAAGAGACAATGCATGTGATGTCATACAAAATGTGTTGTCATCTCATAAAATATGGGTGTGATGCCTTATATAGGTTATATGATATTGTACATATAGTACGTGTGCTGTAATACCTATAAACGGTGTGATATCATGAATGAGTGGGAGTTATGACACAGATCCAGTGGCTGTCATGTCATATACACTGGATATGATGTCGTAAATTATATCGGAAATGATCTCAAAATACAGTTGGTGTGATATCATCAATACAGTGG
>JAGTXW010001336.1:5464580-5475310 GCA_020226075.1 Hydropotes inermis
AGTGGAGAGGTTGTGATGACAAAGATACAGTGGGTGCAATGTCTGATACAGGGGGTGTGATGTCATTCCTGGAGTGGATGTGACATCATAAATACTGTGGTTTGGTGTGATAGAGTGGATGTGGTAGCATCTATAGTGCAAATGATGTCACACATATGCCTAGTGTGGTATCAGCAACACACAGTGTTGTGTTGTCATACATAGTGGATATGATGTCATAAATATAGTGGGTAGGCTGTCACAAGTATATCGTATGTGATATCATATATAGTGTGGCTCTGATATCATTGATAAAGTGGTTGTGATTACCCAGATACAGTGGACATAAGGTCACATAGAGTGGATGTGATGTTAGATATAGTGGACTTGATGTCGGAAATAAAGTGGTGTGATGTCATAAAGAGTGGATGTGATGTCATATGTAGTGTATATGGTGTCATACATATAGAGGCTGTGATGACTTACATTCACTTCTTGTCATAAAATTGGTACATTTTGTGTAATGTCCAAAATATTTTGAGTGTAACATCAGGCATAGTAGCTGTGAAGGCACACAATGGTTTGTAGTCATAACACTGTGTGTGATGCCATATAAAGTGATATGTCATGAACATATAGGGTTTGATATCATAGACAGAGTCATTGTTTGATGTACCACATATAGTTAAAGTGACATGATACAGAATAGATGAGCTGTCATATATAATGTGCATGATGTACTGAATATAGTGCATGTAATGACATAAATATCAAATGTTGTTGTCATAAAGTGTGGATATGATGTCCTGTATAGTGCATTTAATGGCATACATATCCCACCTGTGATGCCTTACACAGTAGGTGTGATGTCTTTGACCGAGAGTTTGTCATGACATACAGAGTCGATGAGATGGCAGTTTTAACAGGTTTCAAGCCAGGTATAGAGCTTGGGTATTCATACACACAGCATGTCAGACATCATATATAATGCATATGATTTCATAAACAGAGTGTATGCCATGCCATACAAACAATGGTGTGTTTTCAGCAAGAGTGGATGTGATGTCATACAAAGTGCCTATGGTGTCATGCGTGCAGTGGGTGTGATTTCATACGTACATAGGGAGTGATGTCATCAATCAAGTGAGTTTGATTAAACAGATACATTCGGTATCATGTCAGATACAGTCGTGGCGTTGTCATTCTTTCACCATGTTAGATGTCATATACACTGAATATAATTTCAAAAACATAGTAGGTGTTTTTCCATAGTCACAGGGCTGTGAGGTCTCAAGTAGAGTGTATGTGATGTCATATACAGTGGGGTTGATGTCATGCATAGTGTGGCTGTGATGTCATGAATACAGTCTTGTGATGTCTTAACGAGTTGTTGTGATGTCACATAGAATTCATATGATGCCATACATATAGTGGGTCTGAGATCACACATATTGCAGATGTGGTATACTCAATACACTCTAAGAGCTCAGCTGCAGTGGAGGCGATGACAGGTATCCTCGGCGTGATGACATGACTACAGTGTGTGTGAAGTTCATACCATGGTGTGATATGATAAAGATTGGATGTGATGTCATATGTATTCGTATGATATCATACATATTGTGTCTGTGTTATCATATGAACAATGGGGGTTATATGATTGATAATCTGGGTCTGATGACAGAGATACAGTGGAAGTGCTCTCAGATGAAATCAGTTTGATATGAGATATAATAGACTGATGTAACGGATAGAGTGTTGTGATGTCATAAATCATGGGTGAGATGTCATATACAGTGTATATTGTGCCTTAAATATAGTAGGTGCCATGTCACAAATACAGTGCATGTTATATGATCGATAAAGTGTGTGTGATCACAGAGATACACATATGGAGGTTCTGATTTCAGATATAGTGGTTGTATTGTGTCTGCACCGTGTGTTTGATGTTAAATATAGTTGAACTGTATTCAAAAGATAGTGTCTGTGATGTCACAGGGATAGGGGACGAGATGCCATAAACACTGGAGGTGATGCGGTATGTAGGGGATCTGATGTCATGAATGCAGTGGCTGTGATGTCATAAATACTGTGGAATGATGTCATAAAGTGTGATTGTGATGTCATGTAGAGTGTGTATGATGTAAAATGTGTGCTAAGTTTTACTTCCAAAATTGTGATTGATTGATACAGTGGGTGTTGCAGCAGAGATACAGTGGCTGTGATGTCAAATGTAGTGGGTGTCATGTCAGGTATAGTTGTGTTTTCATGAAAGCAGTAGCATTGATAACTTATATATTGTTAAGACGTCATAAATATACTGTGTGTGATGTCATACCTATACGAGTGTGACGTCATAATATGTTCATGTTATGTCATGCATACTGACTGTGATGTCATACATAGAGTGTGTGTGATGTCATACAGATAGTTGGTGTGGTATAATTGATGCACTGGTCTTGATGACACAGATAGATTGGATGTAGTGTCAGATATAGTGGGAGGGATGTCAAGAACCAATGCATGTGATGTCATACAAAATGTGGTGTCATCTCATAAAATAATAAAATATGGGTTTGATGCCTTATATAGGTTATATGATATTGTACATATAGTGGGTGTGGTGTCATTCCTAAAAAGGGTGCGATATCATTGAACGAGTGGGAGTTATGACAAAGATCCAGTGGCTGTCATGTCATATACACTGGATATGATGTCATAATTTATAGCGAAATGATCTCAGATATACTGTTGGTATGATATCATCAATACAGTGGATGTGATGACACAGATACAGTGGATACGATGTCAAATGTAGTGGGTGTGATAACATAAAGACGGTGGTTTGAGGTCATAAATTGAGGATGTGATGTCGTGTATAGGTCAAATGATGCCACACATATGGTGAGTGTGATGTCATAGGAAGGGTGGGTGTGATGTTGTCTATACTTTGGTTGTGAGGACACAGATAGTGGCTGTGATGTCTCACGTATAGTGTATATGCTGCCCTACATACTGGATGGGGTTTCACGTATAGAGGCTGTGATGTCATAAGTACAGTACTGTGATGACATAAGAATTAGATGTGATGATCTATATAGTGCATGTGATGTCACACAGAAGCTGGGTGTGATGTCATTCAAAAGTGGGTGTAATATCACTGGAGAGGTTGTGATGACAAATCTACAGTGGGTGCAATGTCTGATACAGGGTGTGTGATGTCATGACTGAAGTGGATGTGACATCATAAATACTGTGGTTTGGTGTGATAGAGTGTATGTGATGTCATCTGCAGTGCAAAGGATGTCACACAAATGCCGAGCGTGGTGCCATCAACACAGAGTGTTGTGATGTCATACTTAGTGGATATTATGTCATATATGCAGGGGATATGATGTCACAGATATACTTTATGTGATACCATGCGTATAGTGGCTGTGATGTCATCAATAGGTTGGGTTTGATGACACAGATACAATGGACGTGAGGTCAGATACAGTGGACTTGCTGTCATATATAAAGTGGTGTGATGTCCTAAAGAGTGGATGTGATGTCATATGGAGGAGATCTGATGGCGTGAATAGAGTGTTTGTGGTGTCATAAAACATGATCATTGATGTCATAAACTGTGAATGTGATGTGATTTAGAATGTGTATGATGTCATACATGTGCCAAGTGTGATGACTTACACACTTGTTGTGATGTCATCGATAGAGTGATACATCGATACAGATGTGTGTGCCGTCTGTGTGATAACACAGATACAGGGGCTGTGATGTCAAATATGGTGGGTGAGATGTCAGGTACAGTCATTGTGTTGTCATGAAAGCAGTACGGTGATAGCATATGTATTGGATATGATGTCATAAATATACTGGGTGTGATGTTATACACAGAGGGGTATGATGTCATAAACATTTGATTTGATAGCATGCATACTGAACACAATGTTACACATATATTCTGTGTGATACCATACAGAGTGTGGTTGTGGTATAATTGATACCCTGTTTTTGATGACACAGATACAATGGATGTAGTGTTAGATATAGGGGTCAGATGGCAGATCTAACGTTCGTATTACCATGGGTGTAATGTCATATATAGGGTGTGTGATATCATGAATGCAGTGGATGTAATGTGATAACTACAATGGTTTGAAGTCATAAAGATTGAATGTGGCGTTGTGTAGAGTGCATAAGCTGGCATACGTAAAGTGGGTGTGATGTCATACAAAGAGTTGGTCTGAGTCCATCAATAGAGTTGTTGTGATGACACAGATACGGTGGATGCCATTTGAGATATAGTGGGGGTGATGTCATGAATACAATTCATGTGATGTCATAAATAATGTGGTGTGATATCATAAAATGTGGAGGTAGTGCTTTATACAGTGTATATGATATTATACATATAGTGGGTGTGATGTTCTACAAACAAAGGGTGTTATATCGTTGAAAAAGTGGGTGTGATGACACACATTCAGTTTCTGTGATGTAATATGCAATGGATATTATGTCATCATATATAGAGGATGAGATCTCAAAAATTCAGTTGGTGTGATATCATCAAGACAGTGGATGTGATCACACACGTACAGTATATATGATGTCAAATGTAGTGTGTGTGGTGTCATAATAATGGTGGCTTGATATCATAAAGCAAGTATGTGATGTCTTGTATAGTGCAAAATATACCTAACATATGGCGAGTGTGATGCCATACAGAGTGTGTGTGATGCCATACAGAGTGTGTGTGATGTTTTCAATACAGTGAGAGTGATGACACCGAATAGTGGCTGTGATGTCACACATATAGTGTATATGTGGCCCTACATATTGAATGTGATTTCATATATAGAGGCTGTGATGTCATAAGTACAGAAGTGTGATGACATAAGGAGTTGATATAATGTTATATAGAGTGCATATGATGTCACACTTATAGTGGGTATGATGTCACAGAAAAGTGGGTATGATATCAGTGGAGAGGTTGTGATGACAAAGATACAGTGGGTGCAATGTCTGATACTGTGGTTGTGATGCCATGCCTAAAGTGGATGTGACATCATAAATACGGTGGTTTGGTGTGATAGAGTGGACGTGATATCATCTGTAGTGCAAATGATATCACACATATGCCGAGTCTGGTATCAACAACACATAGTGTTGTGTTGTCATGCATAGTGGATATGATGTCATAAATATAGTGGGTAGGCTGTCACAAGTATACCGTATGTGATATCATATATACGGTGGCTGTGATATCATTGATAGAGTGGGTGTGATTACCCAGATACAGTGGACGTAAGGTCACATAGAGTGGATGAGATGTTAGATATAGTGGACTTGACGTCATGAATAAAATGGCGTGATGTCATAAAGAATGGATGTGATTTCATATGTAGTGCACATGGTGTCATACATATAGAGGCTGTGATGACTTACATTCACTTCTTTTCATAAAATTGGTACATTTTGTGTAATGTCAAAATTATTTTGAGTGTAATACCAGGCATAGTGTCTGTGAAGGCACACAATGGTTTGTGGTCATAACACTGTGTGTAATGCCATATAAAGTGAATATGTCAAGAACATATAGGGTTTGATATCATAGACAGAGTCATTGTTTGATGTACCACATATAGTGAATGTGACATCATACAGAATAGATGATTTGTCATATATAATGTGTGTAATGTACTAAATATAGTGTATGTAATGTCATAAATACCAAATGTTGTTGTCATAAAGTGTGGATATGATGTCATGTATAGTGCATTTAATGGCATACATATGCCACCTGTGATACCTTACACAGTAGGTTTGATTTCTTTGACCGAGAGGGTGTGATGACATACAGAGTGGATGAGATGGCAGTTTTCACAGGTTTCAAGCCAGGTATAGAGCTTGGGTAGCCATACACACAGCATGTCAGACATCATATATAATGCATATGATTTAGTAAACAGAGTTTATGCCATGATATAAAAACAATGGTGTGTTTTCAGCAAGAGTGGATGTGATGTCATATTAAGTGCATATGATGTCATGCGTGCAGTGGGTGTGATTTCATTCTTACATACGGAGTGATGTCATCAATCAAGTGGTTTTGATTACACAGATACATGTGGTATCATGTCAGATACAGTGGTGGTGGTGTCATTCATTCACGATTTGAGATGTCATATACACTGAGTATAATGTCAAAAACATAGAAGTTGTTTTTTCATAGTCACAGGGCTGTGAGGTCACCAGTAGAGTGTATGTGATGTCATATATAGTTGGAGTAATGTCATGAATAGTGTGGCTGTGATGTCATGTATAGAGTTGTGATGTCTTAACGAGTTGTTGTGATGTCACATAGAATTCATATGATGCCATACATATAGTGGGTTTGAGATCACACATATTGCAGATGTGGTATACTCAATACACTGTAAGTAATAGCTCAGCTGCAGTGGATGCGATGACAGGTATCCTGGGCATGATGACATGAATACAGTGTGTGCAAAGTTCATGCAATGGTGTGATATCATAATGATTGGATGTGATGTCATATGTATTTGTATGATATCAGACATATTGTGCCTGTGTTATCACACGTACAGTGGGGGTTATATGATTGATAATCTGGTTGTGATGACAGAGATACAGTGGAAGTGCTATCAGATATAATCAGTTTGATATGAGATATAATAGACTGATGTAATGGATATAGTGTTGTGATGTCATAAACCATGGGTGAGATGTCATATACAGTGCATATTGTGCAATCAATATAGTAGGTGCCATGTCATAAATACAGTGTATGTTATATGATCGATACAGTGTGTGTGATCACAGAGATACACATATGGAGGATGTGATTTCAGATATAGTGGTTGTATTGTGTCTGCACCGTGTGTTTGATGTTAAATATAGTTGATCTGTATTTAAAAAGATAGTGTCTATGATGTCACAGACAGAGGGGACGAGATGCCATAAACACTGGAGGTGATGCCATATGTAGGGGATCTCATGTCATGAATGCAGTGGCTGTGATGTCATAAATACTGTGGAATGATGTCATAAAATGTGATTGTGATATCATGTAGAGTGTTTATGATGTAAAATGTGTGCCAAGTGTGATAACTTCCAAAATTGTTGTGACTGATAGATACAGCGGGTGTTGCAGCACAGATACAGTGGCTGTGATGTCAAATGTAGTGGGTGTGATGTCAGGTATAGTTGTTTTTTCATGAAAGCAGTAGCATCGATATCATATATATTGTTATGATGTCATAAATATACTGTGTGTGATGTCATACCTATACGGGTGTGACATCATAAGGTGTTCATGTGATGTCATGCATACTGACTGTGATGTCATACATAGAGTGTGTGTGATGTCATACAGAGAGTTGGTGTGGTATAATTGATGCACTGGTCTTGATGACAGAGATAGAGTGGATGTAGTGTCAGATATAGTGGGAGGGATGTCAAGAAACAATGCATGTGATGTCATACAAAATGTGGTGTGATCTCATAAAATATGGGTGTGATGCTTTATATAGGTTATATGATATTGTACATATAGTGGGTGTGATGTCATACCTAGAAAGCATGTGATATCATCAAACGAGTGGGTGTTATGACACAGATACAGTGGCTGTCATGTTATATACAATGGATATCGTGTCATGAATTATAGCGGAAGTGATCTCAGAAATACTCCTGGTGTGATATCATCAATACAGTGGATGTGATGACACAGATACAGTGGACATGATGTCAAATATAGTTTGTGTGATGACATAAACACGGTGGTTTGAAGTCATAAAGTGAGGATGTGATATCTTGTATTGGGCAAACAATGCCACACATATGGCGAGTGTGATGTCATACAAAGGGTGGGTGTGATTTTGTCTATACTTTGGGTGTGAGGACACAGATAGAGGCGGTGATGTCTCATGTATAGTGTATATGTTGCCCTACATAATGGATGTTGTTTCATGTATATTGCATATGTTGCCCTACATACTGGATGTTGTTTCATATATAGAGGCTGTGATGTCATAAGTACAGTACTGTGATGACATAAGGATTGGATGTGATGTTCTATATAGTGCAAATGATGTCATACAGAAGGTGGGTGTGATGCCATTCAAAAGTGGGTGTGATATCAGTGGAGAGGTTTTGATGACAAAGATGCAGTGGATGCAATGTATGATACAGGGGGTGTGATGTCATGCCTGAAGTGGATGTGACATCATAAATACTGTTTTTTATTTTGATAGAGTCGTACAATTATAAGGAATCGTCCAGAAACAGTGCATGCCATGACAGCTATCCTGGGTTTGATGACATGAATACAGTGGGTGTGATATCATAAAGTGGTGTAATATCATAAAGAGTGTATTTGATATCATATGTAGTTCATATGATGGCCTACATATTGTGGCTGTGTTATCATACATAGAATGGCATTGTATGATCGATAATCTGGGTGTGATGACAGAGATACAGTGGATGTGCTTTCAGATGTAATCGGTGTGGGGTGAGATAGAATAGCTTTGATGTCATGAATAGAGAGTTGCAATGTCATAAATCATGAATGAGATGTGATATACAGTGCATATTGTGCCATATGTACAGCAGATGTGATATCATAAATAGAGTGTGTATTATATAATCAATACAGTGGGTGTGATTACTCAGACAGAGACATGAAGAGTGTGATGTCATATATAATGGTTGTATTTTCTTACCAGAGTGTGTTTCATGTCAAATATAGTTGATATGTATTCACAGACATAGTGGGTCTTATGTTACTGATATTTTTGCTGTGATGTCACAGGTGTAGTGGATGAGATGTCATAAACCGTGGATGTGATATCACATATAGGAGATCTGATGTCATGAATGCAGTGTTTGTGATGTCCTAAATACTGACGATTGAAGTCATAAAGTCTGAATTTGGTGTGACGTAGGGTGTGTATGATGTCATATGTGTGCCAAGTGTGAAGACTTCCATAATTGTTGTGAAGGCATTGATAGAGAGGGTGTGACCACACAGATGCAGTGGCTGTGACATCAAATACAGTGAGTGAGATGCCACGTATAGTCGTTTTGTTTTCATGAAACAGTATGGGTGATATCCTATATATTGAATATGATGTCATAAATATAGTGGATGTGATGTCATACCTATATGGGAGTGAATTCATGAAGTGTTCATGTGATGCCATGCATATTGAATGTGATGTCATACATATAGTGTGTAGTGTCATACAGAGAGTGGATGTAATACAATTGATACACAGGGTTTGATGACACAGATAACATGGATGTACTGTCAGATATAGAGAGTGAGTTGGCAGAAAAAACTTTTGTGTTGTCATGTGTGTGATGTCGTATATAGTGTGTGTGATGTCATGAATGCAGTGGATGAAACGTGGTTACTACAATAGTGTGAACTGAAAGAGTGGAGTGACGTTATATATGTTGCATAAGTTGTCATATATAAAGTTGGGGTGATCTCATACATACAGTTGCTCAGAGATCATACATAGAGGGGTTGTGAGGACACAGATACTGTGGATGCAGTGTTAGATATCTTGGGATTGGTGACAAAAATACAGTGCCTGTGATGTCATATATAATGTAGTGTGATGTCATAAACTGTGGATGTGATACCTTATATAGTGTATCTGATGTTAACCCTATAGTGGGTGCAATGTCATATAAACGAAGGGCATGATATCATGGAAAGAGTGGGTGTGAGACACAGGTATAGTGGCTGTGATGTTACAAATATATTGAATATCTTGTTGTATACAATGGATTTGATGTCGACATATATAGAGCATGAGATCTTATAAATAGAATTGGTGTGATATCATTAATAGAGTGGATGTGGTGACAGAAATAGAGTCAATACGATGTCAAATATAGCGGGTGTGATGTCAGAGAAATGGTGGTTTTATTTCATAAAGTGAGGATGTAATGCCTTCTATAGTGCAAAATATGCTATACCTATGCAATGTGTGATGTCACACAAAATGTGGGTGTGATGCTCTGGAAACAGTGGGTGTGATGACACAGACTAGTGACTGTGATGTCAAATGGATGGTGTATATTTTGAACTGCATACTGGATGTGGCTTCATATGTCAAGGTTGTGCTGTCATAAGCAGAGTAATGTGATGACATAAGGTGTGGATGTGATGTTATATATAGTGCATATGATGTCACAGATATAGTGGGTATGATGTCATTCAAAAGTGGGTGTGATATCAGAGGAGAGGTTGTGATGACAAAGATACAGTTGGTGTGATGTCTGATACAGGGCGTGTGATGTCATGCCTGAAGTGGATGTGAAATCATAAAGATTGTGACTCGGAGTGACAGAGTGGATGCGACGTCTTCTGTAGTGCAAAAGATGTCATATATGTGCCGAGTGTGATGTAATTAACACACAGGGTTGTGTTGTCATACATAGTGGGTATGATGTCATAAATATAGTGGACGGAATGTCTCACATATAATGGATGTGATATCATACATAGAGTGGCTGTGATATCATCGATAGAGTTGGTGTGATGACACAGATACATTGGAAACAATGTCTAATATAGTGGGTGTGATGTCTTCAGAATGGTGGTTTGAGGTGAAAGGGTGAGGATGTGATATCTTGTATAGCGCCAACTATGCCACACATATGGCGAGTGTGATGTCATAAAAAGAGTGGGTGTGATTATGTCTATACAG
>JAGTXW010001336.1:5480310-5507827 GCA_020226075.1 Hydropotes inermis
TGATGTAATCTATACAGTGGGTTTGATGACACAGATAGTGGCTGTGATGTCACATGTTAAGTGTATATGTTGCCCACATACTGGATACGGTTTCATATATGGAGGCTGTGATATCATAAGTAGAGGACGGTGATGACATAAAGATTGGGTGTGATGTTATATATAGTTCATATGATTTCACACAGATGGTGGGTGTGATGTCATACAAAAGTGGGTGAGATGTCAGTGGAGATGGTGTGAGGACATAGATACAGTGGGTCCGATGTCTGATACAGGGGCTGTGTTGTCCTGCCTGAAGTGGATGTCACATCATAAACATTGTGGTTTGGTGTGATAGAGTGGGTGCGTTGTCATCTGCAGTGCAAAGGATGTCATACATATGCTGAGTGTTGTGTCATCCACAAAGAGTGTTGTGATGTCATACTTAGTGGATATTATGTCATAAATATAGTGGATGTGATGTCACAGATATACTGGATGTGAGGTCATACATATAGTGTCTGTAATATCATCAATAGCGTAGTGTGATGAAAGAGATACATGGGAAGTGAGGTCATATGGAGTGGACCTGATGTCATACATAAAGTGGTGTGATGTCCTAAATTGTGAATGTGATGTCACATGTAGTGCATATGATGTCATACACATATTATCTGCGATGTCACACATAAACTGGGCATGATAAAATTGATCCACTGGGTGTGATGACACAAACACAGTGGGTGTGATGTCAGACATAGTTGCTGTGAAGATAGACAATGGTTGTGTTGTCATAAATAAAATGGATATGTCATAAACAGAGAGTGTGAGATGTCGGAGATACAGGCATTGTGTGATGTCACAGATAAAGTGAATGTGATGTCATACACAGTAGATGACATGTCATATATAGTGCATGTGATGTCATCAAAAAAGGGCATGTGATGTCATAAATACTAATGGCTGCTGTCTTAAAGGGTGGATATGATGTCATGTTTAGTGCACATGATGGCATACATATGCCACCTGTGATGTCTTACATAGGTGGTGTGATGTCTTCGACAGAGTGGGTGTGATAACAATATACAGTAGATGTGATGGCAGATAGAATGGGTTTCAAGTCAGATATAGAGCTTGAGTTTTCATAGACAGAGTGTGTGTGATATCATATATAGTGGATATGATGTCATAAACATAGTGGGTGCCATGACATACAAACATGGTTTGATGTCATCAAGAGAGGATGTGATGACATAAATAGTGCCTATGGTGTCCTACATGCAGTGGGTGTGATTTCATACATACATAGGTTGTGATAATATCAATCAATTTGGTGTGATTACACAGATACTGTAAGCGTGATGTCAGATACCGTGTTTGTATTGTCATTCATACACCATGTGAGATGTCATATATACAGTCTATGATGTCATAAACATAGGAGGTGTCTTGTCATAGATACAGTGGCTGTGATGTCGGAAGTATAGAGTATGTGATGTCTTATAGAGTAGGTGTGCTGTCATGAATAGAGTGGATGTGATGTCATGAATACAATATTGTTATGTCATAAAGAGTGAGGGTGGTGTCATATAGAATTCCTGTGATGTCATATATATAGTGTGTTTCATGTCACACATATAGGAAGTGTGGTATAATCAGTACACTCTAAGTATTGGTCCAGCTACAGTGGATGAAATGACAGGTGTCCTGGTGTGATGACATAAATACAGTGGGTGTGATATCTGAGAATTGTGTGATATCATAAAGAGTGGATGTAATGTCATATGTAGTTTACATGATGTCAAACATATTGTGGCTGTGTTATACATACATACAATGGGCGTTGTATGATCAATAATTCGGGTGTGATGACAGAGATACAGTGGATGTGCTCTCAGATATAATCGGTGTGAGGTGGGATATAAGATCTTTGACGTCATGAGTAGAGTGCTGTGATGTCATAGAGCATGGGTGAGATGTCAAATATAGTGCATATGGAGCCATATATACAGTCAATGTGATGTCATAAATAGTGTGTTTTATCATCGATACAGTGGGTGTGATCACACAGACACAGACATTAAGAGTATGATGTCATATATAGTGGTTGTATTTTCTTAACACAGTGTGTTTCATGTCAAATATAGTTGATATATATTCACAAACATAGTGGGTGTTATGTTACTTATATAGTTGCTGTGATGTCACAGGTATAGGGGATGAGATGTCATAAACCGTGGATGTGATGTCATATATAGGAGATCTGATGTCATTAATGCAGTGTTTGTGATGTCCCAAATACTGACTATTGATGACATAAAGTCTGAATTTGATGTGCTGTAGGGTGTGTATGATGTCATACATATGCCAAGTGTGAAGACTTCCTTAATTGTTGTGAAGGCATTGATAGAGCGGGTGTGATCACACAGATGCAGTGGCTGTGATGTCAAATACAGTGGGTGAGATGCCAGGTATAGTCATTTTGTTTTCATGAAACACTATGGGTGATATCCTATATATTGCATATGATGTCATAAATATACTGGATGTGATGTCATACCTATATGTGTGTGATGTCATAAAGTGTACATGTGATGCCATGCATACTGAAAGAAATGTCATACCTATAGTGTGTAGTGTCATAAAGAGAGTGGGTGTGATACAATTGATACATGGGGTTTGATGACACAGATACAGTGGATGTAGTGTCAGACATAGAGGGTGAGATGGCAGATATAACTTTTGTGTTGTATTGTGTGTATTCCTATATAGTGTGTGTGATGTCATGAATGCAGTGGATGTAATGTGGTTTCTACAATGATGTGAACTCAAAGAGTGGATGTGACGTTATGTATGGTGCATAAGTTGTCATATATAAATTGGGTGTGATGTCATACATACAGTTGTACAGAGATCATAATTAGAGGGGTTGTGAGGACACAGATACTGTGGATGAAGTGTTATATATCATGGGAGTGATGACATGAATACAGTGTCTGTGATGTCATAAATAATGTGGTGTGATGTCATAAACTGTGGATGTGATACCTTATATAGTGTATCTAATATTAAACATATAGTGGGTGCAGTGTTATATATACAAAGGGTGTGATATCATGGAAAGAGTGAGTGTGAGACACAGGTACAGTGACAGTGATGGAAGAAATATAGTGAATATGTTGTTGAATACAATGGATATGATGTTGACATACATAGAGGATGATATCTCATAAATTGATTTGGTGTGATATCATCAATAGAGTGGATGTGTTGATACAAATAGCATTGATACGATGTCAAATATAGGGGGTGTGATGTCATACAAATGGTTTTATTTCATAAAGTGAGGATGTAATGTCTTCTACAGTGCAAAAGATGCTATACCTATGATGAGTGTGATGTCATACAAAGAGTGGGTTTGATGCTCTCGATAAAGTGGGTGTGATAACATAGACTAGTGAGTGTGATATCACATGGATGGTGTATATTTTGAACTGCATACTGGATGTGGCTTCATATGTCAAGGTTGTGCTGTCATAAGTACAGTAGTGTGATGACATAAGCAGTGGATATGATGTTATATATAGTGTGATGTCATTCAAAAGTGGGTGTGACCTAACACATAGACCCATTGCAAAACTCATCACTGGGCACTCCATTGCACTTCAGAGAGAAGAAATCCATTTCCACACTCCAGAACATTGACACAAGCTTCCCTAACCAGGAAACCTTGACAAGCCAACCGTCCAACACCACCCACTGTGTAAAATCTTCACAATAAAAAGGAACCACAGACCAGCAGAATACAGAAAGCCCACCCCAGACACAGCAATCTAAACAAGATGAAAAGGCAAAGAAATACACACCAAGTAAAGGAACATGAAAAATGCCCACCAAATCAAACAAAAGAGGAGGAGATAGGGAATCTATCTGAAAAAGAATTTCGAATAATGATAATGAAAATGATCCAAAATCTTGAAAGCAAAATGGAGTTACAAATAAATAGCCTGGAGACAAAGATGGAGAAGATGCAAGAAATCTTTAAGAAGGAGCTAGAAGAAATAAAAAAGAGTCAATTAAAAATGAATAATGCAATAAATGAGATCAGAACCACTCTGGAGGAAACTATGAGTAGAATAACAGACAGAAGATAGGATAAGTGAGGTAGAAGATAAAATGTTGGAAATAAATGAAGCAGAGAGGAAAAAAGAAAAATGAATCAAAATAAATGAGGACAACCTCAGGGACCTCTGGGACAATGTGAAATGCCCCAACATTCGAATCATAGGAGTCCCAGAAGAAGAAGACAAAACGAAAGGCCATGGGAAGTTACTCGAGGAGATAATAGCTGAAAACTTCCCTAAAATGGGGAAGGAAATAGTCACCCAAGTCCAAGAAACCCAGAGAGTTCCAAACAGGATAAACCCAAGGTGAAATACCCCAAGACACATATTAATCAAATTAGCAAAGATCAAACACAAAGAACAACTATTAAAAGCAGCAAGGGAGAAAAAACAAATGACACATAAAGGGATTCCCATAAGGATAACAGCTGATCTATCAATAGAAACCCTTCAGGCCAGAAGGGAATGACAGGACATACTTAGAGTAATGAAAGAGAATAACCTACAACCAAGACTACTGTACCCAGCAAGGATCTCATTCAGATATGAAGGAGAATTCAGAAGCTTTACAGACAAGCAAAAGCTGAGAGAATTCAGCACCACCAAACCAGCTCTTCAACAAATGCTAAAGGATCTTCTCTAGACAGGAAACACAGAAAGGTTCTGTAAACGTGAACCCCCAAACAGCAAACTAAATGGCAACGGGACCATACCTATCAATAATTACCCTAAATGTAAATGGGTTGAACGCCCCAACCAAAAGACAAAGACTGGCTGAATGGATACAAAAACAAGACCCCTATATATGCTGTCTACAAGAGACCCACTTCAAAACAAGGGACACATACAGACTAAAAGGGAAGGGCTGGAAAAAAATATTTCATGCAAACGGAGACCAAAAGAAAGCAGGAGTTGCAATACTCATATCAGATAAAATAGACTTTCAAATAAAGGCTATGAAAAGAGACAAAGAAGGACACTACATAATGATCAAAGGATCAATTCAAGAAGAAGATATAACAATTATAAATATATATGCACCCAACATAGGAGCACCGCAATATGTAAGGCAAATACTAACGAGGATGAAAGAGGAAATTAATAGTAACACAATAATAGTGGGAGACTTTAATACCCCACTCACAACTATGGATAGATCAACTAAACAGAAAATTAACAAGAAAACATAAACTTTAAAGGACACAATGGACCAGCTAGACCTTATGGATATCTATAGAATGTTTCACCCTAAAGCAATTAACTTCACGTTTTTCTCAAGTACACACGGAACCTTCTCCAGAATAGGTCACATCCTGGGCCATAAATCTAGTCTTGGTAAGTTCAAAAAAATTGAAATCATTCCAGTCATCTTTTCTGACCACAGTGCAGTAAGGTTAGATCTCAATAACAGGAAAAAAAATTATTAAATATTCAAACATATGGAGGCTAACAAACACGCTTCTGAATAACCAACAAATCATAGAAGAAATCAAAAAAGAAGTCAAAATATGCATAGAAATGAATGAAAATGAAAACACAACAACCCAAAACCTATGGGACACTGTAAAAGCAGTGCTAAGGTGAAGATTAGCATTACAGGCCTACCTCAAGAAACAAGAAAAAAGTCAAATAAATAACCGAACCCTACACCTAAAGCAACTAGAGAAGGAAGAAATGAAGAACCCCAGGGTTAGTAGAAGGAAAGGAATCTTAAAAATTAGGGCAGAAATAAATGCAAAAGAAACTAAAGAGACCATAGCAAAAATCAACAAAGCTAAAAGCTGTTTTTTTGAAAAGATAAAATTGACAAACCATTAGCAAGACTCATTAAGAAACAAAGAGAGAAGAACCAAATTAACAAAATTAGAAACGAAAATGGAGAGATTACAACAGACAACACTGAAATACAAAGGATCATAAGAGACTACTACCAGCAGCTCTATGCCAATAAATTGGACAACTTGGAAGAAATGGACAAGTTCTTAGAGAACTATAACTTTCCAAAACTGAACCAGGAAGAAACAGCAAATCTTAACAAACCCATCACAAGCAAGGAAATCCAAACTGTAATCAGGAATCTTCCAGCAAACAAAAGCCCAGGACCAGATGGCTTCACAGCGGAATTCTACCAAAAATTTAGAGAAGAGCTAACACCTATCTTACTCAAACTCTTCCAGAAAATAGAAGAAGGTAAACTTCCAAACTCATTCTATGAGGCCACCATCACCTTAATTCCAAAACCAGACAAAGATGCCACAAAAATAGAAAACTACAGGCCGATATCACTGATGCACATAGATGCAAAAATCCTTAACAAAATTCTAGCAAACAGAATCCAACAACATATTTAAAAAATTATATACCATGACCAAGTGGGCTTTATGCCAGGAATGCAAGGATTCTTTAATATCCACAAATCAATCAATGTGATACACCACATTAACAAATTGAAAGATAAAAACCATATGATTATCTCAATAGATGCAGAAAAAGCCTTTGACAAAATTCAACATCCATTTATGATCAAAACTCTCCGGAAAGCAGGAATAGAAGGAACATACCTCAACATAATAAAAGCTATATATGACAAACCCACAGCAAGCATTACCCTCAATGGCGAAAAATTGAAAGCATTTCCCCTAAAATCAGGAACAAGACAAGGGTGCCCACTCTCACCATTTCTATTCAACATAGTTTTGGAAGTTTTGGCCACAGCAATCAGGGCAGAAAAAGAAGTAAAAGGAATCCAGATAGGAAAAGAAGAAGTGAAACTCTCACTGTTTGCAGAAGACATGATCCTCTACATAGAAAACCCTAAAGACTCTACCAGAAAATTACTAGAGCTAATCAACGAATATAGTAAAGTTGCAGGATATAAAATTAACACACAGAAATCTCTTGCATTCTTATACACTAACAATGAGAAAACACAAAGAGAAATTAAGGAAACAATACCATTTACCTTTGCAACAAAAAGAATAAACTAAATAGGAATATATCTCCCTAAAGAAACAAAAGACTTATACATAGAAAACTATAAATCACTGATGAAAGAAATCAAAGAGCACACAAACAGATGGAGAAATATACCGTGTTCATGGATTGGAAGAATCAACATTGTCAAAATGGCCGTACTACCCAAAGCAATCTACAGATTCAATGCAATCCCTTTCAAGCTACCAATGGTATTTTTCACAGAACTAGAACAAATAATTTCACAATTTGTATGGAAATATAAAAAACCTCGAATAGCCAAAGTAATCTTGAGAAAGAAGAATGGAACTGGAGGAATCAATCTGCCTGACTTCAGACTATACTACAAAGCCACAGTCATCAAGACAGTATGGTATTGGCACAAAGACAGATATATAGATCAATGGATCAGAATAGAAAGCCCAGAGATAAATCCACGAGCATATGGTCACCTTATCTTCAACAAAGGAGGCAAGGAGATACAATGGAAAAAAGATAGCTTCTTTAACAAGTGGTGCTGGGAAAATTGGTCAACCACTTGTAAAAGAATGAAACTAGAACACTTTCTAACACCATACACAAAAATAAATTCAAAATGGATTAAAGATCTAAATGTACGACCAGAAACTATAAAACTCCTAGAGGAGAACATAGGTAAAACACTCTCCAACATAAATCACAGCAGGATCCTCTATGACCCACAACCCAGAATATTAGAAACAAAAGCAAAAATAAACAAATGGGACCTAATGAAACTTAAAAGCTTTTGCACAGCAAAGGAAACTATAAGCAAGGTGAAAAGACAGCCCTCAGATTGGGAGAAAATAATAGCAAACGAAGCAACAGACAATGGCTTAATCTCAAAAATATACAAGCAACTCCTCCAGCTCAACTCCAGAAAAATAAATGATCCAATCAAAAAATGGGTCAAAGAACTAAACAGACACTTCTCCAAGGAAGACATACAGATGGCTAAGAAATGCATGAAAAGATGCTCAACATCACTCATTATCAGAGAAATGCAAATCAAAACCACAATGAGGTACCATTACACGCCAATCAGGATAGCTGCTATCCAAATGTCTACAAGCAATAAATGCTGGAGAGGATGTGGAGAAAAGGGAACCCTCTTACACTGTTGGTGGGAATGCAAACTTGTACAGCCGCTATGGAAAACAGTGTGGAGATTTCTGAAAAAACTGGAAATATGCCATATGACCCAGCAATCCCACTTCTGGGCATACACACCAAGGAAACCAGATCTGAAAGAGACACAAGCGCCGCAATGTTCATCGCAGCACTGTTTATCATAGCCAGGACATGGAAGCTACCTAGATGCCCATCAGCAGACGAATGGATAAGGAAGCTGTGGTACATATACACCATGGAATATTACTCAACCATTAAAAAGAATTCATTTGAATCAATTCTAATGAGATGGATGAAACTGGAGCACATTATACAGAGTGAAATAAGCCAGTAAGATAAAGACCATTACAATATACTAACACATATATATGAAATTTAGAAAGATGTTAATGATAACCCTATATGCAGAACAGAAAAAAAAAAGACACAGATTTATAGAACAGTCTTTTAGACTCTGTGGGAGAAGGCAAGGGTGGGATGTTTCAAGAGAACAGCATTGAAACATGTATATTATCTAGGGTGAAATAGATCACCAGCAGAGGTTGGATGCATGAGACAAGCGCTCGGACCTGGTGCACTGGGAAAGCCTAGAGGGAGCGGGTGGAGAGGGAGGTGGGAGGGGGGATGGGATGGGGAACACATGTAAACCCATGGCTGTTTCATTTCAATGTATGACAATATCCACCACAAATAAAAAAAGAAAAAAAGTAGAAAAGGTAAAAAAAACCAAGTGGGTGTGATATCAGTGGAGAGGTTGTGATGACAAAGATACAGTTGGTGTGATTTCTGATACAGGGTGTGTGATGTCATGCCTGAAGTGGATGTGAAGTCATAAAGATTGTGGCTTGGTGTGATAGAGTGGACGTGATGTCTTCTGTAGTGCAAATGATGTCATACCTGTGCCGAGTGTGGTGTAATCAACACACAGGATTGTGTTGTCATACATAGTGGATATAATGTCATAAATATAGTGGACAGAATGTCTCACATATACTGGATGTGATATCCTACATATAATGACTGTGATATCATCGATAGAGTTGGTGTGATGACACAGATACAGTAGACACGATGTCTAATATAGTGGGTGTGATGTCCTCCAAATGGTGGTGTGAGGTCAAAAAGTGAGGCTGTGATGTCTTGTATAATGCAAACGATGCCACACATATGGCCAGTGTGATGTCATAAAAAGAGTGGGTGTGATGTAATGTATACAGTGTGTGTGATGACACAGATAGTGGCAGTGATGTCACATGTTAAGTGAATATTTTGCCCACATACTGGATATAGTTTCATATATAGAGGCTGTGATGTCAAAAGTAGAGTAGTGTGATGACATAAGGATTGGGTGTGATGTTATATATAGTTCATATGATGTCACCCAGAAGGTGGGTGTGATGTCATACAAAAGTGGGTGAGATATCAATGGAGACGTTGTGATGACATAGATACAGTGGGTGCAATGCCTGATACAGGGGCTGTGTTGTCCTGCCCGAAGTGGATGTGATTTCATAAATACTGTGGTTTGGTGTGATAGAGTGGGTGTGTTGTCATCTGCAGTGCAAAGGATGTTATACATATGCCGAGTGTTGCATCATCCACACAGAGTGTTGTGATGTCATACTTAGTGGATGTTTTTTCATAAATATAGTGGATGTGATGTCGCAGATATACTTGATGTGAGGTCATACATATAGTGGCTGTGATATCATCAATAGGGTGAGTGTGATGACAGAGATACAGTTGAAGTTAGGTCAGATAGAGTGCACCTGATGACATACATAAAGTGTTGTGATATCCTAAATTGTGAACGTGATGTCTCAGGAAGTGCATATGATGTCACACACCTAGTGGCTGTGATTTCACACATACACTGGGTATGATAAAATTGATACACTGGGTGTGATGACACAGACACAGTGTGTGTGATGTCAGACATAGTGGCTGTGAAGATACACAATTTTAGTGTTGACATTACACTGTGTGTGATGCCATATAAAGTGGATATATCATAAACATAGAGTATGCAGTGTCAGAGATACAGGCATGTGTGATGTCACACATAAAGTGAATGTGATATCATACACAGTAGATGACATGTCATATATAGTGCATGTGATATCATCAATAAAGGGCATGTGATGTCATAAATACTAATGGTTGTTGTCTTAAAGGGTGGATATGATGCCATGTATAGAGCACATGATGGCATATATATGCCACCTGTGATGTCTTACATAGTTGGTGTGATGTCTCAGACAGAGTGGGTGTGATGACATATACAGTAGATGTGACGACAGATAGAATGGGTTTCAAATCAGATATAGAGCTTGTGTTTTCATAGACACAGGTTGTGTGACATCATATATAGTGGATATGATGTCATAAACATAGAGGGTGCGATGGCATACAAACAATGCTATGATGTCATGAAGAGAGGATGTGATGACATAAATAGTGCCTATGGTGTCATACAGGCAGTGGGTGTGATTTCATACATACATAGGGTGTGATATCATGAATCAAGTGGGTATGATTACACAGATACTGTGAGTGTGATGTCAGATACCGTGGATGTGTTGCCATTCATACACCATGTGAGATGTCATATATAAAGAGTATGATGTCATAAACATAGGAGGTGTCCTTTCATAGATCCAGTGGCTGTGATGTCGCAAGTATAGAGTATGTGATGTCATATAGAGTGGGTGTGCTGTCATGAATAGAGTGGATGTGACATCATGAATATAGTATTGTTATGTCATAAAGAGTGAATGTGATGTCATATAGAATTCCTGTGATGTCATACATGTAGTGTGTTTCATGACACATATAGTAGGTGTCATATAATCAGTACACTATAGGTATTGGTCCAGCTACAGTGGATGCCATGACAGGTGTCCTGGATGTGATGACATGAATACAGTGGGTGTGATGTCATAGCATGGTGTGATATCATAAAGAGTGGATCTGATGTCATATGTAGTTTATATGATATCATACATATTGTGGCTGTGCTATCATACATACAATGGGGGTTGTATGATCTATAATCTGGGTGTGATGACAGGGAAACAGTGGATGTGCTCTCAGATATAATCGGTGTGAGGTGATATATCATAGCTTTGATGTCATGAGTAGAGTGTTGTGATGTCATAAAGCGTGGGTGAGATGTCATATACAGTGTATATGGTGCCACATATACAGTAGATGTGATTTCATAAATAGAGTGTGTGTTTTATCATCAATACAGTGGGTGTGATCACACAGACAAAGACATGAAGAATGTGATGTCATATATAGTGGTTGTATTGTCTTAACACAGTGTGTTTCATTTCAAATATAGTTGATATGTATCCACAAACATAGTGGGTGTTATGTTACTGATATAGTGGCTGTCATGTCACATGTATAGGGGATGAGATGTCATAAACCGTGGATGTGATGTCATATATAGGAGGTCTGATGTCATGAATGCAGTGTTTGTGATGTCCTAAATACTGATGATTGATGTCATAAAGTCTGAATTTAATGTGATGTAGGGTGTGTATGATGTCATATGTGTGCCAAGTGTGAAGACTTCCATAATTGTTGTGAATTCATTGATAGAGTGTGTGTCACCACACAAATCCAGTGGCTGTGATGTCAAATACAGTGGGTGAGATGTCAGTATATTTGTTTTGTTTTCATGAAACAGTATGGGTGATATCATATATATTGCATATGATGTCATAAATATACTGGATGTGATGTCATACCTATACGGGGTGTGAGTGTACATGTGATGCCATGCATACTGAAAGAGATGTCATATGTATAGTGTGTAATGTCATACAGAGAGTGGGTGTGATAGAACTGATATACTGGGTTTGATGACACAGAAACAGCAGGTGTAGTGTCAGATATAGAGGGTGAGATGGCAGATATAACTTTTGTGTTGTCATGGGTGTGTATTCCTATATGGTGTGTGTAATATCATGAATGCAGTGGAAGTAATGTGGTTTCTACAATGGTGTGAACTCAAAGAGTGGATGTGATGTTATATATGGTGCATAAGATGTTATACATAAAGTGGGTGTGATGTCATACATACAGTTGTTCAGAAATCATAATTAGAGGGGTTGTGAGGATACAGATACTGTGGATGCAGTGTTAGATATCGTGGGAGTGATGACATGAATACAGTGCCTGTGATATCATAAATAATGTTGCGTGATATCATAAACTGTGGATGTGATACCTTATATAGTGTATCTAATGTTAAACATATAATGTCATATACACAAAGGGTGTGATATCATGGAAAGTGTGAGTGTGAGACACAGGTACAGTGGCTGTGATGGTACAAACATAGTGAATAGGTTGTTGTATACAATACAATGATATGACATCGGCATATGTAGAAGATGAGATCTCATAAATAGAGTTGGTGTGATATCATCAATACAGTGGATGTGGTGAAAGAAATAGCATTGATACGATGTAAAATATAGTGGGTGTGATGTCATAAAAATGGTGGTTTGATTTCATAAAGTGAGGATGTAATGACTCCCATAGTGCAAAAGATGCTATACATATGCCGATTGTGATGTCATACAAAGAGTGGGTGTGATGCTCTCAATACAGTGGGTGTGATGACACAGAATAGTGACAGTGATGTCACATGGATAGTGAATATTTTGAACTGTATACTGGATGTGGTTTCATATGTCAAGTCTGTGCTGTCCTAAGTACAGTAGTGTGATGACATAAGCTTTGGATGTGATGTTATATATAGTGCATATGATATCACACATATAGAGGGTGTGATGTCATACAAAAGTGGGTGTGATATAAGTGGAGAGGTTGTGATAACAAAGATACAGTTGGTGCGATGTATGATACAGGGAGTGTGATGTGAGGCCTGAAGTGTATGTGAAGTCAAAAAGATTGTGGCTTTGTGTGATAGAGTGGATGTGACGTCTTCTGTAGCTCAAATGATGTCATACATAGGCCGAGTAAGGTGTAATCAACACACAGGGTTGTGATGTTGTACATAGTGGGTACGATGTCATAAATATAGTGGACAGAATGTCTCACATATACTGGATGCGATATCATATATATAGTGGCTGTGATATCATCGATAGAGTTGGTGTGATAACACAGATACAATGGACACAATGTCTAATATAGGTGGTGTTATATCCTCAAAATGGTGGTTTGAGGCCAAAAAGTGAGGATGTGATGTCTTGTATAATGCACACGGTGCCACATATATGGCGAGTGTGATGTCATAAAAAGAGTGGGTGTGATGTTGCCTATACAGTCGGTGTGATGACCCGGATAGTGGCTGTGATGTCACATGTTAAGTGTATATGTTGCCGTCATACTGGATGTGGTTTCATATATAGAGTCTGTGATATCCTAGGTACAGTCGTGTGATGACATAAAGATTGCGTGTGATGTTATATATAGTTCATATGATGTCACCCAGAAGGTGGGTGTGATGTCATACAAAAGTGTGTGAGATGTCAGTGTAGACGGTCTGATGACATAGATACAGTGGGTGCGGTGTCTGTTACAGGGGCTGTATTGTCATGCCTGAAGTGAATGTGACATCGTAAATACTGTGGTTTGGTGTGATAGAGTTTGTGTGTTGTCATCTGCAGTGCAAAGTATGTCATACATATGCCGAGTGTTGTGTCATCAACACAGAGTGTTGTGATGTCATACTTAGTGGATATTATTTCACAAATATAGTGGATGTGATGTTACAGATATACTGGATGTGAGGCCATATATATAGTGGCTGTGATATCATGGATATGGAGGGTGTAATGACAGAGGTACAGAGGAAGTGAGGTCAGATAGAGTGGACCTGATCTCATATATAAAGTGGTGTGAGGTCCTAAATTGTGGATTTGACGTCACATATAGTGCATATGATGTCATAAACATAGTGGCTGTGATGTCGATACTGTGGGTATGCTGTCAGACATAGTGGCTGTGAAGTTACACAATGGCTGTGTTCTCAGAACATTGTCTGTGATCCCATATAAAGTGGATATGTCATAAACATAGTGTGTGATGTCAGAGATACCAGCATTGTGTGATGTCACACATACAATGACTGTGGTATCCTACACAGTAGATGACATGTCATATATAGCACATGTGATGTCATCAGTAAAGATCATGTGATGTCATAAATACTAAGGATTGTTGTCTTAAAGTTTGGATATGGTGTCATGTATAGTGCACATGATGGCATACATATGCCACCTATGATGCCTTACATAGTTGGTGTGATGTCTTAGACAGAGTGGGTGTGATGACATATACAGTAGATGTGATAGCAGATAGAATGGGTTTCAAGTAAGATACAGAGATTGTCTTGTCATACAAAGAGTGTGTGTGACATCGTATATAGTGGATATGATGTCATAAACATAGTGTGTGCCATGACATACAAACAATGGTATGATGTCATCAAGAGAAGATGTGATGTCATAAATAGTGCCTATGGTGTTCTACATGAAGTGGGTGTGATTTCATACATATATAGGGTGTGATGTCATCAATCAAGTGGGTGTGATTACAGAGATACTGTGAGTGTGATGTCAGATACCGTGGTTATACTGTCATTCATACACCATGTGAGATGTCATATATACTGAATATGATGTCATAAACACAGGAGGTGTCTTGTCATAGATACACTCGCTGTGATGTCGCAAGTATAATGTATGTGATATCATACAGAGTGGGTGTGCTGTCATGAATAGAGTGATGTGACGTCATGGATACATTATTGTTATGTCATAAAGAGTGAGTTTGATGTCATATAGAATTTCTGTGATGTCATACATATAGTGGGTATATGTATGACACGTATAGTTGGTGTGTTATAATCAGTACTCTATAAGTAACGGTCCAACTACAATGGATGCGTTGATGGGTATCCTGGGTGTGATGACATTAATAGACTTGGGGTGATGTCATAGTGTGGTGTGATATCACAAAGAGTACATGCGATGTCACATGTAGTTCATATGATGTCATATATATTGTGGCTGTGTTATACATATGATGAGGGTTTTATGATCGACAATCTGGGTGTGATGACAGACATACAGTGGATGTACTGTCAGATATAATCGGTGTGAGGTGAGATATAATAGCTTTGATGTCATGAGTAGAGTGTTTTGATGTTATAAATCGTGGGTGCGATGTCATATACAGTGTATATTGTGCCATATATACAGTAGATGTGATGTCATAAATCGACTGTGTGTTATATCATCAATACAGTGGGTGTGATCACACAGACACAGACATGAAGAGTGTGATGTCATATATAGTGGTTGTATTGTCTTAACACAGTGTGATTCATGTCAAATATAGTTGATATGTATTCAGAAACATAGTGGGTGTTATGTTACCAATATAGTGTCTGTGATGTCACAGGTATAGGGGATGAAATGTCATAAACCGTGGATGTGATGTCATATATAGGAGATCTGATGTCATGAATGCAGTGTTTGTGATGTCCTAAACATTGACGATTGATGTCATAAAAAATTCTGAACTGGATGTGATATACGGTGTGTATGATGTCATACATGTCCCAAGTGTGAAGACTTCCATAATTGTTGTGAAGACATTGATAGAGCAGGTGTGACCACACAGATGCAGTGGCTGTGATGTCAAAAACAGTGGGTGAGATGCCAGGTATAGTTTTGTTTTCATGAAACAGTTTGGGTGATATCATATATATTGGATATGATGTCATAAATATACTGGATGTGATATCATACGTATACGGGTGTGATGTCATCAAGTGTTCATGTGATGGCATGCATACTTAATGTGATGTCATACATAGAGTGTGTAATGTCATACAGCAAGTAGGTGTAATACAATTGATACACAGTGTTTGATGACACAGATACAGTGGATGTAGTGTCAGATATAGAGAGTGAGATGGCAGATATACCTTTTGTGTTGTCATGTGTTGACGTTGTATATAGTGTGTGTGATGTCATGAATGCAGTGGATGTAATGTGGTCACTACAATGGTGTGAACTCTAAGAGTGGATATGACGTTATGTATGGTGCTTAAGATGTCATATATAAAGTGGGTGTGTTATAAAACATACAGTTGTTCAGAGATCATACATAGAGGGGTTGTGAGGACACAGATACTGTGGATGCAGTGTTAGATATCGTGGGAGTGATGACATGAATACAGTTCATGTGATTTCATAAATAATGTGGCATGATGTCATAAACTGTGGAAATGATACCTTATATAGAGTATCTGATGTTAAACATATAGTGTGTGCAATGTCATATATACAAAGGGTGTGGTATCATGGAAAGAGTGGGTGTGAGACAAAGGTACAGTGTCTGTGATGGTACAAATATAATGAATATGTTGTTGTATACAATGGATATGATGTCGACATATATAGAGGATGAGATCTCATAAATAGAGTTGGTGTGATATCATCAATAGAGTGGATGTGGTGACAGAAATAGCGTCAATACGATCTAAAATATAGTGGGTGTGATGTCATAAAAATGGTCATTTGATTTCATAAAGTGAGGATGTAATGTCTTCTATAATGCAAAAGATGCTATACCTATGCCGAGTGTGATGTCATACAAAGAGTGGGTGTGAAGCTCTCAAAACTGTGCGTGTGATGACACAGACTAGTGACTGTAATGTCACAGGGATAGTGTATATTTTGAACTGCATGCTTTATGTGGTTTCATATGTCAAGCTTCTGCTGTCATAAGTAGAAGAGTGTGATGACATAAGCAGTGGATATGATGTTATATATAGTGCTTATGATGTCACAGATATAGTGGGTGTGATGTCATACGAAAGTGGGTGTGTTATGAGTGGAGAGGTTGTGATGACAAAGATACAGTTGGTGCGATGTCTGATACAGTGTGTGTGATGTCGTGCCTGAAGTGGATGTGAAGTCATAAAGATTGTGGCTTGGTGTGATAGAGTGGATGTGACGTCTTCTGTAGCACAAATGATGTCATACATATGCCGAGTGTGGTGTAATCAACTCACAGTGTTGTGTTGTCATATATAGTGTGTATGATGTCATAAATATAGTAGACAGAATGTCTCATATATACTTGATGTGATATCATACATATAGTGGCTGTGATATCATCGATAGTGTTGGAGTGATGACACAGATACAGTGCACACGATGTCTAATATAGTGGGTGTGATGTCCTCAAAATGGTGGTTTGAGGTCAAAATGTGACGATGTGACTTCTTGTATAATGCAAACGATGCCACACCTATGGCGAGTGTGATGTCATAAAAAAGTGGGTGTGATGTTTTCTATACAGTGGTTGTGATGACCCAGATAATGGCTGTGATGTCACATGTTAAGTGTATATGTTGCCCTCATATTGGATGTGGTTTCATATATAGAGGCTTTGATGTCATAAGCACAGTAGTATGGTGACACAAGGATTGGGTGTGATGTTATATATAGTTCATATGATTTCACACAGAATGTGGGTGTGATGTCAGTGAAGACGGTGTAATGACATAGAGTCAGTGCGATGTCTGATAGAGGGGCTGTGCTGTCTTGCCTGAAGTGGATGTGACATCATAAATACTGTGGTTTGGTGTGATAGAGTGGGTGCGTTGTCATCTGCAGTGCAAAGCATATCATACATATGCCGAGTGTTGCATCATCAACAAAGAGGGTTGTGATGTCATACTTAGCGGATATTATGTCATAAATATAGTGGATGTGATGTCACAGATATACTGGATGTGAGGTCATACATATAGTGGCTGTGATATCATCGATAGGGCGGGTGTGATGACAGAGATACAGTGGAAGTGAGGTCAGATAGAGTGGACCTGACGTCATACATAAAGTGGTGTGATGTGCTAAACTGTGGATGTGATGTCACATGTAGTGCATATGATGTCATACACATAGTGGCTGTGATGTCATACATACACTGGGTTTGATAAAATTGATCCACTGGGTGTGATGACACAGATACAGTGGGTGTGATGTCAGACATAGTGGCTGTGAAGTTACACAATGATTGTATTGTCATAACATTGTTTGTTACGCCATATAAAGTGGATATGTCATAAATATAGAGTGTGTGATGTCAGAGATACAGGCATTGTGTGAAGTCTCACATATAGTGAATGTGATGTCATACACAGTAGATGACATGTCATATATAGTGCATGTGATGTCATCAATAAAGGGCATGTGATGTCATAAATACTAAGAGTTGTTGTCTTAAAGAGTGGATATGTTTTCATGTATAGTGCGCATGATGGCATACATATGCCACCTGTGATATCTTACATAGTTGGTGTGATGTCTTCGACAGAGTGGGTGTGAGGACATACACAGTGGATGTGATGGCAGATAGAATGGGTTTCAACTCAGATATACAGCATGTGTTGTCATACAAACAGTGTGTGTGGCATCATATATAATGGATATGATGTCATAAACATAGTGGATGCGATGGCATACAAACAATGGTATGATGTCATCAATAGAGGATGTGATGTCAGAAATAGTGCCTATGGTGTCCTACATGCAGTGGGTGTGATTTCATACATACATAGGCTGTGATATCATCAATTAAGTGGTTGTGATTACACAGATACTGTGAGTGTGATGTCAGATACCGTGGTTGTATTGTCGTTCATACAACATGTGAGATGTCATATATACTGAGGATGATGTCGTAAACATAGGAGGTGTCTTGTCATAGATACAGTGCTGTGATGTCGCAAGTATAGATTATGTGATTTCATATGGGGGGGTGTGCTGTCATGTATAGAGTGGATGTGACGTCCTGAATACAGTATTGTTATGTCATAAAGAGTGTGGTATCATATAGGTTTCATGTGATGTCATACATATAGTGGGTTTCATGTCACACATACAGTAGGTGTGGTATAATCAGTACACTATAAGTAATGGTCTAGCTACAGTGGATGCAATGACAGGTATCCTGGGTGTGATGACATGAATACAGTGGGTGTGATGTCATAGTGTGGTGTGATATCATAAAGAGTGGATGTGATGTCATATGTAGTTCATATGATATCATACATATTGTGGCTGTGTTATCATACATACAATGGGGGTTGTATGATCGATAATCTGGGTGTGATGCCAGAGATACAGTGGATGTGCTCTCAGATGTAAATGATGTGAGGTGAGACATAATAGCTTTGGTGTCATGAGTAGAGTGTTGTGATGTCATAAATCATGGGTGAGATGTCATATACAGTGCATATTGTGCTATATATACAGTAGATGTGATGTCATAAAGAGAGTGTGTGTTATATCATCGATACAGTGGGTGTAATCACACAGACACAGACATGAAGAGTGTGATGTCATATATAGTGGTTGTATTGTCTTAACAGAGTGTGTTTCATGTCAAATATAGTTGATATGTATTCAGAAAAATAGTGGGTGTTATGTTACCGATATAGTGGCTGTCATATCACAGGTATAGGGGAGGAGATGTCATAAACCGTGGATGTGATGTCATATATAGGAGATCTGATGTCATGAATGCAGTGTTTGCGATGTCCTAAATACTGACGATTGATGTCATAAAGTCTGAACTTGATGTGCTGTAGGTTGTGTATGATGTCATATATGTGCCAAGTGTGAAGACTCCCATAATTGTTGTGAAGACATTGATATAGTGGGTGTGACCCCACAGATGCAGTGGCTGTGATGTCAAATACAGTGGGTAAGATGCCAGGTAGAGTTGTTTTGTTTTCATGAAACAGTATGGGTGCTATCATATATATTGGATATGATGTCATAAATAAAATGGATGTGATGTCATACCTATATGGGTGTGATGTCATCAAGTGTTCACGTGATGTCATGCATACTGAATGTGATGTCATACATATAGTGTGTAATGTCATACAGCAAGTAGGTGTAATACAATTGATACACTGGGTTTGATGACACAGATACAGTGGATGTAGTGTCAGATATAGAGGGTGAGATGGCAGATATAACTTTTGTGTTGTCATGTGTGTGATGTCGTATATGGTGTGTGTGATGTCATGAATGCAGTGGATGTAATGTGGTCACTACATTGGTGTGAACTGAAAGAGTGGATATGACGTTATATATATGGTGCATAAGATGTCATATAAAAGTGGGTGTGTTGTCATACACACAATTTTTCAGAGATCATATGTAGAGGGGTTGTGATGACACAGATACAGTGGATGCAGTGTTAGATATCATGAGAGTGATGACATGAATACAGTGCATGTGATGTCATAAATAATGTGGTGTGATGTCATAAACTGTGGAAATGATACCTTATATAGAGTATCAGATGTTAAACATATAGTGCATGCAATGTCATATATACAAAGAGTGTGATATCATGGAAAGTGCGTGTGTGAGACACAGGTACAGTGACTGTGATGGTACAAATATAGTGAATAAGTTTTTGTATACAATGGATATGATGTTGACATATATAGAGGATGAGATCTCATAAACAGAGTGGGTGTGATATCATCAATAGAGTGGATGTGGTGACAGAAATAGCATTGATACGATGCCAAATATAGTGGGTGTGATGTCATAAAAATGGTGGTTTGATTTCATAAAGTGAGGATGTAATATCTTCTATAGTGCAAAAGATGCTATACCTCTGCCAAGTGTGATGTCATACAAAGTTTGGGTGTGATGCTCTCAATACAGTGGGTGTGATGACACAGACTAGTGACTGTGATGTCACAGGGATAGTGTATATTTTGAACTGCATACTGGATGTGGTTTCATATGTCAAGCTTTTGCTGTCATAAGTACAATAGTGTGATGACATAAACAGTGGATATGATGTTATATATAGTGTGTATAATGTCACAGATATAGCGGGTGTGATGTCATATAAAAGTGGGTGTGATATCAGTGGAGTGGTTGGATGACAGAGATACAGTTGGTGTGATATCTGTTACAGGGGTTGTGATGTTATGCCTGAAGTGGATGTGAAGTCATAAAGACTGTGGCTTGGTGTGATAGAGTGGATGTGACGTCTTCTGTAGTGCAAATGATGTCATACATATGCCGAGTGTGGTGTAATCAACTTACAGTTTTGTCTTGTCTTACATGATGGGTATGATGTCATAAATATAGTGGACAGAATGTCTCATATATACTTGATGTGATATCATACATATAGTGGCTGTGATATCATCGATAGAGTTGGTGTGTTGACACAGATACAGTGGACATGTCTAATATAGTGGGTGTGATGTCCTCAAAATGGTGGTTTGAGGTCAAAAAGTGAGGATGTGATGTCTTGTATAATGCAAACGATGCCACACATATGGCGTGTGTGATGTCACAAGAAGAGTGGGTGTGATGTTGACTCTGCAGTGGGTGTGATGACACAGATAGTGGCTGTGATGTCACAAGTTAAGTGTATATGTTTTCCTCACACTTGATGTGGTTTAATATATAGATGTTGTGATGTCATAAGTAGAGTAGTGTGATGACATAAGGATTGGGTGTGACGTTATATATAGTTCATATGATGTCACACAGAAGGTGGGTGTGATGTCATACAAAAGTTGGTGATATGTCAGTGGAGACGATGTAATGACATAGATACAATGGGTGCAATGTCTGATACAGGGGCTGCATTGTCATGCATGAAGTGGATGTGACATCATAAATACTGTGGTTTCGTGTAATAGAGTGGGTGCGTTGTCATCTGCAGTGCAAAGGATGTCATAAATATGCCGAGGGTTGCGCCATAAACACAGAGTGTTGTGATGTCATACTTAGTGGATATTATATCATAAATATAGTGGATGTGATGTCCCAGATATACTGGATGTGAGGTCATACATAAAGTGGCTGTGATATCATCGATAGGATGGGTGTGATGACAGAGATACAGTGGAAGTGAAGTCAGATAGAGTGGACTTGATGTCATAAATAATGTGGTGTGATGTCATAAAGAGTGGTTGTGATGTCATATGTAGTGCATATGGTGTCATACATATAGAGGCTGTGATTTCATACATTCACTTCTTTTCATAAAATTGGTACATTGTGTGTAATATCAAAAATACACTGAATGAAATGTCAGGCATAGTGGCTGTGAAGTTACACAATAGTTGTGTAGTCATAACACTGTGTGTGATGTCATATAAAGTGGATATGTCACAAACATAGAGTTTTGATGTCAGAGATACAAGCATTGTGTGATGTCACACATATAGTGAATGTGACATCATACACAGTAGATGACATGTCATATATACTGCATGTGATGTCATCAAAAAAGGACATGTGATGTCATAAATACTAAGCATTGTTGTCTTAAAGGGTGGATATTGTGTCATGTAAAACGCATATGATGGCATACATATGCCAGTTGTGATGTCTTACACAGTAGGTGTGATGTCTTCTACAGAGAGGGTGTAATGACATACAGAGTGGATGAGATGGCAGTTTAAACAGGTTTCAAGTCAGACATAGAGCTTGTCTTGTCATACACACAGTGTGTATGACATCGTATATAGTGGATACGATGTCATAAAAATAGTGGGTGCCATGACATGCAAACAATGGTATGATGTCATCAAGAGAAGATGTGATGTCATAAATAGTGCCTATGGTGTCCTACATGCAGTGGATGTGATTTCATACATACATAGGGTATGATGTCATCAATCAAGTGGGTTTGATTACACAGATTCTGTGAGTTTGATGTCAGATACTGTGGTTTTGTTGTCGTTCATACACCATGTGAGATGTCATATATACTGAGTATGATGTCATAAACAAAGGAGGGGTCTTGTCATAGATACAGTCGCTGTGATGTCTCAAGTATAAAGTATGTGATGTCATATACAGTGGTGTGCTGTCATGAATAGAGTGGATGTGATGTCATGGATACAGTATTGTTATGTCATAAAGAGTGAGTGTGATGTCATAGAATTTCTGTGATGTCATACATATAGTGGGTTTCATGTCACACATATAGTAGGTGTGGTATAATCGGTAAATTGTAAGTAATAGCTATAATAGATATTGTAGATATCTATATCTATATATACATATATATTCATATATGGATATAATATTATATAATAGATATAATAGATATAGTCGGTGTGAGGTGAGATATAATAGCTTTGATGTCATGAGTAGAGTGTTGTGATGTCATAAATCATGGGTGAGATGTCATATACAGTGCATATTCTGCCATATATACAGTAGATGGGATGTCATAAGTAGAGTGTGTGTTATATCATCGATACCGTGGGTGTGATCACACAGATCACATATACATACACACATAATAAATGTGACATCATACAGAGTAGATGAGTTGTCATACATAATGTGTGTGATGTAATGAATATAGTGCATATGATGTCATAAATAGTAAGGGCTGTTTTCATAAAGTGTGGTTATGTTGTCATGTAAAACGCATATGATGGCATACATATGCCAGTTGTGATGTCTTACACAGAAGGTGTGATGTCTTCTACAGAGAGGGTGTGATGACATACAGAGTGGATGAGATGGCAGTTTTAACAGGTTTCAAGTCAGATATAGAGCTTGTGTAGTCATACACACAGTATGGGTGACATCATATAGAATACATATGATGTCATAAACAGAGTGTTTGCCATGACATACAAACAATGGTGTGTTGTCAGCAAGAGTGGATGTGATGTCACATAAAATGCCTCTGGTGTCATGTATGCAGTGGGTGCAATTTCATACGTACATAAGTTGTGATGTCATCAATCAAGTGGGTTTGATTATACAGATACATTGGGTATCATGTCAGATACCATCATTGTTTTGTCATTCATTCACCATGTGAGATGTCATATACCCTGAGTATAATGTCAAAACATAGTAAGTGTTTTCTCATAGTTACAGTGGGTGTGATGTCACAAGAAGAGTGTATGTCATATCATATACAGTGGGTGTGATGTCAGGAATAATGTGGATGTGATGTCATGAATACAGTCTTCTGATGTCATAAAGAGTGGTTGTGATGAAACATGGAATTCATATGATATCATACATATAGTGGGTTTGATATCACACGTATAGCAGATGTGCTATAATCAGTACACTGTAAGTAATAGCTCAGCTACAGTGGATGTGATGACAGGTATCCTGGGTGTGATGACATGAATACAGTGTGTGTGAATGTCATAGCATGGTCTGATATCTTAAAGAGTGGATGTAATATCATATGTATTCACATGCTGTCATAGATATTGTGCCTGTGTTATCATACATACATTGGGGATTATTTGATCGATAATCTGGGTGTGATGACAGAGATACAGCGGATGTGCTGTCAGATATAATCAGTTTGATATGAGATATAATAGACTGATGTAATTGATAGAGTGTTGTGATGTCATAAATCGGGGGTCAGATGTCATATACAGAGCATATTGTGCCATATATATAGTAGGTGCCATGTCATAAATACAGTGTGTGTTATATCATCGATAGAGTGTGTGTGATCACACAGATACACATATGGAAGTTGTGATTTCAGAAATAGTGGTTGTAATGTCTTAGCACCTTGTGTTTGATGTTAAATATAGTTGACATGTGTTCACAAACATAGTCTCTATTATGTCACAGGTATAGGGGACGAGATGTCATAAACACTGGAGTTGATGTCATATGTAGAGAATCTGATGTCATGAATGCTGTGGTTGTGATGTCATACAGTGGCTGTCATGTCATATACAATGGATATGATGTTGTGAATTATAGCAGATATGATCTTAGAAATACAGTTGGTGTGATATCATCAATAGAATGAATGTGATGACACCGATAGAGTGGACACGATGTCAAATATAGGGGGTGTGATTACATAAACATGGTGATTTGAGATCATAAAGTGAGGATATTATATCTTGTATAGGGCAAATGATGCCACACATATGGTGAGTATGATGTCATACAAAAGTGGGTGTGATAATTGTCTATAGAGTGGGTGTGAGGACACAGATATTGGCTGTGATGTCTCATATGTAGTGTATATGTTGCATTATATACTGGATGTGATTTCATATATAGAGGTTGTGATGTCATAAGTACAGTAGTGTGATGAAAGGAGGATTGGGTGTGATGTTATATATAGTGCATATGATGTCACACAGAAGGTGTGTGTGATGTCTTTCAAAGTGGGTGTGATATCACTGGAGAGGTTGTGATGACAAAGATACAGTGGGTGCCATGTCTGATACAGGGGGTTTGATGTCATGCCTGAAGTGGATGTGACATGATAAATACTGTGGTTTGGTGTGATAGAGTGGATGAGATGTCATCTGCAGTGCAAAGGATGTCACACATATGCTGCGTGTGGTTTAATCAACACAGAGTGTTGTGATGTCAAACTTAGTGGATATTAAGTCATAAATATAGGGGATATGATGTCACAGATATCCTGGATGTGATACCATCCATATAGTTGCTGTGATGTCATCGATATGCTGGGTGTGATGACACAGATACAATGGACGTGAGGTCAGATACAGTGGACTTGATGTCATACGTAAAGTGGTGTGATGTCCTAAAGAGTGGATGTGATGCCATAGAGAGGAGATCTGATGTCATGAATGCCGTGTATGTGATGTCATAAAACATGATCATTGATGTCATATAGTGTGAATGTGATGGGTTGTAGATTGGGTATGATGTCATACGTGTGCCAGTGTGATGACTTACACACTTGTGATGTCATCAATAGAGCGATACAACGATACAGATGTGTGTGCCATCTGTGTGATGACACAGATACATTTGCTGTGATGTCAAATATGGCGGGTGAGATGTCCGGTATAGTCGTTGTGTTGTCATGAAAGCAGTATGGTGATAGTGTACATATTGGATATGATGTCGTAAATATACTGGGTGTGATGTTATACATAGAGGGATATAATGTGAGATGTCTTACACAGTGCCTATTGTGCCATATATATATAGGAGACGTGATGTCATAAATAGAGTGTGTGTTATATCATTGATACAGTGGGTTTGATCACACAGACACAGACATGATGAGTGTGATGTCATATATAGTGGTTGTATTGTCTTAATACAGTTTGTTTCATGTCAAATATAGTTGGTATGTATTCACAAACATAGTGGGTGTTATGTTACTGATATAGTGGCTGTGATGTCACATGTATAGGGGATAAGATGTAAGAAATTGTGGATGTGATGTCATATAGAGGAGATCTGATGTCATGAATGCAGTGTTTGTGATGTCCTAAATACTGATGATTGATATCATAAAGTCTGAATTTCATGTGAAGTAGGGTGTGTATGATATCATACGTGTGCCAAGCGTGAAACTTCCCTAATTGTTGTGAAGGCATTGATAGAGTGGGTGTGACCACACAGATGCAGAGGCTGTGATGTCAAATACAGTGGGTGAGATGCCATGTATAGTCATTTTGTTTTCATGAAACAGTAAGGGTGATATCATATATATTGGATTTGATGTCATAGATATACTGGATGTGATGTCATACCTATACCGGTGTGATGTCATGAAGTGTTCATGTGATGTCATACATACTGAATGTGATGCCATACATAGAGTTTCTAACGTCATACAGAGAGTGGGTGTAATACAATTGATACACTGGGTTTGATGACACAGATACAGTGGATGTAGTGTCAGATATAGAGGGTGAGATGGCAGATATAACTTTTGTGTTGTCATGTGTGTGATGTCGTATATAGTGTGTGTTATGTCATAAATGCAGTGGGTATAATGTGGTTACTACAATGGTGTGAACTCAAAGAGTGGATGTGACGTTATGTATGGTGCATAAAATGTCATATATAAAGTGGGTGTGATGTCATACATACAGTTGTTCAGAGATCACAGGTAGAGGGGTTGTGAGGACACAGATACTGTGGATGCAGTGTTATATATTGTGGGACTGATGCCATGAATACAGTGCATGCGATGTCATAAATAATGTGGCGTAATGTCATAAACTGTGGATGTGATACCTTATATAGAGTATCTGATGTTAAATTTATAGTGGTTGCAATGTCATATATACAAAGGGTGTGATATCATGGAAAGCATGGGTGTGAGACACAGGTACAGTGGCTGTGATGGTACAAATATAGTGAATATGTTGTTGTATACAATGGCTATGATGTTGACATATATAGCAGATGAGATCTCATAAATACAGTTGGTGTGATATCATCAAT
>JAGTXW010001336.1:5545351-5558582 GCA_020226075.1 Hydropotes inermis
AATCTGCCTGCAATGCGGGAGACCTGAGTTTGATCCCTGGGCTGGGAAGCTTCCCTGGAGGAGGGCATGGCCACCCACTCCAGTATGCTTGCCTGGAGAATCCCCATGGACAGAGGAGACTGGCGGCCTAGAGTCCATGGTGTCACAACGAGTTGGACATGACTGAGGAACTAAGCACAGCACTGAGTAGTTAACTCAGGAGGTGAAGATTTGCACAGTGAAACCTTCCAAATGCTGCAAATAAAGTGTATGACACAGATTCTATTTTCATGGGTTAGAAGATTTACCACTGTTAAAGTTTCCATATCAGCCTCTGTAATATACAATTGTAAGTCAATCCCTATCAAAACCCCAGAGAAATAAAAAAGCCACCTAAAATAAGAAACCTATCCTAAAATTCACTGCTGAACTAATTAAAATTCACTAATTAATACCTAATTAATGCCCAAGCTGCCAACCAATTTTGAGCAAGAATGTAATATGGGAGGACACACATTCCTTGATTTCAACTTTATCACAAAGTTACAGTAGTGACAACAGTCTGGTACTGTCATAAAGATAAAATTATAAATCAATGGAAAAGAATTCAGAGCCCAGCAATACCTTCACATATATGGTCAAACGATTTTTGACAAAAGTGGTAAGATCATTCAATGGAGAAAAGACAGTATTCCCCAAAATGGTTCTGGGGGAACTTAACATCCATATGCCAAGGAATGAGGCTCAGTTGAGCTCAGTCACTCAGTCGTGTCCGACTCTTTGTGACCCTGTGGACTTCAGCACGCCAGACCTTCCTGTTCATCACCAGCACCCAGATGTTACTCAAACTCATGTCCATTGAGTTGGTGATGCCATCCAACCATCTCATCCTCTGTTGATCCCTTCTCTTCCCATCTTCAATCTTTCCCAGCATCAGGGTCGTTTCAAATGAGGCAGCTCTTCACATCAGATCACCAAAGTACTAGAGTTTCAGCTTCGGCATCAGTCCTTCCACCAAATATTCAGAACTGATTGCCTTTGAGATGGACTCGTTGGATCTCCCTGCAGTCCAAGGACACTCAAAAGTCTTCTTCAACACCACAGTTCAAAAGCATCAATTCTCCAGTGCTCGGCTTTCTTAATAATCCAACTCGCACATCCATATATGACTACTGGAAAAACCACAGTTTTGAAAAGATGGACCTCTGTTGGCAAGTAATGTCTCTGCTTTTACACATGTTGTCTAGGTTGGTCATAATTTTCCATAGGAGCAAGCTTCTTTTAACTTCATGGCTGCAGTCACCATCTGCAGGGATTCTGGGGCCCAAAATGTAGTGTGTCACTGTGTCCCTATCTATTTGCCATGAAGTGATGGGACTGGATGCTGTGATCTTAGTCTCCTGAATGTTGAGCTTCAAGCCACCTTTTCACTCTCCTCTTTTACTTTCATCAAGGGGCTCTTTAATTCTTCTCTTTCTCTCGCAGGTGTGGTTTCATCTGCATGTCTGAGGTTATTGATATTTCTCCCATCAATCTTGATTCCAGTTTGTGTTTCATACAGAACAGCATTTCTCATGATGTGGCTGGAGCTGTGTAAACAAGGTTTATAAAGGCTAACTGGAAAGTGAATCAAGAGTCATATCCAGAGAGAAACCTACACACCTATTTTCACCTTATCTACGACAAAAGAGACAAGAATATACAATGGAGAAAAGACGGTCTCTTCCATAAGTGTTGCTGGGAAAACTGGACAGTTTCATGTAAAAGAATAAAATCAGAATAATCTCTAACATCATACATAAATATAAACTCCAATTGGATTAAAGATCTAAATGTAAGACTAGGCACTATAAAAACTTAAGAGAAAAACATAGGCAGAACACTCTCTGACATAAATTGCAGAAAGATCTTCTATAAGCCAGTTCCCAGAGTAATGAAAATAAAGGCAAAAATAAAAAAATGCAATCTAATCAAACTTAAAAACTTGCCCCTGGGCTACAGTGTTCTCCCACAACGAAAAGAGCCCACAGAAAGGAAGAAAATATCTACAAATGACATGAGCCACACGGGATTATTCTTCAAAGTATGCAACAGCTCTTGCAGCTCAACATTAAAAAAAAAAAAAAACAAATTAGTATCTGCAATCAAAAAATAGGCAGAAGACCTAAATGGACATTTCTCCAAAGAAGGCATACAGGTGGCCAAGAGGAACATGAAAAGACACTGAACATCGCTAAGGATTAGAGAAATACAAATCAAAAGTACAATGAGGTATCAGCTCATACCAGTCAGAATGGCCATCATCAGAAAATCTAGAAACAATAAATGCTGGAGTGGGTGTGGAGAAAAGGGAAGCCTCATACATTGTTGGTGAGAATATAGATTGGTACAGCCACAATGGAAAACAGTATCAGTTCAGTTCAGTTGCTCAGTTGTGTCTGACAGTATGAAGGTTCTTAAAAGAATAAAAATAAGACTTGCCATACGATATAGTAATCTTACTCTTGGGCATAAATCCAGAGAAAACCATAATTGGAAAAGATACATGATCCCCAAAGTCTGTTGCAGCACTATTTACAATAGCCAGAAGACAGAAGCGACTAAATGTTCCTCAATGGAGGAATAGATAAAGAATACGTGGCTCATATTTACAATGAAATATTACCGTCTCTTAAAAAGAAAAAAATAATGCTATGTGTGCAACATGGATGATCCTAGAGATTGTCATACTGAGTGAAGTCTGATATAGAGAGACTAATATCACATGATGTCACTTATATATGGAATTTAGAAGAATGGTACATGTAAATCTATTTACAGAAATAGAGTCTCAGATGTAGAGAACATACATATGGTTACAAAAGAAGGGTGAAGGATAAGTTAGGATTGACAAATACACTTTACTATACATAAAATAGATAAAGGTCTACTGGAGAGCACAGGGAACTCTATTCAATTCTTTGTAATAAGCTACATGGGAATAGAATCTAAAATAAGAGGGTATATATATAACTGATTCACTTTGCTGCACAGCAGAAACTAACAGCATTGTAAAGAATGATGTTATAATTAAATTTAAAATAATCAAAGAGTGAATCAAAAGACATAAATATAAGAACTGAAAACACAGAACCTCATCTCTATTTCACAATCATTAAATCCACTGTTCATTCTTCTGACGCTGATGCTTCCTCAGCATATACAGGATTTTAGCCAAGTTTCCTGGGGGTGGGGCAGATACGTGGTGGGGAATGAAGCATTCTCAGTGCTTTGGGGATAGAAGAAAATGTGGGCTGGCCTTGGCTGTGCTGAGCAGACCTCCCCCTGGACTGACTCCTACTGAGACCTACTGTCCACCTGAATGTTGTCTCCCAGGAGTCAGGGGCATACCCAGTGTCATAGGAGCTGATGACTTGCTACACAAACACTGACATACCAAGGAAAGATCAGCATGACTGAGAAATATCTCTGATAATGTTACATAGATTTTCCAAAAGAGTTTCAGAGAGATGGTTACCTATAGATGGATGAGGTGGAGAGAAGAAGAAACAAAGGGGCGGGAACAGAATTTCACCCATTGATATCCAGCTGGTGCAGTGGAAAAGAACCCACCTTCCAATGCAGAAAACACACGAGATATGGGTTCCTTTCCTGGGTCGAGAAGATGCCTCTGGAGTAGGAAAGGCAACCTTCTCCAGTATTCTTGCCTGGAATATCCCATGGACAGAGGAGCCTGGTCTGTAGTCCATGGGATAACAAAAAGTTGGCCTAGACTGAGCGACTGAGCCACATATGTGTCACAAGGGACAACCTTCAGACAGTGGCTCACCTTACATGTGTTCCTGGTAATGACTTTTCACTAGTTTCCAAATGAAACTGGAGATGAACAGCATGTCAATATATTTTAAAGAAATTCTCTTAAGGTTATCAAACATGTTCTGAGGAAGTTTACATTGAAAAGGACTCTTTTGAATGGGGCAGTCAGTTCAGTGGCTCAGTGATGTCTGACTCGTTGCAACCGCATGGACTGCAGCAAACTAGGCTTACCTGTCCATCACCAAGTACCGGATGCTACACAAACTCATGTCCATTGAGTCAGTGATGCCATCCAGCCATCTCATCCTCTGTTGTCCCCTTGTCCTCCCCCCTTCAATCTTCCCTAGCATGAGGGTGTTTTCCAATAAGTTGGTTCTACTCATCTGGTGGCCAAACTTCAGGAGTTTTCGCGTCAGCCTCAGTCCTTCCAATGAATATTCAGGATTGATTTCCCTTAGGATTGACTAGTTGGATCGCTTTGCAGTGTTTTCCATAAGGAGCTACCCACTGCCCTCTGGTGGACCTTTGAGAAATAGCAGGAGCACTGCAGGGCTCCATGGGTCTGTCTGCCAAAGAGGCCACAATCAGTTGCCACCTTCACAGTCTTGCTATGAGAGTAAACCAAATTCTGCCAGTCTCAGTGTTTGGGGGGAGCCATCTAATGGAAATAGTTGTCTTGACTATGACACAATACATCACTTTCCAACTGCAGAATTTCAGAGAGTTATGGTTGAGTCCCTGAATTTAGCCCTGGGACCACAACAGAGAATAGAGATGATGTAGCCACCTCTTGGGACCTGCAGGGAAAGAGTGGGAACCTGCTGGGTGGGATCACTTTCCTATACCCCAGCTCTGTGTGTCTAGCATAGAGATTAGTCTTTCTAACCAAAGAATTTTCATAGCTTTCTTCTGATAATGTTAACAAAATATTTTAGAAATTTGGTAAACTCTCATTCAAAATACTCTGCATAAGTTCACCTACAATTACATAGCATTTTAAAAATGGGATTACCTGTTATTAACAGTGACCTTTTCACTTCATATGAGCAATTATTCTATCCATTTAAAAATTTAAAAACTGTGAACTTTATGCCTGCAAATATTCCTTATGATACCTTGTATCACAGGACCTGTTTCTATAGCTCCTGATGCCAGCTTCCTCTGAACATATCTTGTTCATCTCTGAAAGTGGAGTCCAGAACCTATCAGCTCCAGGCATTGTCAAAATCTAGTATCATTCCTTGGATTTTCAAAGCAAGTTCTCTTTTATCCTTTCTGCTAGGACATCAGGCCTTTCATACCATGTCTCCTCTCCTTTAAGAACTCCTCACAGACCAAGACACTGCTCAGTCAATTCTCAGTCTTCTCTATGCACAGTACACATTTTATGGTAAGTATTCAATAGAGATTTGAAACATAATAGTTCTAAATGAGTTACTTGTTATTGCTGATGTCATCCTAAAATTATAAATAAATTGCAGAAAACAATCAGTGTTACCTGAAGCAAATGGACAGGGTACTGTCCACAAAGTTTCAAGTTGGAGACACAAAATTCTTGCCTATAATTGAAAGCACATTCCCGGGGCTGAAGGGAGGGAAGAAGTTTTAAAAAGCAAAAGCCTCAGAATGCTCAGCTGGGAGACTTGTAAGCGGGTTAAATGGCCCTGTGCAGCCTAAGCACAAATCCTTGCTGCTGGACCACAGTCTGCCATGACTGGCGGTCAACAGAACTTCTCCTTCAGAGTGCTCACTGATAGGACCCTTAGCAGAATCAGAACTCTTCAGAGCTTTTGTTTGTGCTTTTCTAAGAACTCAGAGAACATTACTTCATCTCAGGTCTGTTATGACCACATGACTCTGTTTTATTTGGGGTTTCTGTTAGCTAGAATGGGTCCATTTTCTATGCTCTCTTAAGGAGTTTCTCTCATTTTTACTTTTCCTTGGGGGTTACTATTTTACTTCTAAATGGACAAGGTTGATTTTCCATGAAAATTCACTGCCCTTCCAGGGGCACACCACTAGAAGACTTCCCAACTTCTGTGGCCACAAGACCACATCATGGCCAATGAAGTAGGAGAGAAACTGATGTTGCATCCTGGCCTATTATAAACTCCCACAGGCATTTCTCCAAGTCCCTGCCCCTTCTGCTGATGGATACAGATGGGGATGAGATCTTTGGGATAGAAGAGGCCAAGGATAGGAGAAGTCTGGGTTCTGGAATGACCACATGAGGAAATGCAGTCTCCCCAGTGTGAACACCCACTCAGCACTGTCATGTGGGAAACAGAGTGATGTGCTTCTTAAAATTTAAGTTATTTGATAATTTAACATAAACTATTATACCCACAAAAATGTTAATCATAGGATGAACTTAAATAGCCATCAATCTAGTATATTTAAATAACAAAAGTAAATTTTGTACCATTAGTAGTTTTAACATCCGGGTTCACCTTGTTAATTCTGACTCAGTCATTTAAACTCAGAGAACTTCAATTACTCAAAATTTTATATTCTGAACTTAATAAAAACTGAAATAAGAATTATAATAATATTTGAAATACAGTTTAGATAAAGTATTTTCAAGAGAAAACTTCAATAGGAGATTTTAATTCTTTGATCTTGATTCGAAAACACAGCACAGCAAACTATTTGTGGTTTATCCATATTTATTTCTAATTGAAAATATTTCAGTTTGGATTCATTTAATAAAATTAATGACAGGTTTCTTAACCACATCACAGCTGAATGACTATAAATATCCTCTATGGGAGATTCTTTAGTGATCAGTACTTGTATGTGGTTGACTGACTTGGGTCAAATATCAGCTATCAGAAAATTTCAAAATGTTCTTTTCCTTTCATCAATTTTCAGTCAATAATACATTTGATCTCATGGAGTTTTATATGGTGTGGAATACATCCACTACAAATGATTTGCCTAATGTTGCAAGAGGCCTTAAGATCAAAATTCTGGCATCCAATTTATTTCTTTGAAGAGAGTGATTAAGTTTTAGTCCAGCTTTTGGAACATTTGCACCCCACAAGGCTCCACCACTCTCCCTTTCTGCCTAACTCAATAGAGAAGATGACTCAGAGCTACTTACAAGGTTCAGGGAGATGAAAGCTACACAATGGATCTTGTCACCTGCCTAGGAATTGAAAGGATCTTTCATATTCAAATATCCTGGAAAGGAACCACACTTCTAATTTCTTTGGCAGTCAAGAAACATCAAGGAAAGTAAGTCTGTGGTTGGTAAATGAAAACAATGGCCCATCCATCTGAGAATCACTCCACCTTCTCCCCTTCCTCTGGGTGGTTGATGTATGGAAAGAGCCCGTGTTCATCACCAGGTGGTTTTCCTTCTTTTTCCCTTAGAAGAGAAACTCAGTTTTATTGTGGGCCCTAATGCACCCAACTTAGTACTCAAATTTCTCTTGTGTACCTGTTGTCCATCTTTGAAATGTCTGCCATTATTTGAACAGTGAAACAACGTACTTCCTAATTATCAGTGTAAGAACTGCAGCGTTATAAAAAGTCATTCCTGACTGTTCCATGGGAAAAATCTGCTAACTCAAAAAACAATTTTGATAGAGAAAGTCAACCTATCTCTGTGTTACAAAGCATAGTACTTTGCACCAATCACTAGTTTTAATTAGATTGCTTTGAAGCCTACTAAGTAGGTACCTCTTTCACTTTTATCTAGAGCCATTGTAGTTCCTCTTCACTTTCTGCCATAATGGTGATGTCTTCTGCATATTTGAGGTTATTGATATTTCTCCTGGCAATCTTGATTCCAGCTTGTGCTTCTTCCAGCCCAGCATTTCTCATGATTTACTCTGCATATAAGTTAAATAAGCAGAGTGACAATATACAGCCATGAGGTACTCCTTTTCCTATTTGGAACCAGTCTGTTGTTCCATGTCCAGTTCTAACTGTTGGTTCCTGACTTGTATACAGGTTTCTCAAGAGGCAGGTCAGGTGGTCTGGTATTTGATGAAAGTGAAAGAGGAGAGTGAAAACGTGGGCCTAAAGTTCAACATTCAGAAAACTAAATCATGACATCTGGTCCCATCATTTCTTTGGAAATACATGGGGAAACATTGGAAACAGTGTCAGACCTTATTTTGGGGGGCTCCAAAATGACTGCAGATGGCGATTGCAGCCATGAAATTAAAAGACGCTTACTGCTTGGAAGGAAAGTTATGACCAATCTAGGTAGCATATTAAAAAGCAGAGACATTACTATGCCAACAAAGGTACATCTAATCAAGACTATGGTTTTTCCAGTGGTCATGTTTGGACAGGAGAGCTGGACTGTGAAGAAAGCTGAATGCTGAAAACTTGATGCTTTTAAATTGTGGTGTTGGAGAAGATTTTTGAGAGTCCCTTGGCCTGCAAGGAGATACAACCAGTCCATCCTAAAGGAGGCCAGTCCTGGGTGTTTGTTGGAAGGACTGGTGCTGAAGCTGAAACTCCAATACTTTGGCCACCTAATGTAAAGTACTGACTCATTGGAAAAGACCCTGGTCCTGGGAAGGATTGGGGGCAGGAGGTAAAGGGGACAAAAGAAGACAAGATGGTTGGATGGCATCACCACTTGGTGCACATGAGTTTGAGTAAACTCCAGGAGTTGGTGATGGACAGGGAGGCCTGGCGTGCTGCGATTCATGAGGTTGCAAAGAGTCGGACACGACTGAGCGACTGAACTGAACTAAACTGATGTAGGTACCAACAAACAGCATGTAAAAAACCAAAGAACAAAACCCAAAGTATTCTGAGACCAAATATGCATTTTCTGGAAAAAAACTGAGAATTCTCCTGAATTAGGTATTCAAAATTGCAAAAGGGTGCACCACAATTTCATGAAATGAACATTTCTCTGGATTCCCAAGCCTTCCCTTCAAGCAAAATTTACCAAACTACAACTGAGCTCTTTGTAGGTGCTAGAATTTGAAAACACTTTAGCATCTATGATTTCTGTGCAGAAATAAAAGTTTTAAATGATCCTTTATCTTAGAGTAATGCCATTTCTCAATGGTCTGTTGCTGGAAAAGATGAACAGAAACAAAAACAAAATGTTCAAAAAGCCCTCCATAGGCAAAAACATTAAAAGGCAGGGACTACTTTTACTTGAAGCTTTGCTTAGGTGTTAGCATGTCACGAATTACCCTCCTGGAAGCGCTCAGTGAGTTAGTCACAGTCAGTCAATAAATCCCAAAAACACTCAATGTGAAAGTGAACTTTAGGCTTTTGTACCTGATCCTCCAGAAGGCTTTAGGAAAGAGCAGGGAGTCCCATCTGAACACCCGTTGCCGGCGGCCAGCGAACAGGATCACCGAGCTGTGTGCCCCCATCACCAGAGCAGAGACCCCTTCACACCTGCAGACCCAGTGCTCCCGACACACACCTGGAGGCCCAAATTTCGCGCTCCTCGGTGGCACCCCCATCCCGGATACACGAGCCCGCAGTGACGGGGCCCAGGCAGCGTCTGCAGACCCAGAGGCCGCCTCCCGTGGTCGTGTGGCAGCCCCTCTGAGAGGAGACTAGAGAGGCGCCAGGCAGGGAGAACTGCAAGCGCACGGGGTGCCCACTGCTCCATGACCGCCTTGGGGTCCCGGCCCAGTGTCCTCAACCTGCGGCTGGTGGCAGACACCCCGGAGCTGAGGACCAAGTGAGGCTCGCGCTCCTCTGGGCTGGAGTAGTCTGGGGTCACTGGCCATTGGGCAGGCGGGAGTGTGCGGTGAGGGGCTGGGGATAGAGCTGTACTTACTCTTGTCTGTGCTGCTCCCTGGTCCTGGGCGTCTGGCATTGGGGACTGACCCAGGCTCCACCTTCCCTTCCCTCAGCAAGGGTCCTGGGAGCTCTGCTGTCTCCACACCTCCACCCTTTCACCTGCCTCTGCTCACATCTGCGCACTCTCTGGAGATGGAGCTGGACTTTGCAACCACCTTCCACTCTCAGCACCCCTGACCTGGATATTACTATTTATTTTTAATTTACTGTAACAGTTTTACTTTGGGTAAATTTTTTTTTCAAATGAATAGCAAGGTTTCTTATCTAAATCATAATTTATGATTTATAGATGTGCGTTTTTAAGAGTTTCTTCTTTTTGTAAGATTTCTTTATGATCATTACTTGTACTTGGTCAACTGATGGTCAACTGACCATCGATTTTTCAGTTAGTAACACATTTATACCATGTGGAGTTTTCATTGGCGTTGATTATTTTTCCTAGAAATCACCATGATGGCCCACGTGTCCCTAGGTCAATCTGTGGGTGGCCAATAGGCCTACTTCTTTGATGAGAGATACACTTTTTTTGTCAGATACTCAGTTTTGATTCACCTTTTTGAACTATTTTCCCAAAGAGTACACCCTCTGGTCTCTCCACTTCATTTGAAAATAGAAAAGAATTTTCTCTCATCTGCTTCCAAGGTCTACTCAGATGAAAGCAATCAAATGGTCCCCAGTCACCTCGTGAGGAACTGAATCTTTTCCTCTCAAATATCCTGGTTAGTAACCACATCTCTCATTTCTCTGGGAACAAAGAAACATCAAGAAAAGTGAGTCCATGGTGGAGAAATGAACAATTCATCTTAAAATTATTCTGTCTTGAACTCTTCATCCTGGTATTTAGGGTAGAAAAAAGCATTGAATTTCATCAAAGCACGAGAAATTTGACAGGTCAATATACATATCCAGTAAACAATTACTCTAGCACAAATGGATTACAGTAGCTTTTAGAGTTGTACTATGCTAAACCACGTTATAACATGACACAATTTACTTGTGTTTCTGTTGGCGTGTATCAGGTCTTTTACAGCATCATCAGAGAAAGGCTGACATTCAGCAACTATGCTGACTTCAGGGAAAAAACATTTCTTTTTATGCCATCAAGTTTAAAATTAACTGTTCAAGGAAAACAACACCATTAAGATATAGTCATGTGCTTCCCTGGTGGCTCAGTGGTTGAAAATCTCCCTGCCAATGCAGGAAACACAGGTTCGATCCCACATCCATTGAAACAACTAAGCCCATGTGCCACAACTATTGAGCCTGTACTCTAGAGCCCCAGAACAGCAACTACTGAGCCCACATGCGGCAACTCCTGAAGCTAGAATGAATGCTCTAGACCCCTGCTCCAAAACAAGAAGAGCCACCGCAGTGAGTAGCCCCTGCACTGCAACTACAGAGGAGCCGCAGTTTACCACAACTAGAGAAAACCCTGTGCAATGAAGACACAGTACAAGCATAAACGAATAAGTAAAATTATTTCTACAAAAGGTAGTCATGTCAAAATTATCATTGTCGATATAATTATTGACTGGTCAATCAAAGACCATCATTAAGCCTTAGCTCCACAGAATCTACTATTCTGACATTACATCCTGAAGGGTATCAGAGGTGAGCCCTGAGCCCTAGAGTGTAGAGTCACAGAGCAGGAAAATTACGGAAGCCAAAGTGTGTGAGAGGAGTCAGAGAACATGGTAAGATTTGATCTGAGAAATACCTAGGACCAGGGACATCCTGTCTGAGAGGTACTGTGGGAAGTCTAGCAGGTATACAGGGCCTTGCAAGTGAGGAGGTAGCTGATTTATGATGACCTCCTATTGGGACAGGTCTGGGAGAATATCACTTTCAAATACATTCTCAAATCTGTCATGTCCTGATCCCAAATGCATTTATTCAGCAGTACTGGCACATCTACTTTGCCTAGTACTGGGCTGGAGGGCTGTAACAGTCAAAATAAAGGTGCAGTCTCTGCTCCCAAAGGGCTGAGCACTGGTGATAACAGAATGAAGGTTGTTGGAGGCAGAGTTCCAGGTCATTAACATCATAACCTTATCTCTCTCCCAGAATTACTACACCCATCACTCATTATCTGAACCCTGATGTTCCTTAAAATAATCAAAATTTTAGCAAAGTTCCCCCAAGAGGGTAGAGTCAGTGCTTTAAGGATAGGAGACAGTGTGGATGGACCTCACCCTGGCTGTGCTGAGCAGATCTCCCCGTTTGGATGATTCCCACTGAGACCTACTTCTCACCTTCACACTGCTTCTCACTGTCTTATAAGCAGCCCACTTCCTACTGAAGTATTCACATCAAAAAGAAGTAAGAACATGATTGAAAAATATCTGATGTGGTATGTAGATTATCAAAAGATGGGTTACACAGATGTTTATAGGTGGATATAGAGAGGAAGGGACAGAGGTGGACAAAGACGGGGATTGGATACATAAGTTTGCATGTCTACATGTCACAAGGTAAAACCTAGTCAGTGGCTCACTTTATGTTTGTTATTTGTAGTGAATTCCCATTAACTTCCAAATAAGATTAAAGAAGAAAAGCAAACCAATATACCTTAAAGAGGTCCTGTAAGTTTATAAAACGTGTTCTGATGGAGGCTAACTTGGATTAGTTTTGAATGAGACAGTTTGTCAGAAGCAGCCACACTGCCCTCTGTGGCTTTTTTCTGAAATGGCAGCAGTGCTGCATGGCTCCATGATTTTCTCAGCAAAAAAAGTTAACATTTACACTTGCCACATTCATGATCTTATGGTTAGAGCAAACCAAACTCTGTAAGGCTCAGTGTTTTGGGGATGTGTGTCTTCACTCTGTCTTGAGGACTTGAGCCAGGACCTGGTTCCACAGCAGAGAGGAGAGAGGAGGTTGTTGCCACCTCACCAGGAGAGAGATGGTGGGAACCTGCTGGGATCACCTGTCTACACCCAGCTCTGTTTGCGGTGGCTAGAAATTAGTCTATCAAAGCAATTTATGATACATTTCTGTTTATATTAATAAAACAGTTCAGAAAATTACAATACTCTCATTCAACATATACATATGATTTTATCTAAATTTACACAGAATTCGAAAAAATGGAATTACCTTACCTTACTGGTCTCTTTTTCACTTAATATGAGTGTAGTTATTCCATCCGTTTGTAATTTTAGAAAATGTGAATTTAATGGATGAATAATATTTAAGAAAATTGGAGATTTAAGTGAACATTTCATGCAAAAATGGACACAATAAAACACTATAAAAGACAGAAATGTAAAGACATAATAGAAACAGAAGAGATTAAGAAGAGGTGGCAAGAATACATACAACTATAGAAAAAAGTCTTAATGATCATGGTAACGATGGTGTAGGCACTCACCTAGAGCCAGACATCCTGGAGTGTGAAGTCAAGTGGGCCTTAGCAAAGCTTACTACAAACAAAGCGAGTGGAGGTGATGAAATTTCACTTGAGCTAATCAAAATCCTAAAAGACGTTGCTGTTAAAGTGCTGCACCTGACGTATCAGCAAATTAAAAAATAACACACCTGTTGCCACAGGACTGGAAAAGGAAAGTGTTCATTTCAATTCAAAAGAAGGGCAATGTGAAAGAATGTTCAAACTACTGTAAACTTGTACTCGCTCCTTTAAGTT
>JAGTXW010001336.1:5592381-5615791 GCA_020226075.1 Hydropotes inermis
GTGTGTGATGTCATAAAGAGAGTTGGTGTGGTATAATTGATGCACTGGTCTTGATGACACAGATAGATTGGATGAAGAGTCAAATATAGAGGGAGTGATGTCAAGAAACAATGCATGTGATGTCATAGAAAATATGGTGTGATCTCATAAAATATGGGTGTGATGCCGTATATAGGTTATATGATATTGTACATATAGTGGGTGTGCTGTCATACCTATAAAGGGTGTGATATCATTGAACGACTGGGAGTTATGACACAGATCCAGTGGCTGTCATGTCAAATACACTGGATATGATGTTGTGAATTATAGCGGAAGTGATTTCAGAAATACAGTTGGTGTGATATCATCAGTACAGTGGATGTGATGACACATCCACACACAGTGGACACGATGTCAAATATAGTGGGTGTGATGACGTAAACACGGTGGTTTCACATCATAAAGTGAGGATGTGATGTCTTGTATAGGGCAAATGATGCCACACGTATGGCGAGAGTGATGTCATACAAAGGGTGGGTGTGATGTTGTCTATACTTTGGGTATGAGGACACAGATAGTGGCTGTGATGTCTCATGTATAGTGTATATGTTGCCCTACATACTGGATGTGGTTTCATATATAGAGGCTGTGACGTCATAAGAACAGAACTGTGATGACATAAGGATTGGATGTGAGGTTCTATATAGTGCATATGATGTCACACAGAAGCTGGGTGTGATGTCATTCAAAAGCGGCTGTGATATCAGTGGAGAGGTTGTGATGACAAAGATACAGTGGGTGCAATGTCTGATACAGGGGGTGTGATGTCATGCCTGAAGTGGATGTGACATCATAAATACTGTGGTTTGGTGTCATAGAGTGTATGCAGTGTCATCTGCAGTGCAAAGGATGTCACACATATGCCAAGTGTGGTGTCATCAACGCAGAGTGTTGTGATGTCATACTTAGTGGACATTATGTCATATATACAGGGGATATGATGTCACAGATATACTGGATGTGATACCATCCATATAGTGGCTGTGATGTCATCAATAGCCTGGGTGTGGTGACACAGATACAATCGGTGTGAGGTCAGATACAGTGGACTAGATGTCATACATAAAGTGGTGTGATTTCCTAAAGAGTGGATGTGATGTCATACAGAGGAGATCTGATGTCATGAATAGAGGGTTGTGGTGGCATAAAACATGATCATTGATGTCATAAAGTGTGAATGTGATGTGATGTAGATTGGGTATGATATCACACGTGTTCCAAGTGTGATGACTTACACACTTGTTTTGATGTCATCGATAGAGCGATACATCAATACAGATGTGTGTGCCATCTGTGTGATGACACAGATCCAGTGGCTGTGATGTCAAATATGGTGGGTGAGATATCAGGTATAGTAGTTGTGTTGTCATGAAAGCAGTATGGTGATAGCATATGTATTGGATTTGATGTCATAAATATACTGGGTGTGATGTTATACACAGAGGGGCATGATGTCATAAACAGTTGTTTTGATAGCATGCATACTGAATACGATGTCACACATAGAGTCTGTGTGATATACAGAGAGTGGTTGTGGTATAATTGATACCCTGTTTTGGATGACACAGGTAGAGTGGATGTATAGTTAGATATAGCGGGTCAGATGGCAGATATAATGTTTTAATTGCCATGTGTGTGATGTCATATATAGGGTGTGGGATGTCATGAGTGCAGTGGATGTAATGTGATAACTACAATGGTTTGAAGTCATAAAGAGTGGATGTGTCATTGTGTAGATTGCATAAGCTGGCATACGTAAAGTGGGTGCGATGTCATACATAGAGTTGGTCTGAGACTATCAATAGAGTCCTTGTGATGACACAGATACGGTGGATGCCATTTCATATATAGTGTGGGGGATGTCATGAATACAGTGCATGTAATGTCATAAATAATGTGGTGTGATGTCTTAAAATGTGGAGGTAGTGCTTTATACAGTGTATATGATATTACTCATATAGTGGGTGTGATGTCCTACATACAAAGGGTGTAATTCAGTTGAAAATGTGGGTGTGATGACACATATTCAGTGGCTGTGATGTCATATACAATGGATATGATGTCATCATATATAGCGGATGAGATCTCAAAAATTCAGTTGGTGTGATATAACCAAGACTGTGGGAGTGATGACACAGATACAGTATATATGATTTCAAAAATAGTGGGTGTGGTGTCATAAAAATGGTGGCTTGATGTCATAAAGCGAGGATGTTGTCTTGTATAGTGCAAAAGATGCCACACATATGGCCAGTGTGATGCCATACAGAGTGTGTGTGATGTGGTCAATAGAGTGACAGTGATGACACTGATTAGTGGCTGTGGCCCTACATATTGGATGTGGTTTCATATATAGATGCTGTGATGTCATAAGTACAGAAATGTGATGACATAAGGAGTTGATATGATGTTATATAGAGTGCATATGATGTCAAACATATAGTGGCTATGATGTCATACAAAAGTGGGTTTGATGTCATACAAAAGTGGGTATGATATCAGTGGAGAGGTTGTGATGACAAAGATACACTGGGTGTGATGTCTGATACTGTGGTTGTGATGCCATGCCCGAAGTGGATGTGACATCATAAATATGGTGGTTTTGTGTGGTAGAGTGGATGTGATATCATCTGTAGTGCAAATGATGTCATACATATGCTGAGTGAGGTATCAACAACACACAGTGTTGTGTTTTCATACATATTGGATATGATATCATATATATAGTGGGTAGGATGTCACATGTATACCGTATGTGATATCATATATAGCGTGGCTGTGATATCATTGATAGAGTGGGTGTGATTACACAGATACAGTGGACATAAGGTCACATAGAGTGGATGTGATGTTAGATGTAGTGGACTTGACGTCATAAATAAAGTGGTGTGATGTAATAAAGAGTGGATGTGATGTCATATGTAGTGCATATGGTGTCATACATATAGAGAATGTGATGACTTACATTCACTTCTTGTCATAAAATTGGTACATTTTGTGTAATGTCAAAAATACTTTGAGTGTAATATCAGGCATAGTGGATGTGAATGCACACAATGGTGTGTGGTCATAACACTGTGTGTGATGCCATATAAAGTGAATATGTCATGAACATATAGGGTTTGATATCATATATAGAGTCATTGTGTGATGTACCACATATGGTGAATGTGACATCATACAGAGTAAATGAGTTGTCATATATAATGCATGTGATGTACTGAATATAGCGCATGTAATGTCATAAATACCAAATGTTGTTGTCATAAAGTGTGGATATGATGTCTTGTATAGTGCATTTAATGCTATACATATGCCACCTGTGATGACTTACACAGTAGGTGTGATGTCATTTACTGAGAGGGTGTGATGACATACAGAGTGGATGAGATGGCAGTTTTAACAGGTTTAAAGCCAAGTATAGAGCGTGGGTAGTCATACACACAGCATGTTAGACATCATATATAATGCATATGATTTCATAAACAGAGTGTGTGCATGACATAAAAACAATGGTGTGTTTTCAGCAAGAGTGGATGTGATGTCATATAAAGTGCCTATGGTGTCATGTGTGCAGTGTGTGTGATTTCATACGTACCTAAGTTCCGATGTCATCAATCAAGTGGGTTTAATTACACAGAAACATTCGGTATCATGTCAGATACAGTCATGGCATTGTCATTCATTCACCATGTGAGATGTCATATACACTGAGTATAATGTCAAAAACATAGTAGGTGTCTTTACATAGTGACAGGGCTGTGAGGTCACAAGTAGAGTGTATGTGATGTCATATACAGTGGGGGTGGTGTCATGAATATTGTGGCTGTGATGTCATGAATACAGTCTTGTGATATCTTAATGAGTTGTTTTGATGTCACATAGAATTCATATGATGCCATACATATAGTGGGTTTGAGATGACACATATTGCAGATGTGGTATACTCAGTACACTCTAAGTAATAGCTCAGCTGCAGTGGATGTAATGACAGGTATCCTGGGTGTGATGACATGAATACAGTGTGTGTGAAGCTCATACCGTGGTGTGATAACATAAAGAGTGGATGTGATGTCATATGTATTCGTATGATGTCATACATATTGTGCCTGTGTTATCATATGTACAATGGGTGTTATATGATTGATAATCTGGGTGTGATGACAGAGATACAGTGGAAGTGCTGTCAGATATAATCAGTTTGATATGAGATATAATAAACTGATGTAATGGATAGAGTGTCGTGATGTCATAAATCATGGGTGAGATGTCATATACAGTGCATAATGTGCCATAAATATAGTAGGTGCCATGTCATAAATACAGTGTGTGTTTTATCATCAATACAATGTGTGTGATCACGCAGATACACATATGGAGGTTGGGATTTCATATATAGTGGTTGTATTGTCTCTGCACCGTGTGTTTGATGTTAAATATAGTTGACATGTATTCACAAATATAGTGTCTGTGATGTCACAGGCATAGGGGAAGAGATGTCATAAACCCTGGAGGTGATGTCATATGTAGGGGATCTGATGTCATGAATGCAGTGGCTGTGATGGAATAAATACTGAGGAATTATATCATAAAGTGTGATTGTGATGGCATGTAGAGGGTGTATGATGTAATATGTGTGCCAAGTGGGATAACTTCCAAAATTTTTGTGATTGATTGATACAGCAGGTGTTGCAGCACAGATACAGTGGCTGCGATGTCAAATATAGTGGGTGTGATGTCAGGTATAGTTGTGTTTTCATGAAAGCACTAGCGTTGATATCATATATATTGTTATGATGTCATAAATATACTGTGTGTGATGTCACACCTATACGGGTGTGATGTCATAAAGTGTTCATGTGATGTCATGCATACTGACTGTGATGTTATACATAGAGTGTGTGTGATGTCATACAGAGAGTTGGTGTGGTATAATTAATGCACTGGTCTTGATGACACAGATAGAGTGGACGTTGTGTCAGATATAGATGGAGTGATGTCAGGAAACAATGCATGTGATGTTATACAAAATGTGGTGTGATCTCATAAAATATGGGTGTGATGCCGTATATAGGTTATATGATATTGTACATATAGTGGGTGTGCTGTCATACCTATAAAGGGTGTGATATCATTGAAAGAGTGGGAGTTATGACACAGATCCAGTGGCTGTCATGTCATATACACTGGATATGATGTCGTGAATTATAGCAGAACTGATCTCAGAAATATAGTTGGTGTGATATCATCAATACAGTGGATGTGATGACACATCCACAGAAAGTGGACATGATGTCAAATATAGTGGGTGTGATGACATAAACACGGTGATTTGATGTCATAAAGTGAGGATGTGATGTCTTGTATAGGGCAAAGGATGCCACACATATGGCGACTTTGATGTCATACAAAGGGTGGGTGTGATGTTGTCTATACTTTGGGTATGAGGACACAGATAGTGGCTGTGATGTCTCATGTATAGTGTATATGTTGCCCTACATATGTAATGCGGTTTCATATATAGAGGGTGTGATATCATAAGTACAGACGTGTGATGATATAGGGATTGGATGTGATGTTCTATATAGTGCATATGACATCACACAGAAGCTGGGTGTGATGTCATTCAAAAGTGGGTGTGATATCAGTGGAGAGGTTGTGATGACAAAGATACAGTGGATGCAATGTCTGAAACAGGGTGTGTGATGTCATGCTTGAAGTGGATGTGACATCGTAAATACTGTGGTTTGCTGTGATAGTTTATGCGATGACATCTGCAGTGCAAAGGATGTCACATATATGCCGAGTGTGGTGTCATCAACACAGAGTGTTGTAATGTCATACTTAGTGGATATTATGTCATATATACAGGGGCTATGATGTCACAGAGATACTGGATGTGATACCATCCATATAGTGGCTGTGATGTCATCAATAGAGTGGGTGTGATGACACAGATACAATGGAAATGAGGTCAGATACAGTGGACTTGAGGTCATACATAAAGTGCTGTGATGCCCTAAAGAGTGGATGTGATGTCATACAGAGGAGATCTGATATGATGAAAGCAGTGTTTGTGGTGTCATAAAACATGATCATTGATGTCATAAACTGTGAATGTGATGTGATTTAGATTGGGTATGATGTCACACGTGTGACAAGTGTGATGACTTACACACTTGTTGTGATGTCTTCGATAGAGTGATACATCGATACAGATGTGTGTGCCATCTGTGTGATGACACAGATCCAGTGGCTGTGATGTCAAATATGGTGGGTGAGATGTCAGGTATAGTCGTTGTGTTGTCATGAAAGCAGTATGGTGATAGCATATGTATTGGATATAATGTCATAAATATACTGGGTGTGATGTTATACACAGAGGGGTATGATGTCATAAACAGTTGTTTTGATAGCATGCATACTGAATACGATGTCACACATAAAGTCTGTGTGATATCAAACAGAGTGGTTGTGGTATAATTGATACCCTGTTTTTGATGACACAGATACAGTGGATGTAGTGTTAGATATAGCAGGTCAGATGGCAGATATAACGTTTGTATTGCCATGTGGGTGATGTCATATATAGGGTGTGTGATGTCATGAATGCAGTGGATATAATGTGATAACAACAATGGTTTGAAGTCATAAAGAGTGGATGTGATGTTGTGTAGAGTGCATAAGCTGGCATACCTAAACTGGGTGTTATGTCATATGTAGAGTTGGTCTGAGACCATCAATAGAGTTGTTGTGATGACACAGGTATCGTGGATGCCATTTTAGATATAGTGGGTTTGATGTCATGAATACAGTGCATATGATTTAATAAATAATGTGGTGTGATGTCATAAAATGTGTATGTAGTGCTTTATACAGTGCATAAGATATTATACATATAGTGGGTGTGATGTCCTATATACAAAGGGTGTTATATCATTGAAAAAGTGGGTGTGATGACACACATTCAGTGGCTGTGATGTCATATGCAATGGATATTATGTCATCATATATAGCAGATGATATCTCAAAAATTCAGTTGGTGTGATATCATCAAGACAGTGGATGTGTTCACACAGATACAGTATATACGATGTCAAATAGAGTGGGTGTGGTATCATAAAAATGGTGGCTTGATGTCATGAAGCAAGGATGTGATGTCTTGAATAATGAAAAAGGTGCCACACATATGGCGAGTGTGATGCCATACAGAGTGTGTGTGATGTGGTCAATAGTGAGAGTGATGACACCAATAAGTGGCTGTGATGTCACACATATAGTGTATATGTGGCCCTACGTATTGGATGTGGTTTCATATATAGAGGCTGTGATGTCATAAGTACAGAAGTGTGATGACATAAGGAGTTGATATGATGTTATATAGAGTGCATATGATGTCACACATATAGTGGGTATGATGTCATACAAAAGTGGGTATGATGTCATACAAAAGTGTGTATGATATCAGTGGAGAGGTTGTGATGACAAAGATACACTGGGTGCAATGTCTGATACTGTGGTTGTGATGCCATGCCCGAAGTGGATGTGACATCATAAATACAGTGGTTTGTGGTGATAGAGAGGATGTGATATCATCTGTAGTGCAAATGATGTCACACATATGCCGAGTGTGGTATCAACAACACACAGTGTTGTGTTGTCATACATAGTGGATATGATGTCATAAATATAGTGGGTAGGATGTCACCTGTATACCATATGTGATATCATATATAGGGTGGCTGTGATATCATTGATTGATTGGGTGTGATTACAGAGATACAGTGGACGTAAGGTCACATAGCGTGGATGTGATGTTAGATATAGTGGACTTGATGTCTAAATAAAGTGGTGTGAGATCATAAAGAGTGGATGTGATGTCATATGTAGTGCATATGGTGTCATCCATATAGAGGCTGTGATGACTTACATTCACTTCTTGTCATAAAATTTGTACATTGTGTGTAATGTCAAAACTAGATTGAGTGTAATATCAGGCATAGTGGCTGTGAGAGCACACAATGGTTTGTGGTCATAACACTGTGTGTAATGCCATATAAAGTGAATATGTCATGAACATATAGGGTTTGATATCATAGATAGAGTCATTCTGTGATGTACCACATATAGTGCATGTGACCTCATACAGAGTAGATGAGTTGTCATATATAATGTGTGTGATGTCCTGAATATAGTGCATGTAATGTCATAAATACCAAATGTTGTTGTCATAAAGTGTGGATATGATGTCCTGTATAGTGCATTTAATGGCATACATATGCCACCTGTGATGCCTTACACAGTAGGTGTGATGTCTTTGACTGAGAGGTTGTGATGACATACAGAGTGGATGAGGTGGCAGTTTTAACAGGTTTCAAGCCAGGTATAGAGCTTGGGTAGTCATACACACAGCATGTGAAACATCATATATAATGCATATGATTTCACAAACAGAGTGTGTGCATGACATACAAACAATGGTGTGTTGTCAGCGAGAGTGGACGTCATGTCATATAAAGTTCCTATGGTGTCATGCATGCAGTGGGTGTGATTTCATACGTACATAGGGTGTGATGTCATCAATCAAGTGGGTTTGATTACACAGATACTTTCGGTATCATGTCAGATACAGTCGTGGCGCTGTCATTCATTCACCATGTGAGATGTCATATACACTGAGTATAATGTAAAAAACATAGTAGGTGTCTTTTCATAGTCACAGGGCTGTGAGATCACAAGTAGAGGTCATGTGATATCATATACAGTGGGGGTGATGTCATGAATAATGTGGTTGTGATGTCATGAATACAGTCTTGTGATGTCTTAACTAGTTGTTGTGATGTCAAATAGAATTCATATGATGTCATACACATAGTGGGTTTGAGAGCACACATATTGCAGACATTGTATACTCAATACACTGTAAGTAATAGCTCAACTGCAGTGGATGCGATGACAGGTATCCTGGGTGTGATGAAATGAATACAGTGTGTGTGAAGGTCATACCGTGGTGTGATATCATAAAGAGTGAATGTGATGTCATATGTATTCGTATGATGTCATACATATTGTGCCTGTGTTATCATACATACAATGGGGGTTAAATTATTGATAATCTGGATGTGATGACAGAGATACAGTGGAAGTGCTTTCAGATATAATCAGTTTGATATGAGATATAATAGACTGATGTAATGGATAGAGTGTTGTGATGTCATAAATCGTGGGTGAGAAGTCATATACAGTGCATAATGTGCCATAAATATAGTATGTGCCGTGTCATAAATACAGTGTGTGTTATATCACCGATAGAGTGTGTGTGATCACACAGATACACATATGGAGGTTGTGATTTCAGATATAGTGTTTGTATTGTCTCTGCACCGTGTGTTTCATGTTAAATATAGTTGATATATATTCACAAAGATAGTGTCTGTCATGTCACAGGGATAGGGGACGAGATGTCATAAACCCTGTAGGTGATGCCATATGAAGGGGATTTGATGTCATGAATGCAGTGGTTGTGATGTCACAAATGCTGAGGAATGATGTCATAAAGTGTGATTGTGATGTCATGTAGAGTGTGTATGATGTCATATGTGTGCCAAGTGGGATAACTTCCAAAATTGTTGTGACCGATGGATACAGCGGGAGTTGCAGCACAGATACAGTGGCTGTGATGTCAAATATAGTGGGTGTGATGTCAAGTATAGTTGTGTTTTCATGAAAGCAGTAGCATTGTTATCATATATATTGTTATGATGTCATAAATATACTGTGTGTGGTGTCATACCTATACAGGTGTGATGTCATAAAGTGTTCATGTGATGTCATGCATACTGACTGTGATGTTATACATAGAGTGTGTGTGATGTCATACAGAGAGTTGGTGTGATATGATTGATGCACTGGTCTTGATGACACAGAAAGAGTGGATGTAGTGTCAGATACAGAGGGAGTGATGTCAAGAAACAATGCATGTGATGTCATACACAATGTGGTGTGATCTCATAAAATATGGGTGTGATGCCTTATATAGGTTATATTATATTGTACATATAGTGGGTGTGATGTCATACCTAGAAAGGGTGTGATGTCTTTCAACAAGTGGGAGTTATGACACAGATCCAGTGGCTGTCATGTCATATACACTGGATATGATGTTTTGAATTATATCGGAAGTGATCTCAGAAATACAGTTGGTGTGATATCATCAATACAGTGGATGTGATGACACAGATACAGTGGACACGATGTCAAATATAGTGGGTGTGATGACATAAACACGGTGGTTTGAGGTCATAAAGTGAAGATGTGATGTCTTTTATAGGGAAAACAATGCCACACATATGGCGAGTGTGATGTCATACAAAAATTGGGTGTGGTGTTGTCTATACTGTGGGTGTGAGGACACAGATAGTGGCTGTGATGTGTCATGTATAGTGTATATGTTGCCCTACACATTGGATGTGTTTTCATATATAGAGGCTCTAATATCATAAGTACAGAAGTGTGATAACATAAGGATTGGATGTGATGTTCTATATAGTGCATATGATGTCACACAGAAGCTGGGTGTGATGTCATTCAAAATTGTGTGTGATATCAGTGGAGAGGTTGTGATGACAAAGATACAGTGATTGCAATGTCTGATACAGGGGGTGTGATGTCATGCCTGAAGTGGATGTGACATCATAAATACTGTGGTTTGGTGTGATAGAGTGTATGCGATGTCATCTGCAGTGCAAAGAATGTCACACATATGCCAAGTGTGGTGTCATCAACACAGTGTTGTGATTTCACACTTAGTGGATTTTATGTCATAAATATAGGGGATATGATGTCACAAATATATTGGGTGTGATACCATCCATATAGTGGCTGTGATGTCACTGATAGGGTGGGTGTGATGACACAGATACAGTGGACATAAGGTCAGACACAGTGGACTTGATGTCATACATAAAGTGGTGTGGACTTGATGTCATACATAAAGTGGTGTGATGTGCTAAAGTGTGGATGTGATGTCATACAGAGGAGATCTGATGTCATGAAAGCAGTGTTTGTGGTGTCATAAAACATGATCATTGATGTCATAAAGTGTGAATGTGATGTGATTTAGATTGGGTATGATGTCACACGTGTGCCAAGTGTGATGACTTACACACTTGTTGTGATGTCATTTACAGACCGATACATTGATACAGATGTGTGTGCCATCTGTGTGATGACACAGATCCAGTGACTGTGATGTCACATATGGTGGGTGAGATGTCAGGTGTAGTCATTGTGTTGTCATGAAAGCAGTATGGTGATAGCATATGTATTGGATATGATGTCATAAATATACTGGGTGTGATGTTATACACAGAGGGGTATGATGTCATAAACAGTTGTTTTGATAGCATGCATACAGAATACGATGTCACAGATATAGTCTGTGTGATATCATACAGAGAGTGGTTGTGGTATAATTGATACCCTGTTTTTGATGACACAGATACAGTGGATGTAGTGTTAAATATAGCAGGTCAGATGGCAGATATAACGTTTTTATTGCCATGTGTGTGATGTCATATATAGGGTGTGTGATATCATGAATGCAGTGGATGTAATGTGATAACTACAATGGTGTAAAATCATAAAGAGTGGATATGATGTTGTGTAGAGTGCATAAGCTGGCATACATAAAGTGGGTGTGATGTCATACATAGAGTTGGTCTGAGACCATCAATAGAGTTGTTGTGATGACACAGATACGGTGGATGCCATTTCAGATATAGTGGGTGTGATGTTATGAATACAGTGCATGTGATCTCATAAATAATGTGGTGTGATGTCATAAAATGTGGACTTGGTGCTTTATACAGTGTATGTGATATTATACATATAGTGGGTGTGATGTCCTACATACACACTGTGTTATATTGTTGAAAGAGTGGGTATGATGGCACACATTCTGTGCTGTGTTGCTGTATACAATGGATATGATGTCGTCATATATCGCCGATGAGATGTCACAAATTCAGTTGGTATGATATCATCAATACAGTGGATATGATGACACAGATACAGTGGTACAATGTCAATATAATGGGTGTGATGTCATAAAAATGGTGGCTTGATGTCATAAAGGGAGGATGATGTCTTGTATAGTGCAAAAGATGCCGTACATTATCTGAGTGTGATGTCATACAGAGTGTGTGTGACGTCAATAGAGTGAGAGTGATCAGACAGATTAGTGGCTGTGATGTCACATGTATAGTGGATATGTGGCCCTACATACTGGGTGTGGTTTCATATATAGAGGCTGTGATTTCATAAGTACAGAAGTGTGATGACATAAGGAGATGATATAATGTTATATAGAGTGCATATGATGACACACATATAGTGGGTATGATGTGATAAAAAAGTGGGTATGATATCAGTGGAGAGGTTGTGATGACAACGATACAGTGGATGTGATGTTTGATACAGTGGTTGTGATGCCATGCCCGAATTGGATGTGACATCATAAGTACGGTGGTTTGGTGTGATAGAGTGGATGTGATAGCATCTGTAGTGCAAATGATGTCACACATATGCCGAGTGTGGTATCAAGAACACACAGTGTTGTGTTATCAAACATAGTGGATATGATGTCATAAATATAGTGGGTAGGATGTCACATGTATAATGTATGTGATATCATACATAGGGTGGCTGTGATATCATTGATAGAGTGGGTGTGATTACACAGATACAGTGGACGTGAGGTCACATAGAGTGGATGTGATGTTAGATATAGTGGACTTGGCATCATAAATAAAGTTGTGTGATGTCAAAAAGAGTGGATGTAATGTCATATGTAGTGCCTATGGTGTCATACATATATAGGCTGTTATGACATACATACACTTCTTGTCATAACATTGCTACATTTTGTGTAATGTCAAAAATGCAGTGAGTGTAATGTCAGGCATAGTGGCTGTGAAGGCACACAATGGTTGTGTGTTCATAACACTGTGCGTGATGCCATATCAAGTGAATATGTCATAAACATATAGGGTTTGATGTCATAGATAGAGTAATTGTGTGATGTAACACACATAGTGAATGTGATATCATACAGAGTAGATGAGATGTCATATATAATGCGTGTGATGTAATGAATTTAGTGCATTTGATGTCATAAATACTAAGGGTTGTTGTCATAAAGTGTGGATATGATGTCATGTATACTGCATATAATGGCATACATATGCCACCTGTGATGCCTTACACAGTAGGTGTGATAGCTTCAACCTAGAGGGTGTGATGACATATAGAGTGGATGAGATAGCAGTTTTAATGGTTTCAAGTCAGATATAGAGCTTGGGTGGTCATACACACAATATGGGTGACATCATATATAATACATATGATGTCATAAACAGAGCATGTGCCATGACATACAAACAAAGGTGTGTTGTCAGCAAGAGGGGTTGTGATGTCATATAAAGTGCCTATGGTGTCATGCGTGCAGTGGGTGTGATTTCATACACACATAGGTTGTGAGATCATCAATCAAGTGGGTTTGATTACACAGATACATTGGGTATCATGTCAGATACAGTCGTGGCACTGTTATTCATTTACCATGTGAGATGTCATAAAGGATGAGTATTATGTCAAAAACATAGTAGGTGTCTTGTCATAGTTACAGGGCTGTGAGGTCACAAGTAGAGGGTATGTGATGTCATATACAGTGGGGGTGAAGTCATGAATAGTGTGGATGTGATGTAATGAACACAATATTGTGATGTCTTAACAAGTTGTTACGATGTTACATGGAATTCATATGATGCCATACATATAGTGGGTTTGAGATTACACATTTTGCAGATGTGGTATACTCAATACACTGTAAGTAATAGCTCAGCTGCAGTGGATGCGATGACAGGTATCCTGGGTGTGATGACATGAATACAGTGTGTGTGAAGGTCAAACCGTGGTGTGATAACATAAAGAGTGGATGTGGTGTCCTATGTATTCGTATGATGTCATACATATTGTGCCTGTTATCATATGTACAATGGGGGTTATATGATTGATAATCTGGGTGTGATGACAGAGATACAGTGGAAGTGCTGTCAGATATAATCAGCTTGATATGAGATATAATAGACTGATGTAATGGATAGAGTGTTTTGATGTCATAATTCGTGGGTGAAATGTCATATACAGTGCATATTGTGCCATAAATATAGTAGGTGCCATATCATAAATACAGTGTGTCTTATATCATCGATACAGTGTGTGTGATCACACGGATACACATATGGAGGTTGTGATTTCAGATACAGTGGTTTTATTGTCTCTGCACCGTGTGTTTGATGTTAAATAGAGTTGATATGTATTCACAAAGATAGTGTCTGTGATGTCACAGGGATAGGGGACGAGATCTCATAAACCCTGGAGGTGATGTCATATGTAGGGGATCTAATATTATGAATGCAGTGGCTGTGATATCATAAATACTGAGGAATGATGTCATAAAGTGTGATTGTGATGTCACGTAGAGTGTGTATGATGTCATATGAGTGCCAAGTGGGAAACTTCCAAAACTGTTGTGATCGATCGATACAGCGGATGTTCCAGCACAGATACAGTGGCTGTGATGCCAAATATAGTGGGTGTGATGTCAGGTATAGTTGTGTTTCATGAAAGTAGTAGCATTGATATCATATATATTTTTAAGATGTCATAAACATACTGTGTGTGATGTCATACCTATACGGTGTGACATCATAAAGTGTTCATGTGATGTCATGCATACTGACTGTAATGTCATACATAGAGTGTGTGTGATGTCATACAGAGAGCTAGTGTGGTATAATTGATGCACTGGTCTTGATGACACAGATAGAGTGGATGTAGTGTCGGATATAGAGGGAGTGATGTCAGGAAACAATGCATGTGATGTTATACATAATGTGGTGTGATCTCATAAAATATGGGTGTGATGCCGTATATAGGTTATATTATATTGTACATATAGTGGGTGTGCTGTCATACCTATAAAGGGTGTGATATCATCAAACGAGTGGGTGTTATGACACAGATACAGTGGACAAGATGTCAAATATAGTGTGTGTGATGACATAAACACGGTGCTTTGAGGTCATAAAGTGAGGATGTGATGTCTTGTATAGGGCAAACAATGCCACACATATGGCCAGTGTGATGTCATACAAAGGGTGGGTGTGATGTTGTCTATACTTTGGGTGTGAGGACACAGATAGAGGCTGTGATCTCTCATGTATAGTGTATATGTTGCCCTACATACTGGATATGGTTTCATATATAGAGGCTGTGATGTCATAAGTACAGTACTGTGATGACATAAGAATTGGATGTGATGTTCTATATAGTGCATATGATGTCACACAGAAGCTGGGTGTGATGTCATTCAAAAGTGGGTGTGATATCAGTGGAGAGGTTTTGATGACAAAGATACAGTGGATGCAAATCTGGTACAGGGGGTGTGATGTCATGCCTGAAGTGGATGTGACATCATAAACACTGTGGTTTGGTTTGATAGAGTGGTACAATCAGTACACTATAAGTAATCGTCCAGAAACAGTGCATGCGATTACAGGTATCCTGGGTTTGATGACATGAATACAGTGGGTGTAATATCATAACGTGGTGTGATATCATAAAGAGTGGACGTGATGTCATATGTAGTTCATATGATGTCATACATATTGTGGCTGTGTTACCATACCTACAATGGCTTTGTGTGATCCATAATCTAGGTGTGATGACAGAGATACAGTGGATGTGCTTTCAGATATAATCAGTGTGAGGTGAGATATAATAGCTTTGATGTCATGAATCGAGTGTTGCAATGTCATAAATCATGGGTGAAATGTCATATACAGTGCATATTGTGCCATATATTCAGCAGATGTGATGTCATATATAATGTAGTGTGATGTCATAAACTGTGGATGTGATATCTTATATAGTATATCTGATGTTAAACCTATAGTGGGTGCAATGTCATATATACAAAGGGTATGATATCATGGAAAGAGTGGGTGTGAGACACAGGTACAGTGGCTGTGATGTTACAAATATATTGAATATCTTGTCGTATACAATGGATTTGATGTTGACATATATAGAGCATGAGATCTTATAAATAGAGTTGGTGTGATATCATCAATAGAGTGGATGTGGTGACAGAAATATCGTCGATATGATGTCAAATATAGTGGGTGTGATGTCAGAAAAATGGTGGTTTTATTTCATAAAGTGAGGATGTAATGCCTTCTATAGTGCAAAATATGCTATACATATGCCATGTGTGATGTCATAAAAAATGTGGGTGTGATGCTCTGGAAACAGTGGGTGTGATGACACAGACTAGTGACTGTGATGTCAAATGGATGGTGTATACTTTGAACTGCATAATGGATGTGGCTTCACATGTCAAGGTGGTGTTGTCATAAGCAGAGTAATGTGATGACATAAGCAGTGGATGTGATGTTATATATAGTGCATATGATATCACACATATAGTGGGTGTGATGTCATACAAAAGTGTGTATGATAGCAGTGGAGAGGTTGTGATGACAAAGATATAGTTGGTGTGATGTCTGATACAGGGGGTGTGATGTCATGCCTGAAGTGGATGTGAAATCATAAAGATTGTGACTCGGAGTGACAGAGTGGATGTGACGTCTTCTGTAGTGCAAAAGATGTCAGACATGTGCCGAGTGTGATGTAATCAACACACAGGTTTGTGTTGTCACACATAGTGGGTATGATGTCATAAATATAGTGGACAGAATGTCTCACATATAATTGATGTGATATCATACATAGAGTGGCTGTGATAACATCGATAGAGTTGGTGTGATGACACAGATACATTGGAAAAAATGTCTAATATAGTGGGTGTGATGTCCTCAAAATGGTGGTTTGAGGTGAAAAAGTGAAGTTGTGATATCTGTATAGCGCAAACTATGCCACACATATGGCGAGTGTGATGTCATAAAAAGAGTGGGTGTGATGATGTCTATAGAGTGGGAGTGATGACCCAGATAGTGGCTGTGATGTCACATGTTAAGTGTATATGTTGCCGTCATACTGGATGTGGTTTCATATATAGAGGCTGTGATGTCATAAGAACAGTAGTGTGATGACATAAGGATTGGGTGTGATGTTATAAATAGTTCATATGATGTCACACAGAAATTGGGTGTGATGTCACACAGAAGTGGGTGAGATGTCAGTAGAGACGGTGTGATGACATAGATACAGTGGGTGCCATGTCTGAAACAGGGGCTGTGTTGTCCTGCTTTAAGTGGATGTGACATCATAAATACTGTGGTTTGGTTTGATAGATTGTGTGTGTTGGCATCTGTAGTGCAAAGGATGTCATACATATGCCGAGTGTTGCGTTATCAACACAGAGTGTTGTGATGTCATACTTAGTGGATATTATGTCATAAATAGAGAGGATGTGATGTCACAGATATACTGGATGTGAGGTCATACATATAGTGGTTGTGATATCATCGATAAGGTGGGCGTGATGACAGAGATACAGTGGAAGTGAGGTCAGATAGAGTGGACATGATATCATACATAAAGTGTTGTGATGTCCTCAATTTTGAATGTGATGTCACATGTAGTGCATATGATGTCATACACATAGTGGCTGTGATGTCATACATATACTGGGCATGATAAAATTGATCCACTGGGTGTGATGACACAGATACAGTGGGTGTGATGTCAGACATATTGTCTGTGAAGTTACACAATCGTTGTGTTGTCATAACAATGTGTGTGATGCAACATAAAGTGGATATGTCATAAACATAGAGTGTGCCGTGTCAGAGATACAGGCATTGTGTGATGTCACACATATAGTGAATGTGATATCATACACAGTAGATGACATGTGATATATAGTGCATGTGATGTCATCAATAAAGGGTATGTGATATCATAAATACTAAGGGTTGCTGTCTTAAAGGGTTGATATGTTGTCATGTATAGTGGACATTATGGCATACATATGCTACCTGCGATGTCTTGCATAGTTGTTGTGATGTCTTCGACAGAGTGGGTGTGATGACATATACAGTAGATGTGATGGCAGATAGAATGGGTTTCAAGTCAGATATAGAGCTTGTGTTGTCATACACACTGTGTGTGTGAGACATCATATATACTGGATATGATGTAATAAATATAGTGTGTGACATGACATACAAAGAATGGTATGATGTCATAAAGAGAGGATGTGATGTCATAAATAGTACCTATGGGGTCCTACATGCAGTTGGTTTGATTTCATACATGCATAGGTTGTGATAACAACAATCAAGTGGGTGTGATTACACAGATACTGTGAGTGTGATGTCGGATACTGTGGTTGTATTGTCAGTCATACACCATGTGAGATGTCATATATACTGAGTATGATGTCATAAACATAGGAGGTGTCTTGTCATAGATACAGTGGCTGTGATGTCACAAGTATAGTGTATGTGATGTCATATAGAGTGGGTGTGCTGTCATGAATAGAGTGGATGTGATGTCAAGAATACAGTATTTTTATGTCATAAAGAGTGAGTGTGATGTCATATAGAATTGCTGTGATGTCACACATACAGTGGGTTTCATGTCACAAATATAGGAAGTGTGGTATAATCAGTACACTATATGTAATGGTCCAGATACAGTGGATGCAATGACAGGTATCCTGAGTGTGATGACATGAATACAGTGGGTATGATATCACAGCGTGATGTGATATCATATAAAGTGGAAGTTATGTCACATGTAGTTCATATGATGTCATACATATTGTGGCTGTGTTATCATACATAAAATGGGGTTTGTATGATCGAAAAACTGATTGTGATGACAGAGATACAGTGGATGTGCTGTCAGATATAATCAGTGTGAGGTGAGATACAATAGCTTTGATGTCATGAGTAGAGTGTTGTGATGTCATAAATCGTGGGTGAGATGTCATATACAGTGCATATTCTGCCATATATACAGTAGATGTGATGTCATAAAGAGTGTGTGTTATATCATCGATACAATGGGTGTGATCACACAGACACAGACATGAAGAGTATGATGTCATATATAGTGGTTGTACTGTCTTAACACTGTGTGTTTCATGTCAAATGTAGTTGATATATATTCACAAACATAGTGGGTGTTATGTTACCACTATAGTGGCTCTGATGTCACAGGTATAGGGGATGAGATGTCATAAACCGTGGATGTGATATCATATACAGGAGATCTGATGTCATGAATGCAGTGTTTGTGATGTCCTAAATACTGTCGATTGATGTCATAAAGTCTGAATTTGATGTGATGCAGGATGTCTCTAATGTCATACGAGTGCCAAGTGTGAAGACTTCCATGATTGTTGTGAAGGCATTGATAGAGCGGGTGTGACCACACAGATGCAGTGGCTGTGATGTCAAATACAGTGGGTGAGATGCCAGGTATAGTCATATTGTTTTCGTGAAACAGTATGGGTGATATCATATATATTGGATATGATGTCATAAATATACTGGATGCGATGTCATACCTATACGGGTGTGATGTCATAAAGTGTACATGTGATGCCATGCATACTGAAAGAGATGTCATACGTAGAGTATGTAGTGTCATACAGAGAGTGGGTGTGATACAATTGATACACTGGTTTTGATGACTCAGATACAGCAGATGTAGTGTCAGATATAGACGGTGAGGTGGACGATATAACTTTTGTGTTGTCATGTGTGTGAATTCGTTTATAGTGTGTGTGATGTCATGAATGCAGTGGATGTAATGTGCTTACTACAATGGTGTGAACTCAAAGAGTGGATGTGACGTTATGTATGGTGCATAAGATGTCATATATAAAGTGGGTGTGATGTCATACATCCAGCTGTTCAGAGATCGTACGTAGAGGGGTTGTGAGGGCACAGATACTGTGGATGCAGTGTTAGATATCGTGGGATTGATGACATGAACTCAGTGCCTGTGATGTCATAAATAATGTGGTGTGATGTCATAAACTGTGGATGTGATATCTTATATAGTGTATCTGATGTTAAACTTATAGTGGGTGCAATGTCATATATACAAAGGGTGTGATACCACAGAAAGAGTGGGTGTGAGACACAGGTACAGTGTCTGTGATGGTACAAATACAGTGAATATATTTTTGTATACAATGGATATGATGTCAACATATATAGAGGATGAGATCTCATAAATAGATTTGGTGTGATATCATCAATAGAGTGGATGTGGTGACAGAAATAGCATCAATATGATGTCAAATATAGTGGGTGTGATGTCATAAAACTGGTGGTTTTATTTCTTAAAGTAAGGATGTAATGCCTTCTATAGTGGAAAACATGCTATACCTATGATGAGTGTGATGTCATACAAAGAGTGGGTGTGATGCTCTCAATACATTGGGTGTGATGACACAGACTAGTGACTGTGATGTCACATGGATAGTGTATATTTTGAACTGCATACTGGATGTGGTTTCATATATCAAGTTTTTGCTGTCCTAAGTACAGTAGTGTGATGACATAAGCAGTGGATATGATGTTATATAGAGTGAATATGATATCACACATATAGTGGGTGTGATGTCATTCAAAAGTGAGTGTGATATCAGTGGAGAGGTTGTGATGACAAAGATACAGTTGGCGTGAAGTCTGATACAGTGGCTGTGATGTCATGCATGAAGTGGATGTGAAGTAATAAAGATTGATGCTTGGTGTGATAGACAGCATATGATGTCTTCTGTAGTGCAAATGATTTCGTACATGTGCCGAGTGTGGTGTAATCAACCCACAGGTTTGTGTTGTCATACATAGTGGATATAATGTCATAAATATAGTGGACAGAATGTCTCACATATTCTGGATGTGATATCATACATAGAGTGGCTGTAATATCATCGATAGTGTTGCTGTGATGACACAGATACAGTGGACATGATATCTAATATAGTGGGTGTGATGTCCTCCAAATGGTGGTTTGAGGTCAAAATGTGAGGCTGTGATGTCTTGTATAATGCAAACGATGCCACACATATGGCCAGTGTGATGTCATAAAAGAGTGGGTGTGATGTAGTCTATACAGTGGATTTGATGACACAGATAGTGGCTGTAAAGTCACATGATAAGTGTATATGTTGCCCAAATACTGGATACGGTTTCATATATGGAGGCTGTGATGTCATAAATAGAGGAAGGTGATGACATAAGGATTGGGTGTGATGTTATATATAGTTCATATGATTTCACACAGAAGGTGGGTGTGATGTCATACAAAAGTGGGTGAGATGTCAGTGGAGACGCTGAGATGACATAGATACAGTGGGTTCAATGTCTGATACAGGGGCTGCATTGTCCTGCCTGAAGTGGATGTCACATCATAAACACTGTGGTTTGGTGTGATAGAGTGGGTGCGTTGTCATCTGCAGTGCAAAGGATGTCATACATATGCTGAGTGTTGCATCATCCACAAAGAGTGTTGTGATGTCATACTTAGTGGATATTATGTCATAAATATAGGGGATGTGATGTCACAGATGTACTGTATGTGAGGTCATACATATAGTGTCTGTAATATCATCGATAGCATAGTGTGATGACAGAGAAACAGGGGAAGTGAGGTCATATAGAGTGGACCTGATTTCATACATAAAGAGGTGTGATTCCTAAATTGTGAATGTGATGTCACATGTAGTGCATATGATGTCATACACATATTATCTGTGATGTCACACATAAACGGTATGATAAAATTGATCCACTGGGGTGTGATGACACAGACACAGTGGGTGTGATGTCAGACATAGTTGCTGTGAAGATACACAATGGTTGTGTTGTCATAACACTCTGTGTGATGCCAAATAAAATGGATATGTCATAAACAGAGTGTGTGATGTCAGAGATACAGGCATTGTGTGATGTCACACATAATGTGAATGTGATATCATACACAGTAGATGACATGTCATATATAGTGCATGTGATATCATCAATAAAGGGATTGTGATGTCATAAATACTAATGGCTGCTGTCTTAAAGGGTGGTTATGATGTCATGTTTAGTGCCCATGATGGCATACATATGCCACCTGTGATGTCTTACATAATTGGTGTGATGTCTTTGACAGAGTGGGTGTGATAACAATATACAGTAGAAGTGATGGCAGATAGAATGGGTTTCAAGTCATATATAGAGCTTGTGTTTTCATAGACAGAGTGTGTGTGACATCATATATAGTGGATATGATGTCATAAACATAGTGGGTGCCATGACATGCAAACAATGGTATGATGTCATCAAGAGAGGATGTGATGACATAAATAGTGCCTATGGTGTCCTACATGCAGTGGGTGTGATTTCATACATACTTAGGTTGTGATATTATCAATCAAGTGGGTGTGATTACACAGATACTATGAGCGTGATGTCAGATACCGTGGTTGTATTGTCATTCATACACCATGTGAGATGACATATATACAGAGTATGATGCCATAAACATAGGAGGTGTCTTGTCATAGATACAGTGGCTGTGATGTCAGAAGTATAGAGTGTATGGTGTCTTATAGAGTGAGTGTGCTGTCATGAATAGAGTGGATGTGACGTCATGAATACAGTATTGTTATGTCATAAAGAGTGAGTGTGATGTCATATAGAATTCCTGTGATGTAGTGTGTTTCATGTCACACATATAGGGAGAGTGGTATAATCAGTACACTATAAGTATTGGTCCAGCTACAGTGGATTAAATGACAGGTGTCCTGGTGTGATGACATTAATACAGTGGGTGTGATATCAGAGCGTGGTGTGATATCATAAATAGTGGATTTGATGTCATATGTAGCTTACATGATGTCAAACATATTGTGACTGTGTTATACATACATACAATGGGCGCTGTATGATCGATAATTTGGGTGCGATGACAGAGATACAGTGGATGTGCTCTCAGATATAATCGGAGTGAGGTGCGATATCAGATCTTTGATGTCATGAGTAGAGTGCTGTGATTTCATAAAGCGAGGGTGAGTTGTCATATATAGTGCATATGGTGCCATATATACAGTCGATGTGATGTCATAAATAGTGTGTTTTATCATCAATACAGTGGGTGTGATCACACAGACACAGACATGAAGAGTGTGATGTCATATATAGTGGTTGTATTGTCTTAACACAGTGTGTTTTATGTCAAATATAGTTGATATATATTCACAAACATAGTGGGTGTTATGTTACTTATATAGTTGCTGTGATGTCACAGGTATAGGGGATGAGATGTCATAAAC
>JAGTXW010001336.1:5620900-5680241 GCA_020226075.1 Hydropotes inermis
GTTTTTGCCTATGGAGGGCTTTTTGAACATTGTGTTTTTGTTTCTGTTCATCTTTTCCAGCAACAGACCATTGAGAAATGGCATTACTCTAAGTTAAAGGAGCATTTAAAATTTTTCTTTCTGCACAGTAATCATAGATGCTAAAGTATTTTCAAATTCTAGCATCTACAAAGAGCTCAGTTGTTGTTTGGTAAATTTTGCTTGAAGGGAAGGCTTTGGAATCCAGAGAACTGTTCATTTCATGAAATTGTGGTACACCCTTTTGCAATTTTGAATACCTAATTCAGGGGAATTCTCAGTTTTTTTCCAGAAAATGCATATTTTGTCTGAAAATACTTTGGGTTTTGTTCTGTGTTTTTTTATGTGCTGTTTGTTGGTACCTGCATCAGTTTAGTTCAGTTCAGTCGCTCAGTCATGTCCGACTCTTTGAAACCTCATGAATCGCAGCACGCCAGGCCTCCCTGTCCATCACCAACTCCTGGAGTTTACTCAAACTCATGTGCATCAAGTGGTGATGCCATCCAGCCATCTTGTCCTCTTTCGTCCCCTTTTCCTCCTGCCCTCAATCCCTCCCAATACCAGGGTCTTTTCCAATGAGTCAACACTTTGCATGAGGTGGCCAAAGTATTGGAGTTTCAGCTTCAGCACCAGTCCTTCCATCAAACACCCAGGACTGATCTCCTTTTGGATGGACTGGTTGTAGCTCCTTGCAGTCCAAGGGACTCTCAAACATCTTCTCCAACACCACAGTTTAAAAGCATGAAGTTTTCAGCGTACAGCTTTCTTCACAGTCCAGCTCTCCCATCCATACATGACCACTGGAAAAACCATAGTCTTGATTAGATGTACCTTTGTTGGCATAGTAATGTCTCTGTTTTTAATATGCTACCTAGATTGGTCAAAACTTTCCTTCCAAGCAGTAAGCATCTTTTAATTTCATGGCTGAAATCACCATCTGCAGTCATTTTGGAGCCACCAAAAATAAAGTCTGACACTGTTTTTACTGTTTCCTCATGTATTTCCAATGAAATGATGGGACCAGATGCCATGATTTAGTTTTCTGAATGTTGAAATTTAAGCCCACGTTTTCACTCTCCTCTTTCACTTTCATCAAATACCAGACCACCTGACCTGCCTCTTGAGAAACCTGTATACAAGTCAGGAAGCAACAGTTAGAACTGGATATGGAACAACAGACTGGTTCCAAATAGGAAAAGGAGTACCTCATGGCTGTATATTTTCACTCTGCTTATTTAACTTATATGCAGAGTACATCATGAGAAATGCTGGGCGGGAAGAAGCACAAGCTGGAATCAAGATTGCCAGGAGAAATATCAATAACCTCAGATATGCAGAAGACATCACCATTATGGCAGAAAGTGAAGAGGAACTAAAAGCTCTAGATGAAAGTGAAAGAGGTACTTACTTAATAGGCTTCAAAACAATCTAATTAAAACTAGTGTTTGGTGCAAAGTACTATGCTTTGTAACACAGAGATAGGTTCTCTTTCTCTATCAAAATTGTTTTTTGAGTTATCAAATTTTTCCCTTGGAACAGTCAGGAATGACTTTTTATAACCCTGCAGTTCTGACTCTGATAATTAGGAAGTACGTTGTTTTACTGTTGAAGATAATGGCAGACATTTCAAAGATGGACACCAGGTACACACGAGAAATTCGAGAAGTAAGTTGAGTGCATTGGTGTCCGCAATAAAACTGAGTTTCTCTTCTAAGGGAAAAAGAAGGAAAACCACCTGGTGATGACCACGGGCCCTTTCCATACATCAAACACCCAGAGGAAAGGGAGAAGTTGGAGTGATTCTCAGATGGATGGGCTGTTGTTTTCATTTACCAGCCACAGACTTCCTTTCCTTGATGTTTCTTGACTACCAAAGAAATCAGAAGTGTGGGTCCTTACCAGGATATTTGAATATGAAAGATCCTTTCAATTCCTAGCCAGGTGACAAGACCCATTGTGTAGCTTTCATCTCCCTGAACCTTGTAAGTAGCTCTGAGTCATCTTCTCTATTGAGTTAGGCAGAAAGGGAGAGTGGCGGAGCCTTGGGGGGGTGCAAATGTTCCAAAAGCTGGACTAAAACTTAATCACTCTCTTCAAAGAATTAGATTGGATGCCAGAATTTTGATCTTAAGGCCTCTTGCAACATTAGGGAAATCATTTGTAGTGGAAGTATTCCACACCATATAAAACTCCATGAGATCAAATGTATTATTGACTGAAAACTGATGAAAGGAAAAGAACAATTTGAAATTTCCTGATAGCTGATATTTGACCCAAGTCAGTCAACCACATACAAGTACTGATAGCTAAAGAATCTCCCAAAAAGGATATTTATAGATATTCAGCTGTAATGTGGTTAAGAAACCTGTCATTTATTTTTTTAAAAGAATCCAAACTGAAATATTTTCAATTAGAATTAAATATGGATAAACCAGAAAGAGTTTGCTGTGCTGTGTTTTTGAATCAAGATCAAGGTATTAAAATCTCCTATTGAAGTTTTCTCTTGAAAATAATTTCTCTACACTGTATTTCAAATATTATTTTAATTTTTATTGCAGTTTTTATTAAGTTCAGAATATAAAATTTTGAGGAATTCAAGTTCTCTGAGTTCAAATGACTGAGTCAGAATTAACAAGGTGAAAATGGATGTTAAAACTATTAATGGTACAAAATTTACTTTTGTTATTTAAATATACTATATTGATGGCTATTTAAGTGCATCCTATGATTATGATTTTTGTGGGTATAATAGTTTATGCTGAATTATCAAATAACTTAAAATTTCAGAAGCACATCACTCTGTTTCCCACATGACAGTGCTGAGTGGGTGTTCAACCTGGGGAGAATGCACTTCCTCATGTGGTCATTCAGGAACCCAGACTTCTCCTATCCTTGGCCTCTTCCATCCCAAAGATCTCAACCCCATCTGTATCCATCAGTAGAAGAGGCAGAGACTTGGAGAAATGCCTGTGGGAGGTTATAATAGGCCAGGATGCACCATCAGTTTCTCTCCTACTTCATTGGCCATGATGTGGTCCTGTGGCCACCAAAGAAGTTGGGAAGTCTTCCAGGGGTGTGCCCCTGGAAGGGCAGTGAGTTTTCATGGAAAATCAACTTTGTCCATGTATAAATAAAATAATAACCCCCAAGGAAAAGTAAAAATGAGAGAAATTCCTTAAGAGAGCTTAGAAAATGGACCCATTCTAGCTAACAGAGACCCCAAATAAAACAGTCATGCGGTAATAACAGAGCTGAGATGAAGTAATGTTCTCCGAGTTCTTAGAAAAGCACAAACAAAAGCTCTGAAGAGTTCTGATTCTGCTAAGGGTCCTACCAGTGAGCACTCTGAAGGAGAAGTTCTGTTGACCGCCAGTCATGGCAGACTGCGGTCCAGCAGCAAGGATTTGTGCTTAGGCTGCACATGGCCATTTAACCCGCCTACAAGTCTCCCAGCTGAGCATTCTGGGGCTTTTGCTTTTTAAAACGTCTTCCCTCCCTTCAGTCCCGGGAATGTGCTTTCAGTTACAGGCAAGAATTTTGTGTCCCCAACTTGCAAACTTTGTGGACAGTACCCTGTCCATTTGCTTCAGGTAACACTGATTGTTTTCTGGAATTTATTTATAATTTTAGGATGACATCAGCAATAACAAGTAACTCATTTAGAACTATTATGTTTCAAATCTCTAATGAATATTTACCATACAATGTGTACTGTGCATAGAGAAAACTGAGAATTGACTGAGCAGTGTCCTGGTCTGTGAGGAGTTCTTAAAGGAGAGGAGACATGCTATGAAGGGCCTAATGTCCTAGCAGAAAGGAAAAAAGAGAACTTGCTTTGAAAATTCAAGGAATGATACTAGATTTTGACATTGCCTGGAGCTGTAAGTACTGGACTCCACTTTCAGAGATGAACAAGATATGTTCAGAGGAAGATGGCATCAGGAGCTGTAGAAACAGGTCCTGTGATACGAGGTATCATATGGAATATTTGCAGCTATTAAATTCACAGTTTTAAATTTATAAAAGGACAGAATAATTGCTCATATGAAGTTGAAAGTTCACGAGTAATATCAGGTAATCCCATTTTTAAAAATGCTATGTAATTGTAGGTGAAATTATGCAGAGTATTTTGACTGATAGTTTCCCAAATTTATAAAATATTTTGTTAACATTATCAGAAGAAAGCTATGAAAATTCTTTCATTAGACAGACTAATCTCTATGCTAGACACACAGTGTGGGGTATAGGCAAGTGATCCCACTCAGCAGTTTCCCACCCTTTCCCTGCAGGTCCCAAGAGGTGGCTACCTCCTCTCTATTCTCTGTTGTGGTCCCAGGGCTAAACTCAGGGACTCAACCATCACTCTCTGAAATTCTGCACTTGGAAAGTGATGTATTGTGTCATAGTCAAGACAACAATTTCCACTAGATGGCTCGCCCCAAACATTGAGACTTGCAGAATTTGATTTACTCTCATAGCAAGACTGTGAAGGTGGCAACTGATTGTGGCCTCTTTGACAGACAGACCCATGGAGCCCTGCAGTGCTCCTGCTATTTCTCAAAGGGCCACCAGAGGGCAGTGGGAAGCTCCTTATGGAAAACACTGCAAGGAGATCCAACCAGTCAATCCTAAAGGAAATCAATCCTGAATATTCATTGGAAGGACTGACGCTGACGTGAAAACTCCTGTAGTTTGGCCACCAGATGAGTAGAACCAACTTATTGGAAAACACCCTGATGCTAGGGAAGATTGAAGGCAGGAGGACAAGAGGACGACAGAGGATGAGATGGCTGGATGGCATCACTGACTCAATGGACATGAGTTTGCGTAGCATCCGGTAGTTGGTGATGGACAGGGAAGCCTAGTGTGCTGCAGTCCATGCAGTTGCAACGAGTCAGACATCACTGAGCCACTGAATTGACTGACCGCCCCATTCAAAATAGTCCTTTTCAAGGTAAACTTCCTCAGAACATGTTTGATAAACTTAAGAAAATTTCTTTAAAATATATTGACATGCTTTTCATCTCCAGTTTCATTTGGAAACTAGTGAAAAGCCATTACAAGGAACACATGTAAGGTGAGCCACTGTTTGAAGGTTGTCCCTTGTGACAAATATGTGGATGAGTTGCTCAGTCAATTCCAATTTTTTGTGATCCCATGGACTACAGACCAGGCTCCTCTGTCCATGGGATATTCCTGGCAAGAATACTGGAGAAGGTTGCCATTTCCTACTCCAGAGGCATCTTCTCGACCCAGGGAAAGAACCCATATCTCATGTGTTTCCTGCATTGGAAGGTGGGTTCTTTTCCACTGCACCAGCTGGATATCAATGGGTGAAATTCTGTTCCCACCCCTTTGTTTCTTATTCTCTCCACCTCATCGATCTATAGGTAATGATCTCTCTGAAACTCCTTTGGAAAATCTATGTAACATTATCAGAGATAGTTCTCAGTCATGTTGATCCTTCCTTGTGATGTCAGTGTTTGTGTAGCAAATCATCAGCTCCTATGACCCTGGGTATGTCCCTGACTCCTGGGAGATAGCGTTCAGGTGGACAGTAGGTCTCAGTGGGAGTCAGTCCAGGGGGAGGTCTGCTCAGAACAGCCAAGGCCAGCCCACATTTTCTTCTATCCCCAAAGCACTGAGAGTGCTTCATTCCCCACCACGTATCTGCCCCACCCCCAGGGAACTTGGCTAAAATCCTGTATATGCTGAGGAAGCTTCAGGGTCAGAAGAATGAACAGTGGATTTAATCATTGTGAGACAGAGATGAGGTTCTGTGTTTTCAGTTCTTATATTTATGTGTCTTGATTCACTCTTTTATTATTTTAAATTTTAATTATAACATCATTCTTTACAATGCTGTTAGTTTCTGCTGTGCAGCAAAGTGAATCAGTTATATATATACCCTCTTATTTTAGATTCTATTCCCATGTAGGTTATTACAAAGAACTGAATATAGTTCCCTGTGCTCTCCAGTAGATCTTTATCTATTTTATGTATAGTAAATTGTATTTGTCAATCCTAACTTATCCTTCACCCTTCTTTGGTAACCATATGTATGTTCTCTACATCTGAGACTCTATTTCTGTAAATAGGTTTATATGTACCATTCTTTTAAATTCCATATGTAAGTGACATCATATGATATTAGTCTCTCTATATCAGACTTCCCTCAGTATTGCAATCTCTAGGATCATCCATGTTGCATACATAGCATTATTTTTTCTTTTTAAGAGATGGTAATATTTCATTGTAAATATGAGCCACATATTCTTTATCTATTCCTCCATTGAGGAACATTTAGTTTCTTCTGTCTTCTGGCTATTCTAAATAGTGCTGCAACAGACTTTGGGCATCATGTATCTTTTCAAATTATGGTTTTCTCTGGATATATGCCCAAGAGTAAGATTACTATATCGTATGGCAAGTCTTATTTTTATTCTTTTAAGAACCTTCATACTGTCAGACACAACTGAGCAACTGAACTGAACTGATACTGTTTTCCATTGTGGCTGTACCAATCTATATTCTCACCAACAATGTATGAGGCTTCCCTTTTCTCCACACGCTCTCCAGTGTGTGGATTTTTTGATGATGGCCATTCTGACTGGTATGAGCTGATACCTCATTGTACTTTTGATTTGTATGTCTCTAATCCTTAGTGATGTTCAGTGTTTTCATGTTCCTCTTGGCCACCTGTATGCCTTCTTTGGAGAAGAAGGCATAGGTCTTCCTTATTTAGGTCTTCTGCCTATTTTATGATTGCGGATACTAATTTGTATTTTTTTTAATGTTGAACTACAAGAGCTGTTGCATATTTTGAAGATTAATCCCATGTTGCTCACTTCATTTACAGATATTTTCTTCCTTTCTGTGGGCTCGTTTCACTGTGGGAGAACACTGTAGCCCAGGGGTCAGTTTTTAAGTTTGATTAGGTTGCATTTTTTATTTTTGTGTTTATTTTCATCATTCTGGGAAGTGGCTTATAGAAGATCTTTCTGCAATTTATGTCAGAGAGTGTTCTGCCTATGTTTTTCTCTTATGTTTTTATAGTGCCTAGTCTTACATTTAGATCTTTAATCCACTTGGAGTTTATATTTATGTGTGGTGTTAGAGATTGTTCTGATTTTATTCTTTTACATGAAACTTTCCAATATTCCCAGCACCACTTATTGAAGAGACTGTCTTTTCTCCATTGTATATTCTTGCCCCTTTTGTCATAGATAAGGTGAAAATAGGTGTGTAGGTTTCTCTCTCAATATGTCTCTTGATTCACTTTCCAGTTAGCCTTTATAAACCTTGTTTTCACAGCTCCAGCCACATCATGAAAAATGCTGGGCTGGATGAAACACAGACTGGAATCAAGATTGCTGGGAGAAATATCAATAATCTCAGACATGCAGATAAAACCACACCTATGGCAGAAAGAGAAGACCTAAAGAGCCCTTTGATGAAAGTAAAAGAGGAAAGTGAAAAAGTGGCTTGAAGCTCAACATTCAGGAGACTAAGATCATGGCATCTGGTCCCATCACTTAATGGCAAAAAGATGGGGACACAGTGACACACTACATTTTGGGCCCCAGAATCCCTGCAGATGGTGACTGCAGCCATGAAGTTAAAAGACGCTTGCTCCTGTGGAAAAGGTATGACCAACCTAGACAACATGTGTAAAAGCAGAGACATTATTTTGCCAACATTGGTCCATCTAGTCAAAGCTGTGGTTTTTCCAGTAGTCATATATGGATTTGAGAGTTGGACTATTAAGAAAGCTGAGCACTGGAGAATTGATGCTTTTGAACTGTGGTGTTGAAGAAGACTTTTGAGAGTCCTTGGACTGCAGGGAGATCCAACACGTCCATCTCAAAGGCAATCAGTTCTGAATATTTGGTGGAAGGACTGATCCCAAAGCTGAAACTCCAGTACTTTGGCTACCTGATGTGAAGAGCTGCCTCATTTGAAACGACCCTGATGCTGGGAAAGATTGAAGATGGGAAGAGAAGGGATCAACAGAGGATGAGACGGTTGGAAGGCATCACCAACTCAATGGACATGAGTTTGAGTAAACTCCGGTAGTTGTTGATGAACAGGAAGTTCTGCATGCTGAAGTCCACGGGGTCGCAAAGAGTCGGACACGACTGAGTGACTGAGCTGAACTGAGCCTCATTCCTTGGCATATGGATGTTACGTTCCCCCAGCACCGCTTTGGGGAATACTGTCTTTTCTCCTTTGAATAATCTTACCACTTTTGTCAAAAATCATTTGACCATATGTGTGACGGTATTGCTGGGCTCTGAATTCTTTTCCATTAATTTATAATTTTATCTTTATGACAGTACCAGACTGTTGTCACTACTGTAACTTTGTGATAATGTTGAAATCAAGGAATGTGTGTCCTCCCATATTGCTTTCTTGCTGAAAATTGGTTGGCACCTTGGGCATTAATTAAGTATTAATTAGTGAATTTTACTTAGTTCAGTAGTGAATTTTAGAATAGGATTTTTTAGGTGGCTTTTTTATTTCTCTGGGGATTTGATAGGGATTGAATTACAATTGTATATTACAGAGGCTGATATGGAAATCTTAACAGTGGTAAATCTTCTAATCCATGAAAATAGAATCTGTGTCATACACTTTATTTGCAGCATTTGGAAGGTTTCACTGTGCAAATCTTCACCTCCTGAGTTAACTACTCAGTCCAGTGCTTAGTTGCTCAGTCATGTCTGACTCTTTGCGACCCCATGCACTGTAGCCTGCCAGGCTCCTCTGTCCATGGGGATTCTCCAGGCAAGAATACTGGAGTGGGTGGCCATGCCCATCTCCAGGGGATCTACCCAGCCCTGGGATCAAACTCAGTTCTCCCGTGTTGCAGGTGGTTTCTTTACCATCTGTGCCCCCAGGGAAGCAGAGTAATTTATTCTATCTGATGTATTTGTAAATGCAGTCATTTTCTTAATTTCTTTCCAATTGATCCTATTACTACACAGAAACGCAAGTGAATTTCAGTGTTAATTTTTGTACCATGTTACTTTGCTGATTTCATTTATTATTTATCACATTTTTGTGGCATCCTTTGGATTTCAACTTATGAAATCATGTCACATGTGAACATAGATTATTCTACTTGCATTTTTCATCTTTGCATGTTGGTGATTTATGCATTAATTCAACTTATTTTCTTATATGTCTTTGCTGACAGGCATGTCTAAAACTACAAATACTATTGCTTAGAAGTGGTAAAACCCAGAATTCTTACATGCTTCCTGAAGTCAAAGGAAAGATGTTCCATGTTTCACCAATGACTGTGATGTTGGCTATGGGTTTTACATGGATGGAATTATTATGTCACGATAATTTCCCTCAAATTTAATTTGTCAGGTGAATTTAGCAAAAAAAAAAAAAAAAAAAAAAAAAAAACGTGTTTAATTTATTCAACTCTTTTTTCTATTAAATGATATGAACATGTTTTTTTCCACTTTATTCTGTTAATGTGTGTGCTATACCGATGCATTTTAATAGGTTGAGGCATTCTTGCATTAGAAAAAGAAATCCCACTTGTTCATGTTGTATAATTCTTATTATTTTCTGTTGTTGCAGCTAAGTCGTGTCCGAGTCTGTGTGACCAAACAGATGGCAGCCCACCAGGCTCTGCCGTCCCTGGGATTCTCCAGGCAAGAACACTGGAGTGGGTTTTCATAGATAGCTATAAATCATTATTATATAAAGAGACATATCTGCACTTCCAACTTCTGCTCAGGCTTCCAGAATCCTGGAAGGGCAGCAGGTGATGGCCAGGACATTGCACTGAACCATAGAGATTTATGCTTCTTTTTAGTCATTGATGACTGATACTACTGCTCCATGAGTGTTGTTTCACACAGCCAATGACTGTCTGATTTAGACCTGCATCCACACATCTCCTGCCTCTGTTTCTAACCCTCTACTCCTTCCTTCTGAGATTCACTCACTTCTTCCTTCAATACACCATTCCTCATTCTCAGTGAGATCCTAAGACAGGCAAACACTGTAGTCTTTTTCAACTGAAAATATTCTTAATTTGTTTTTATTCCTAAGTGATAGTTTGTGTGTTAGTAGCTCAATCATGTCTGACTCTTTGTGACCTTATGGACTGTAACTCAGCAGCCTCCTCTCTCCATGGAATTCTCCAGTAGGTTGCCATTTCTTTCTCCAGGGGATCTTCCCAACCCAGGGATTAAAGCTGGGTCTCCTGCATTGCAGGCAGGTAGTTTAGAATGAAAAATTCAGACTGTTTCTGCACAAGGAACCACAGAGCCCCATATGGCCACCAGAGGGCACTGTCTGACTGAGACCTGCATCCACCCATCTACTGCCTCCTTGTTTTTCTGCCAATGACAAACACACTGCCCCATTTAAAAGGGGCCCTTTCCTAGGTAGTCTTCATCAGGAAATGGCAATGGACTCCAGTATTCCTGCCTGGAGAATTCCATGGATGGGAGAGCTTGGTGAGATACAGCCCATTGGGTCACAAAGAGTCGCACATGCCTGAACAACACACACACACACACACACACACACACACAACATGTTTTGGAAAAAGTCAAAATCCAGGACAAGTTAAAATGCAAGGTGAGCCTGTGACTGGAAGTTTTCCCTTGTGAAACATTACAAGCATTTTAAAGTCTGTGTCTAAACCCCCAATCACTGTCCACCTCTGTACTCTCTTTCCTTCATTCATTTATAAACACCTGTCTATGAAAAATATCTTTTCACAATCTGTGTAATGTTTTAGACATACATTTCAATCATGTTGCCCCTTCTTTCTGATGTGAATATTTGGGTGGCACTCTGTTTATGAGATCTAATCCCTTAAATCTCTTAGTCACTCCCACTGTATAATTGTAAGGGACTTGATTGTAGGTCATATCTGAATGGTCTAGTGATTTTCTCTACTTTCTTCAATTTAAGCCTGAATTTTTTAAAGGAGCTCATGATCTGAGCCATAGTAAGCTCCCACTCTTGTTTTTGCTGACTATGTAGAGCTTCTCCCTCTTCAGCTGCAAAGAATATTATCAATCTGATTTTCGTATTGACCACCTGCTGATGTCCATGGATAGAGTCATGTCTTGTGTTGTTGTAAATGGGTGTTTTCTGTGAACAGCATGTTCTCTTGACAAAACTCTGTTAGTCTTGGCCCTGCTTCATTTTGCACTACAAGGCCAAACTTGCCTATTATTCTGAATATCCCTTGACTTCCTCCTTTTGCATTCCAATTCTTTATGATGAAAAGGACATCTTTTCCTTTCCTTTTTTTTTTTTTCAGTTAGTTCAAGGACTTCTTTTAGGTCTTCAATGAACCGGTCAACTTCAGCATCTTTGGCAGTAGTGTTTGGGGCATATGCTAAGATTACTGTGATATTGAATGGTTTGCCTTGGAAATTAACAGAGGTCATTCTGCTGTTTATGAGACTGCACCCAACTGCTGCATTTTGGACTCTTTTGTTGACTACAAGGCTTGCTCCATTTCTTCAAAGGGATTCTTGCCCACAATAGTAGATGTAATGGTCATCTGAATTAAATTCACCCATTCCAGACCATTTTAGTTCACTGATTCCTAAGATGTCGATGTTCCCTCTTGGCATCTTCTGCTTGACCACATCCAATTTACCTTGATTCATGAACCTAATATTTCAGGTTCCTATGCAATACTGTTCGACACTGCATGGAACTTTAATTTCACCACCAGACACATTCACAATTGAGCATCATTTCTGCTTTGGCCCAGCCTCTTCTTTCCCTCTGCAGCTGTTGTAGTTGCCCTCCACTCTTTCCCAGGTCAGCATACTGAATGCCTTCTGACCTGGGGGGCTCATCTTGCAGTGTCATATCTTTTTACCTTTTCTTACTGTTTATGGTGTTCTCCAGACAAGACTACTGAAGTTGGTTGCCATTTCATTCCCTAGTGGACCATATATTGTCAGCACTCTTCATTATGACCCATCCATCTTGGGTGACTCTGTATACCATGGCTGATGGCTTCACTGAATTGTGAAAACCCCTTCATCACTACAAGGCTGTGATCCATTCCAGTACCAAACTGTTTTGATTACTATAGGTTTGCAGTAAGTTTTGAAACCAGTAATGGTATTCTCCAATATTACATTTTCTTCTTTTGACTGTTTGGCTATTTTGGGGTCTATTAGCTGTGAAGTGTTTTAAGATAGGCATTTGGGTTTAGGGTTGAGTTTTGATCAGGATTGCATTGTAATTGTAAGTTGTGGTGGTTAGTTTTGAGATCTTAGCAATAAGTCTTCCAGTGCATGAAAACAGGATTTGTGTCATTTAATATCTTCACAAAGTTTGACATTTCACTGTGCAAGTCTTCACTTTTTTTGTTCAGTTAATCACTAAGTAGTTTATTCTTCCTGAAACAATTGTAAACAAAACTGTTTTCTTAATTTCCTTTTCACTTAGATCATTAATGTACAGAAGTGCCACTGATTTTCAGCTTTGAACATTAGTGAATGTCCTTGTTACTTTGCTGAATTATTTTTTTTTATTTATAATATATTTTTTTGTGTGGCATCCTTAGGATTTCTACATTTGAGATCATGTCATGAGTGGACATAGATAATTCTACCTCTTTTCAGATTGAAATGCCACTGATTTATCTGTCTGTCTGTATGTCTATCTTTCATGACTGTTATGGCTAAGACTCTCAGGGCTGTGTTGCTTAGAAGTGGCAAAAATCATCATTCTTATCAAAGGAAACATTTTCAGACTTCATCATTGACTGTGATGTTGGCTGTGAGTTTTACTTGTCTGTGTGTACTCAGTTGTGTCCAAAACTTCACGACCTTTTGCACTCTAGCCTACCAGGCTCCTATGTCCATGGGACTCTCTAGTCAAGAGTAGTGGAGTAGGTTGATGTTTTCTCCTCTAGGGGATCTTCCTTATCCAGGGATTGGACCTCTGTCTCTTGCATCTCCTGCTTTGCAGGTAGATTCTTACTGCTGAGACATCAGGGGCTTTAATTTTATGTTGGTAGTTTCCTTCAGGTATTATTTGTCAAGTTTTTTTTTTTTAATTATGAAAAATTTTTTGAATTTTTAAAATTTCCCTCTCTGCATTAAATGAGATCATGTTTTTTCCCAATGTTATGTCAATGTGGTGCATTGTTGCTTGCTTGCTTGCTTGCTAAGGCGCTTCAGTCGTGTCCTACTCTGTGCAACCCCCTTGGGCCACAGCCCACCAGGCTCCTCTGTCCACAGGATTCTCTAGGCAAGAACACTGGAGTGGGTTTCTATTTCCTTCTCCAACGTGGTGCATGATACCAATGCATTTTACAATGATGACGCATTCTTGCATTCCAGGAAAAATCACACTTGTGTATATTGTACAATTCTTATTATATGGATTGATATAAATGATTACTTTTATATGTATATATACATATAGACAGATAGATAGATAGATAGATAGATAGATAGATAGATAGATAGATAGACAGATAGATAGATATACACACATGCTCACAACTTCAGCTCTGGCTTCCTAAACCCTGGTAGAGTGGCAGGTGGTAAAGACGAAGCGCTGGACCACAGAAATTAATGCTTCTCATTTCCAATGATCATTATCACTACAGATCCATGAATGTTGTTTCACACAGTCAGAGACTATCGACTTAGACCTGCATCTGTCCATCTCCTGCCCCCATGTCTCACTGCACTCCTTCCTTCTGGGACTCACTCTAACTACATCCTTCCTCACACTCAGTGAGAGCCTGAGAGAGGCAAATTCTCATAGTCTTAAAATGTTTTCATCTGAAAATTTTCTTATTTTGCTTTTATTCTTGACTGATAGTTTAGAATGAAAAATCTACAGACTGTTTCTGTGATGTTTCCTTTGGCATCTGAAGCTGTTTTCCCTTGTATTCCCTGCTACATTGTGACTGGTGATTCCTCTACTGTTGGGTCTCAATTGGTCTGCCTTCCCTGCTCTCTGATAAAGTTTCCAATTGTCTTTAATATTCCACAGTCCTTGACTATAGGGTTAGGTTTAAGGAAACTCCATACTATTCTCCATTATGAGTGTGTTTCATAGTGTCTTATTCAATGATGGTTCCAATAGTGTCTTTTAGGACTTTAACATATTTATAGGAATTTCTTTTATAAGGTAGTCAAATTATTCTATTTTATGAAGCACTTGAGGTCTAATCTTCCCATGGTAGTCTCTGCTGATGGTCGTTCATGGTGCCATAAAGGCATGTTTTGCTGATACTGGATACTTGCTGGTTTGTAGGGTTTGATATGTATATAAATATGTTTTGTTGTTGTTGTTGTTGTTGCTCATGTGATGGATCCAAAATTTCTACCTGTTGCCAATTATGTTAAGTGCTATTTTGGTTTTCAGTCAGTAAAGGAATTTTAATTTTCTCAACTGCATTCCAGGGCCTATGGATAAGAACATTTAGAATTCTTCTTAAGTATCACTTCCTTCAAGTTCCTCCCAACACAAAGATGTCACTTATCAGTCCAGTGAAAATAAAACATCCCCCACTCCCTGCCTTGACCCTCTTCCTTTGCTTAGTGATATCCACAGCAATTATAGTCAGATACTGACTGCCTGGATCAGAGGCTGTTTTATTACTTCTGGGCTGCTGTAACAAATACCATAGACCAAGTAGCATTTGAACAGCAGAAATGTACTTCTTAACAGTTATAGGTGCTGAGAAGTCCAGGATCAAGGTGAATGCAGATTTAATGACCAGAGAGGGACCACTTTCTGGTTCATAGGAGGATTGTTTTCAGTGCACTCCCACCTGTCAGAAGAGAGGAGGGTCTCTCCCAGGCCTGTTTTGCAAGAGCACTCTTCTGCCTTGAGGGCTCTGCCTCTGACTTAATCACATCCACTGGCCCCGCCTCCTCATACCATCACGTTAGAGGTTGAAATTTCAGCATATCAATTACTCCTGAGGGCCCTGCACATGCTCAGTACAGGAACAGAGGAACCCACACCTGCCCCTTTCCTGGGAGGGCCCCGTGCATGCGCGGTGCAGAGGCTAAATGAGGACCCACTGTTATTTGAGGTATTTTTTATATGTCAGTTGTTTTTATCTGTCTCATTTATTTGGAAAATATAGTTTCACATCTGTCACTTACTATAACCTCATCTGTCTCCTTTTTCCTTTATGGAAACTGTGCTTCGCTTTGTTTTTCCAATAAAAACTTGAGTTTGTTATTTATTTAGCAAGATTGAAGTTACACAGAGCAATCGTTCAACCTAGGAATAGAAGCAAAAATTTGACACATTGGAAATGAAGGATGAATTAAACATGGAAAACCTAAAATTATCAGTTGGAAAGTACATACTCTGCTTCATTGGTAGAACTAAATGCTGTGTTTTCAAAAAGGAAAGTAATATTTTTCTATATGGAAATAAATGAACCCTGTGAAACCAATAAAAAATTAGTATAATATGAATAAAACTAGAAAACCTGTATAAAACTGAATTATGAAAAGATACTGAACAATTTCATACCTATAAATTTGACATGATAGGCTACATGAATAATTTTCTGAAAAACAAAAATTACCAAATTTCAATCTAGAGTGGACAGAAACTTCAAACAGACCAATTTCGTTAAATTATTTTAACAGTTGCTCACACATTCACTTAGGGATGGCCTGAGGAACTGATTCCTTTGAACCATTGGAAAACTGCAATTTATTTTACAAAGGTACTTTTACCCTTGCCTTAGCATCAATAAAAAAAATCTCCATTTTTTGAACTGTGCCTTGTTTAAGTTTAAAACATACATGTGAAAACTCCTGACAACACAGAGCTTATTTATTTTATACATAGAATTTTGTGTCTCTTAATCCTTTAACCCATCTTGTCTCTCTACTCCTCACCACTAGCAACTATGTGTTTGTTCCTTATATCTGTGAGTATGTTTCTGTTTGATTACTTCTTGTTTCCATTTTATTTTTATTTATTTATTTAGTCCCTGCCACATAGCTTGCAGGATTCTAGTTCCGCAAGCAGGGAGCAAACCCAGGCGCCCTGCAGTGCGTGTGTGTAGTCCTAACCATTAGATAACCAGGGATTTTACTGTCTTGTTTTCAGGAGTCCAGAAATAAATGATAACATACAGTACGTATTTGTATTTTTTTTTGATTTATTTCACTAAGCATAAATATTCTCTGGATCCATCCGTTTGACAAATGGCAAATTTTCACTCATTTCTGTAGGTGAGTGGTATTCCATTGTGTGTGTGTGTGTGTGTGTGTGTGTGTGTGTGTAATTTATGTTAATCAACTCATATGCTGCTGGGCATTTAGATTGCTTCCATATCTTGGTTTTTGTAAATAATGTGGTATAAATATTGGAGTCCATGTATATTTTTGAATTGGTGTTTTTATTTTTTTTCTCATATGTATACCTAGAGTGAAATTGCTGGATCATGAGGTAACTTTAGTTTTAGTTTTTTGAAGACTTTCCATACTGTTTTGCATACTGGCTGTACCATTCTACCTTCCCACCAACAGTGACTAAAGTTCTTTTCTCTCCACATCCTCCCCAGCATTTTATTTCTGATATTTTTGATGATAGCGTGTGGTCAGTGATACTGCATTGCAGTTTGGATTTGCATTTTTCTAGTGATTTAAAATGCTGAGCATCTTTTCATGTGCCTGTTGATCATTTATATTTCTTCTTTGAAAGAATGTCTATTTAGATTTCCACCCTTTGTAAAAGGAGATTTATTTTGTTTGCTATTAAGTTGTATCAGTTCTTTTGTAATTTAATTTTTATTTTATACTGGATAATAGTTGATTTACAATATGTTATTAGTTTCCAATATACAACAAAGTGATTGAGTTATATATATTCATAGATCTATTCTTTTTCATATTCTTTCCCTTATAAATTATTACAGAATATTGTGGAGAGTTCCCTGGGCTATATAGTAGTTCCTTGTTGATTATTTTACATATAGTAGTGTCTGTGTATTAATCTCAACCTCCTAATTTATCCTTCCCTTCACTTGTCCCGTTTGGTAATCGTAAGTTTGCTTTTAAAATTTGTGTATCAGTTTCTATTTTGTGAATAAGTTCATGTGTATCACTTTTTAGAGTCTACATATTAGCAGTATCACAAGATATTTGTCTTTCTCTGTCGACTGACTTCACTTCTCTGATCATCTGCAGGTCCATCCAAGTTGCTACATATGGCATCATTTCATTATTTTTATGGCTTAGTAGTATTCCATTGTGTATATGCACCACATCTTCTTTATCCAATTGTCAGTGGACATTTAACTTGCTTCCACATCTTAGGCATTTTAACTAGTAGTGCATTATCCTTTCAACTTACAGCTTTCTCCCAAGATATGTCCAGGTGTGGGATTGCTGAATCATGAGGTAGTCTTCTTTTTGAAGTACCTTCATCGTCTTTTCCATACTGGGTACACCAATTTACATTGCCAACAACAGTTTTTAAGCATTTCTTTATCTCAACATCCTTGCCAGCATTTATTGGTGTTCTTCTTGATGATGGCTATTTTGGTAGATGTCAGAGGATAACTTCTGTTGGTGTGGATTTGCATTTCTTTGATGATTACAGAAGTAAAGCATCATTTCCTGTGCCTGTTTGCCATCTGTATGTCTTCTTTGGAAAAAATGTCTATTGAAACCATTGGGCCTTTTTAAATAAAGTTCGTTTTTTTTTTTTTTGTTTGCTTTTCAGTTGTATGAATTCTTTATATATTTTAGATACTAGCCCCTTACAAAATATATGAATTGCATATATTTTCTTCTACTTTATTTCATTTCATTTCTTTCTGTTTTATTTTGTTGACCTCTGCTATAATTCCAGACGTTATTTTTTGCTTTTCTTTTGTGTTTAGAATCAGATCCAAAAATAATTTCTGAGAAAGCTGTTAAAGAGGTTTCTACCTCTTTTTTCTAGTTCTATGGTTTCAGGTCTTCTACTCAAGGCTTAATGCATTTTGAGTTCAGTTCTCTGCATATTGTAAGATAGTGGTCCAATTTGGTGGTTTTGCATGTAAGTGTCCAGTTTTTCCAACGTCATTTATTGCAGATACTGTCCTTACCTAACTTTTATATTTTGGCTTGTTTGTTGTTGGAGAAGGGAACGGAAAACCACTTCAGTATTCTTGCCTTGAGAATCCTATGAGCAGTATGAAAAGCAAAAAGATATGATACTGAAAGATGAACTCCCAAGGTTAGTAGGTGCTCAATATGCTACTGGAGAAATAACCCCAGAAAGAATGAAGAGATGGCACCAACACAGAAACAACGCCCAGTTCTGAATGTGAATGGTAATGGGAGTAACGTCTGATGTGATAAAGAAAAGTATTGCAAAGGAACCTGGAATGTTAGATCCATGACTCAGGGTAAATTGACAGTGGTCAAAGAGGAGATGGCAAGAGTGGACATTGACATTTTATGGATTATGAAATAAAATGGACTGGAATGGGTGAATTTAATTCAAATTATCATTACATCTACTACTGTGGGCAAGAATCCCTTAGAAGAAATGGAGTAGCTATCATAGTCAGCAAAAGAGTCTGAAATGGTGTGCTTGGGTGCAATCTCAAATATGACCGAGTGATTTAAGGACACTAACATAAAGACCACAAGAGATGGGATGGTTAAGTCTGTGTGGCAGACGACAGGCTATGAGCACCAGTTTGTCCCTGGGCCTCTGTGTGTCCAGCCTGAGATGCTGAGCCTGTTGGGCTGTGAGGCCCATGAAGGCAGCTGTGTCATTACATCCTGTACTGTGGTTGTGGGTGTGGACATTGGGGCCAGACGATGCTGAGTCTGTCAACCCAGCTCCAGCCCCTGCTACCTTTAATATCTTGTGTCACAGTGTCTTGATCTTCTTGGCCAAAGCTGAGACCCCTCTCATTACATTTGCTTTGGGAATTAAAAACCCTGAGATCTTAGGCAGCTGTTACTTATTCCTCCTGACAGGGGCAGTTTTCTTCTGGCATACGAGAGTGAGCACTGGGATACATTCACCCATGCACACTCACACTGACATTTCATAAGGACTGTGGATTGGGACCAGAAGATGGACAGATATGTGGAAGTTAATAAGAATAATATACAGGGGTTGGAGGCACTGATTGCCTGACATGACTCCCATATATTCCAGGTCTTGCCCTCCTATGTCTGAGGACATCCCTAGAAGTCCATGCGGGCATCATTCCCCTTGTGCAGGTGGAACATAGACAGGCTTTAAGAGACATGGACTCATCCAGGATGGAGAAGAGCTGAGAAACTGGACGTGAGTCTGGGCCCAGGTCTGTCAACTCAGAGCTGCACACACAGCCAACCCGGGAGCTGTGTGGAGGGCTGTGTGGTGCAACTGTGTGAGGCCCGGGGCTGTGTAGATGAGGGATTAGTGGTCAGGATCTCGAGGGCTATGTGCAGGGGTGTCAACTGTCAATCCAAGGAAGGGGCCCCCGGGTGGTGAAGTCACTTCCTTCGCAGCAGACCCTAACGGATCTCGGAACCCTGTAACCAGGCACCCACCTCCTAGCAACAGTGCCACAGACTGTTGGGGCTCGCTTGGCTGGAGAGTCTTCATCCAGAAGGATGTTCTCCAGCTGTGTCTCGAATGGCTAGGAATTTTGCTTCATAAAACACAGGAGGGAGAGGTTTTTCAGATGTTTCAGGCTGTTCAGCACTCAACCTGGGTGCCTCTGGTCCTTTACAGGAGGTCACCTAAGGTAATCCCAGTCAACCTAGAGCTGACCACAGCAGGCCTGGCCTTCAGTGGGAGCCCTCCTTGGGCAGTGCCAGCTGCCATCATCTCCATGTGGAGGGAAGGGGGACTTGACGGGAGGTTCTCCCTCTGGGCAAGAGCGGGTTGGTGGGCACGTAGTGACCTGGTGCTCCTGTCCTGGTCACACCTGAGGATGGGCTGGCAGTGGAGAAGCAGGATCCCTGAGGTGCTCTGCTCTGTGCCAGTGTGGACCCAAGGCTGGCAGGTGGTCGGGCGTCTGCGTCCTCGGTGGTGGTCTGTGAAGATAGTGGTGGGTGTGTGTCTGGACGTGAGATGTCTGTAGGTATGAGAAGCACTACAGACAGCTGTCTGGTGCCCTGGGACTTTCTGCCTGGCTCCCAGGCACTGTGTTCCCAGGGCTCTTCACGGGACTGCAGACAGGCAAGTGATCCAACCCAGCAGATTCCCACTCTTTCCCTGCAGGTCCCAAGAGGTGGCTACCTCCTCTCTATTCTCTGTTGTCATCTTAGGGCCTAACTCAGGGTCTCAACCATCATTCTCTGAAATTCTGCACTTGGAAAGTGATGCATTGTGTCATAGTCAAGACAATGATTTCCACTAGACGGCTCCCCCCAAACATTGAGTCTTGCAGAATTTGGTTTACTCACATAGCAAGACTGTGAATGTGGCAACTGATTGTGACCTCTTTGGCAGACAGACCCATGGAGCCCTGCAGTGCTCCTGCTATTTCTGACAGGGCCACCAGAGGGCAGTGGGTAGCTGCTTATGGAAAACACTGCAAGGAGTTCCTACTAGTCAATCCTAAAGTCAATCAATCCTGAATATTCATTGGAAGGACTGAGGCTGAAGCGGAAACTCCAATACTTTTGCCACCTGATGTGAAGAAGCAACTTATTGGAAAAGACCCTGATGCTAGGGAAGATTGAAGGTGGGAGGACAAGGGGTCGACAGAGGATGAGATGGCTGGATGGCATCACTGACTCAATGGACAGGAGTTTGCGTAGCATCTGGGAGTTGGTGATGGACAGGGAAACCTGGTGTGCTGCAGTCCATGGGGTTGCAAAGAGTCAGACATCACTGAGCCACTGAACTGACTGACTGCCCCATTCTAAATAGTCCTTTTCAACGTAAACTTCCTCAGAACATGTTTGATAAACTTAAGAGAATTTCTTTAAAATATATTGACATGCTTTTCATCTACAGTTTCATTTGGAAACTAGTGAAAAGCCATTACAAGGAACACATGTAAGGTGAGCCACTGTTTGAAGGTTGTCCCTTGTGACACAAATGTGGCTCAGTCGCTCAGTCAAGGCCAACTTTTTGTGATCCCATGGACTACAGAGCAGGCTCCTCTGTCCATGGGATTTTCCTGGCAAGAATACTGGAGTAGGTTGCCTTCTCCTACTCCAGAGGCATCTTCTCGACCCAGGGACAGAACCCGTATCTCATGTGTTTCCTGCATTGGCAGGTGGGTTCTTTACCACTGCGCCAGCTGGATATCCATGTGTGAAATTCTCTGCCAGCCCCTTTGTTTCTTCTTCTTATCTCCTTCGCATCCATCTATTGGTAACGATCTCTCTGAAACTCCTCTGGAAAATCTATGTAACTTTATCAGAGAGAGTTTTCAGGCATCTTGATCCTTCCTTGTGATGTCAATGTTTGTGTAGCAAATCATCTGCTCCTATGACACTGGGTATGTCCTTGACCGCTGGGAGACAGTGTTCAGGTGGGCAGTTTGTCTCAGTGGGAGTCAGTCCACGGGAGGTCTGCTCAGCAGAGACAAGCCCAGCCCACATTATCTTCTATCCCCAAAACACTGAGAATGCTTCCCTCCCCACCACCCATCTGCCCCACCCCCAGAAAACTTGGCTAATATCCTGTATATGCTGAGGAAGCATCAGTGTCAGAGCAATGAACAGTGGTTTTAATAATTGTGAGAGACAGATGAGGTTCTGTGTTTTCAGCTCTTATATTTATGTGTCTTGATTCATTCTGTGATTATTTTAAATTTTAATTGTAACATCATTCTTTACAGTACTGTTAGTTTCTGCTGTGCAGCAAAGTGAATCAGTTATATATATACCCTCTTTTTCTAGATTCTATTTCCATGTAGGTTATTATAAAGAACTGAATAGAGTTCCCTTTGCTCTCCAGTAGATCTTTATCTATTTTATGTGTAGTAGTGTGTATTTGTCAATCATAACTTATGCTTCACCTTTCTTTGGTAACCATAAGTTGTTTCCTACATCTGAGACTCTATTTCTGTAAATAGGTTTATATGTTCCATTCTTTTAGATTCCACATGGAAGTGACATCATATGATATTTATCCTTCTATATCAGACTTCACTCAGTATGACAATCTCTAGGTTCATCCATATTGCACACATAGCATTATTTTGTTCTCTTTAAGAGTCAGTAATATTCCACTGTAAATATGAGCCACGTATTCTTTGTCTATCCCTCCATTAGGAACATTTATTTGGTTCTGTCTTCTGGCTATTGTAAATAGTGCAGCAACAGACATTGGGGATCATGTATCTTTTCAAATAATCGTTTTCTCTGGATATATGCCCAAGAGTAAGATTACTATATCTTACGGTAAGTCTCATTTTTAGTCTTTAAGAACCTTCATACTGTCAGACAAAACTGAGCGACTGAACTAAACTGATACTGTTTTCCATAGTGGCTGTACCAATATAACTTGTCACCAACAAAATTCAAGGCTTCTCTTTTCTTCAGACCCTCTCCAGCATTTATTGTTGGTAAATTTTTTGATGATGGCCATTATGACTGGTATAAGCTGACACCTCATTGTAGTTTTGATTTGTATGTCTCTAATACTTAGTGACGTTCAGTGTCTTTTCATGTTCCTCTTGGCCACCTGTATGCCTTCTTTGGAATAATGTGTATTTAGATCTTCCACCTATTTTTGATTGGGGATACTAATTTGTTTTCTTTTTTTTTAATATTTAGCTGCATAAGCTGTTGCATATTTTGAAGATTAATCCCCTGTTGGTCACTTCATTTGCAGATGTTTTCTTCCCTTCTGTGGGCTCTTTTCATTTTGGAGAACACTGTGTCTCAGGAGTCACTTTTGAAGTTTGAAAATTTTGTATTTTTTTATTTTTGTTTTTATTTTCATCACTCTGAGAAGTGGCTTAGATAAGATCTTTCTGTGATTTATGTCAGAGAGTGTTCTGCCTATGTCTTTCTCTAACGTTTTTATAGTGCTTAGTCTTACGTTTAGATCCTTAATCCATTTGGAGTTTATATTTATGTGTGGTGTTAGAGATTGTTCTGATTTTATTCTTTTACATGAAACTGTCCAGTTTTCCCAGCACCACTCATTGAAGAAACTACCTTTTCTCCATTGTATATTCTTGTCTCTTTTGTCATAGATAAGGTACAAATAGGTGTGTAGGTTTCTCTCTGGATATGTCTCTTGATTCAATTTCCAGTTAGCCTTTATAAATCTTGATTACACAGCTCCAGCCACAAAATGAGAAATGCTGGGCTGGATGAAACACAAACTGGAATCAAGATTTCTGGGAGAAATATCAATAATCTCAGACATGTGGATGACACCACATGTAAGGCAGAAAGAGAAGAACTAAAGAGCCTCTTCATGAAAGTAAAAGAGGAGAGTGAAAAAGTGGCTCAACATTCAGGAGATTAAGATCACTGCATCCGGTCCCATCATTTCATGGCAAATAGATGGGAACACAGTGACACACTACATTTTGGGCCCCAGAATCCCTGCAGATGGTGACTGCAGCCATGAAATTAAAAGACTCTTGCTCCTTTGGAAAAATTTCACCAACCCAGACAGCATATTATAAAGAAAAGACATTACTTTACCAACAAAGCTCCATCTAGTCAAAGCTGTGGTTTTCCCAGTAGTCATGTATGGATGTGAGAGTTGGACTATAAAGAAAGCTGAGCACTGGTGAATTGATGCTTTTGAACTCTGGTGTTGAAGAAGAATTTTGAGAGTCCCTCGGACTGCAAGGAGATCCAACGAGTCCATCCTAAAGGCAATCAGTTCTGAATATTTGGTGGAAGGACTGATGCTGAAGCTGAAACTCCAATAATTTGGCCACCTGATGTGAAGAACTGCCTCATTTGAAAAGATCCTGATGCTGGGAAAGATTGAAGATGGGAGGAGAAGGGATCAACAGAGGATGAGATGGTTGGATGGCATCACCAACTCAATGGACATGAGTTTGAGTAAACTCCGGGAGTTGGTGATTAACAGGAAGGTCTGGCCTGCTGAAGCCCACGGGTTCGCAAAGAGTCGGACACAACTAAGTGACTGAGCTGAACTGAGCCTCATTACTTGGCAAATGGATGTCACATTCTCCCAGAACCGTTTTGGGGAATACTGTTTTTCCCCCATTGCATGATCTTACCACTTTTGTCAAAAATCTTTTGACCTTATGTGTGAAGGTTTTGCTGGGCTCTGAATTCTTTTCCATTGATTTATAATTTTATCTTTATGACAGAACAAGACTGTTGTCACTACTGTAACTTTGTGATAATATTGAAATCAAGGAATGTGTGTCCTCCCACATTGCTTTTCTTCCTCAAAATTGGTTGGCAACTTGGGCATTAATTAGGTATTAATTAGTGAATTTTAATTACTTCAGTAGTGAATTTTAGGATAGGTTTTTCTTTTTTTGGATGGGTTTGTTTATTTCTGTGGGGTTTTGATAAGGATTGAATTACAATTTTATGTTACAGAGGCTGATATGTAAATCTTAACAGTGGTAAATCTTCTAATCCATGAAAATGGAATTTGTGTCATACACTTTATTTGCAACATTTGGAAGGTTTCACTGTGCAAATCTTCACCTCCTGAGTTAACTACTCAGTGCTGTGCTTAGTTTCTCAGTCATATCCGACTCTTTGCTACCCCATGGACTGTAGCCCGCCAGGCTCCTCTGTCCATGGGGATTCTCCAGGCAAGAATACTGGAGTGGGTGGCCATGCCAGCCTCCAGGGGATCTTCCCTGCCCAGGGATCAAACTCAGGTCTCCAGCATTGCAGGCAGATTCTTTACCATCTGAGCCCCCAGGTAAGCTCAGTAATTTATTCTCTCTGATGTATGTGTAAATGTGGTCATTTTCTGAATTTCCCTTCCAAACTGATCCTATTACTGCACAGAAATGCAAGTGAATTTCAGTATTAATTTTTGTACCATGTTACTTTGCTGAATTCATTTATTATTTAGAACATTTTTGTGGGGTCTTTAGGATTTCTACTTATGAACTCATGTCACATGTGAACATAGATAATTCTACTTCAATTTTTCATATTTGAATGTTGGTGATTTAGGCATTAATTCAACTTATTTTCTTATATGTCTTTGCTGACAGGCATGTCAAAAACTACAAGTCCTATTGCTTAGAAGTGATAAAACTCAGTATTCTCACATGCTTCCTGAAGTCAAAGGAAAGATTTTCCATGTTTCACAAATGACTGTGATGTTGGCTATGGGTTTTACATGGATGGAATTATTATGTCATTATAATTTCCCTCAAGTTTAATTTGTCAGGTGATATTAGCATGAAACGGTGTTCAATTTTATTCAACTCTTTTTTCTATTAACTGAGATGAACATGTTTTTCCCCTTTATTCTATTAATATGTGTACTATCCAGATGCATTTAAATAGGTTGAAGCATTCTTGCATTCCAAAATAAATCCCAATTATTCATGGTGTATAATTCTTATTATTTGCTGTTGGTGCATCTTAGTTGTGTCCGAGTCTTTGGGACCCCGTAGACAGCAGCCCACCAGGCTCTGTCGTCTCTGGAATTCTCCAGGCAAGAACATTGGAGTGGGTTGTCATAGATAGCCATAAATGATTATTATATATAGAGATATATATGCACTTCCAACTTCTGCTCAGGCTTCCAGAATCCTGGTAGGGCAGCAGATGATGGCCAGGACATAGCACTGAACCACAGAGATTTATGTTTCATATTAGTCACTGATGACTCATACTACTGATCCATGAGTGTTGTTTCACACAGTAAATGACTGACTGCCTTAGACCTGCATGCACCCATCTCCTGCCTCTGTTTCTCACCCTCTACACCTTCTTTCTGAGATTCACTCACTTCTTCCTTAAATACACCCTTCCTCATTCTCAGTGAGATCCTAAGAGAGGCAAACACTGTAGTCTTTTTCATCTGAAAATATTCTTAACTCGTTTTTATTCCTGAATGATAGTTTGTGTGTTAGTAGCTCAGTCATGTCTGACTCTTTGCGACCTCATGGACTGTAGATCAGCAGCCTCCTCTGTCCATGGAATTTTCCAGTAGGTTGCCATTTCTTTCTCCAAGGGATCTTCCCAACCCAGGGATTAAAGCTGGGTCTCCTGCATTGCAGGAAGGTAGTTTAGAATGAAAAATTCAGACTGTTTCTGCACAAGGAACCACAGAGCCCCATATGTCCATAAGAGAGCACTGTCTGATTGAGGCCTGCATCCACCCATCTTCTGCTTCTGTGTTTTTCTGCTAATGACACACACACTGCCCCATTTAAAAGGGGCCCTTTCCTAGTTAGTCTTCATCAAGAAATGGCAACAGACTCCAGTATTCCTGCCTGGAGAATTCCATGAATGGGAGAGCTTGGTGGGTTACATCCCATGGGGTCACAAAGAGTCAGACCTGTCTGAGCAACACACATGCACAGAACATGTTTTGGAAACAGTCAAAATTCAGGAAAAGTAACAATGCAAGGTGAGCCAGTGACTGGAAGTTTTCCCTTGTGACATATTACAAAGATTAAAAGTCTGTGTCTAAAACCCCTATATCTGTCCATCTCTGTACCCTCCTTTCTTCATTCATAAACACCTGCCTATGAAAAATATCTTTTCACAATCTATGTAATTTGTTAGATATATTTCTCAATCATGTTGCCCCTTTTTTCTGATGTGAATCTTTGGGTGTCTCACTGTTTATGAGATCTAATCCCTTAAATCTGTTTGTGACTTCCACTGTATAATTGTAAGGGATTTGATTGTAGGTCATATATGAATGGTCTAGTGGTTTTCTCTACTTTCTTCAATTGAAGCCTGAATTTTGCAATAGGAGCTCATGATCTGAGCCACAGTCAGCTCCCAGTCTTGTTTTTGCTGACTATGTATGGCTTCTCCGTCTTAGGCTGAAAGAATATAATCAATCTGATTTTCGTTTTGACCATCTGCTGATGTCCAAGGATAGAGTCATGTCTTGTGTTGTTGTTAAAGGATGTTTTCTATGACTACCATGTTCTCTTGACAAAACTCTGTTAGTATTGACCCTGCTTCACTTTGCACTACAAGGCCAAACTTGCCTATTATTCTGGATATCTCTTGACTTCCTCCTTTTGCATTCCAGTTCTTTATGATGAAAAAGAAATCTTTCCCTTGCCTTTTTTTAGTGTTAGATATAGGAGGTCTTGTAGGTCTTCATAGAACTGGTCAACTTCAGCATCTTTGGCAGTAGTGTTTGGGGCATAGACTAGGATTACTGTGATATTGAATGGTTTGCCTTGGAAACGAACAGAGATCATTCTGCTGTTTATGAGACTGCATCCAAGTGCTGCATTTTGGACTCTTTTGTTGAGTACAAGGCCTGCTCCATTTCTTCTAAATGATTCTTGCCCACAGTAGTAAATATAAAGGTCATCTGAATTAAATTCACCCATTCCAGTCTATTTTAGTTCACTGATTCCTAAGATGTTGATATTCACTCTTGACATCTTCTGCTTAACCACATCCGATTTACCTTTATTCATGAGCGTAATATTCAGGTTCCTATGTAATACTGTTCTTCACTGCATGGGACTTTACTTACACGACCAGACACATTCACAATTGAGCATCATTTCTGCTTTGGCCCATCCACTTCTTTCCCTCTGGAGCTGTTAGTAGTTGCCCTCCACTCTTCCCCAGTTTAGCATACTGAATGCCTTCTGACCTGTGGGCTGATCTTGCAGTGTCATATCTTTTTACCTTTCCTTACTGTTTATGGTGTTCTCCAGAAAGAATACTGAAGTTGGTTGCCATTTCATTCCCTAGTGGACCATTTTTTTCTCAGCACTCTTCATTATGACCCATCCATCTTGGGTGACTCTGTATATCATGTCTGATGGCTTCACTGAGTTATGAAAACCCCTTCATCACTACAAGGCTTTGATCCATCCCAGTACCAAACTGGTTAGATAACTATAGCTTTGCAGTAAGTTTTGAAATCAGTAATGGTATTCTCCCATATTACATTTTCTTCTTTTGATTGTTTGGCTAATTTGGGGTATATTAGTTGTAAAGTGTTTTAGGATAGGCATTTGGGTATAGGGTGGAGTTTTGATCAGGATTGTATTGGAGTTGTAAATTGTGATGGTTTGTATTGAGATCTTAGCTATAAGTCTTCCAGTGCATGAAAACAGGATTTGTGTCATTTAATATATTCACAAAGTTTGACATATCACTGTGCAAGTCTTCACTTTTTTGTTCAGTTAATCACTAAGTAGTTTATTCTTTCTGAAACAATTGTAAACAAAACTGTTTTCTTCATTTCCTTTTCACTTTGATCATTAATGTACAGAAGTGCCACTGATTTCCAGCATTGACATTGGTGAATGTCCTTGTTACTTTGCTCCATTAATTTTTTATTTATAACATTTTTTCTTGTGGCATACTTAGGATTTATACATTTGAGATCCTGTCATGGGTGGACATAGATTATTCTACCTCTTTTCAGTTTGAAATGTCACTGATTTATCTGTCTGTCTGTATGTCTATCTTTCCTGACTGTTATGGCTAAGACCCTCAGTGCTGCGTTACATAGAAGTGGCAAAACCTAGCATTCTCATGTGTTTCCTAATCTCAAAGGAAAACTTTTCAGTCTTCATCACTGGCTGTGATGTTGGCTGTGAGTTTTACTTGTCTGTGTGTACTCAGTTGTGTCCAACCCTTCATGACCTTTTTTACTGTAGCCCACCAGGCTCCTCTGTCCATGGGACTCTCTAGTCAAGAATACTGGAGTAGGTTGATATTTCGTCCTCTCGGGGATCTTCCTGATCGAGGGATCGGACCTCTGTCTCTTGCATCTCCTGCTTTGCAGACAGATTCTTTACTGCTGCGCCATCAGGGACTTTAACTTTATGGTGATAGTGTTATTTGTCAAGTTTTTTTCTTTTTAAATCATGAAAAGATTTAGAAGTTTTTAAATTGCCCTCTCTACATTAATTGAGATCATGATTTTTCCCTTGTATGTGAATGTGGTGCATTGCTTGTTTGCTTGCTTAAGACATTTCAGTCGTGTCCAACTCTGTGAGACCCCCATGGACAGCAGCCCACCAGGCTCCTCTGTCCAAAGGATTCTCTAGGCATGAACTCTGGAGTGGGTTGCCATTTCCTTCTCCAACGTGGTGTATGATACTAATGCATTTTACAATGATGATGCATTCTTGTATTACAGGAAAAATTGCACTTGTGTATATTATACAATTCTTATTATATGAATTGATATAAATGATTACTTATGTATGTATATATACACACATGCTCACAACTTCAGCTCTGTCTTCCTAAACCCTGGTAGAGTGGCAGGTGGCCAAGACACAGCACTGGACCACAGAAGTTAATGCTTCTAATTTCTCATGATCACTAACACTACTGATCCATGGGTGTTGTTTCACACAGTCAGTGACTATCTGACTTAGACCTGCATCTGCCCACCTCCTGCCCCCACGTCTCACTGCACTGCTTCCTTCTGGGACTCACTCTAACTACATCCTTCCTCACTCTCAGTGAGAGCCTGAGAGAGGCAAATGCTCATAGTCTGAAAATGTTTTCATCTGAAATTTTTCTTATGTTGCTTTTATTCTTGAGTTATATTTTACAATGAAAAATCTACAGACCATTTCTGTGATGTTTCCTTTGGCAACTGAAGCTGCTTTTCCCTTGTGTTCCCTGCTACATTGTGACTGGTGACTGGTCTCCTGTTGGGTCTCACTTGGTCTGCCTTCCCTGCTCTGTGATAAAGTCTCCAGTTTTCTTTAATATTCCACAGTCCATGACTACAGGGTGAGGTTTGAGCAACCTCCATACTGTTCTTCATTATTTGTGTGTTTCATAGTGTCTTATTCACTGATGGTTCCAATAATGTCTTTTAGGACTTTAACAGATTTATAGGAATTTCTTTTATATTATAGTCAAATTATTCTCTTTCATGAAGCACTTGAGGTCTAATCCTCCCACGGTAGTCTCTGCAGACCGTCGTTCATGGTGCCATAAAAGCATGTTTTGCTGACACTGGATCCTTGCTGGTTTGAAGGGTTTGATATGTATATGTGTATATATGTATATATATGTGTATATATATATATATATATGTGTGTGTGTGTGTGTGTGTGTGTGTGTGTGTGTGTGTGTGTGTGTATATATATATATATATATATATATATATAAATATATATATATATATATATATATATGTTTGTTGTTGTTGTTGTTTTTGCTCATATGATGGAGCTAAAAATTTCTACCTATTGCCACTATTGCCACTTACATTAAGTGTTATTTTGGTTTTCAGTCAGGAAAAGATTTTTAATTTTTAATTTTTAATTTTCTCAAATGCATTCCAGGGCCTATGGAGAAGAACATTTAGAATTCTTCTTAAGTATCATTTCCTTCATGTTCCTCCCAACACAAAGATGTCACTTATCAGTCCAGTGAAAATAAAACATCCCCCACTCCCTGCCTTCACCCTCTTCCTTTGCTTAGTTTTACCATAGCAGTTATAGTCAGGCACTGGCTTCCTGAATCAGAGGCTGTTTTATTCCATCTGAGGTACTGTAAGAAATACCATAGACCAAGTAGCATGGGAGCAGTAGAAATTTACTTCTTAACAGATATATGTTCTGAGAAGTCCAAGGTCAAATTGAATGCAGATTCCATGACTAGAGAGGAACCACGTTCTTGTTCAAGGGAGGATTGTTTTCAGTGCACTCTCACCTGTCATAAGAGAGGACGGTCTCTTCCAGGCCTGTTTTGCAAGAGCACTCTTCCTCCTTGAGGGATCTGCCTATGACTTAATTATATCCACCAGCCCCACGTCCTCATACCATCACCTTAGAGGTTCAGATTTCAGCATATAAATGACTCTGAGGGCCCTGCACATGCTCAGTACAGGAACAGAGGAATCCATGCCTGCCCCTTTCCAGGGAAGGCTCCGTGCATGCGTGGTGCAGGGGCTAAATGAGGACCCACTGCTGTTTGAGGTCCTTTTTATATGTCACTGATTTTTGTCTGTCTCATTTATGTTGAAAATATATTTTCACATCTGTCACTTACTATAACCTCATTGGTATCCTTTTTCCTTTACGGAAACTGTGCTTTGCTTTGTTTTTCCAATAAAAACTTGAGTTTTTTAGTTTATTTAGCAAGATTGAAGTTACACAGAGCAATCGCTCAACCTAGGAATAGAAGTGAAAATTTTACACATTGGAAATGAAGGATGCATTAAACATGGAAAACCTAAAATTACCAATTGGAACGAACATACTCTGTTTCATTGGTAAAATTAAATGTTGGGTTTTGGAAAAGGAAAGTATTATTTTTCTATATGGAAATAAATGAACCCAGTGTAGACAAGAGAAAATTAGTGTATTATGAATAAAACTAGAAAACCTGTATAAAACAGAATTATGTAAAGATACTGAACAATTTCATACCTCTAAATTTGACATGATAGGCTACATGAATAATTTTATGAAAAACAAAAATTACCAAATTTCAATCTAGAGTGGACAGAAACTTCAAACCAACCACTTTTTTTAAATTATTTTAACAGTTGCTCACACATTTATTTAGGGATGGCCTGAGGAACTGATTCCTTTGAACTGTTGTAAAACTGCAATTTAGGGAGGAGTCAAGATGGCGGAGGAGTAGGACGGGGAGATCACTTTCTCTTCTACAAATTCATTGAAAGAACAACAGAACGGTGAACAAAGTTTACAAAACAACTTCTGATCGCTAGCAGCGGACATCAGGCGCCCAGAAAAGCAGCCCATTGTCTTCGAAGGGAGGTAGGACAAAAATATTAAAGATTAAAAAGGGGCACAAGAGCGAGGGACGGAGACCCGTCCCGGGAAGGGAGTCTCAATAGAGGAAGTTTCCAACCACCAGGAAACCCTCGCGCTGGCGGGTCCGGGGGAAGTTTTCAGATCTCGGAGGGCAACCTAACTGGGAGGAGAAATTAAATAAGGCCCACAGATTACGTGCTAAAGGCAACTCCCAGCAGAAAAGTGCCCCAGACGCCCGCACCTGCCACCAGCAAGAGGGGGCGGAACGGAGAGGAGCCGGCGGCATTCCTTAGGGTGGGGACCGGCCAGAAGGCCCTGAGAGCAGTCGGAGGGAGCTTTTTTAAACTGTGGGAGAGCAAGGGAGAAATTGACCGGCTGGAACACACTGCCGGTGGTTCGCAAAACAAAGGGACTGAGAAACTCCAGAGAAGAGCCGCCCCATCCCCACTGGAGGTAGGAGGCAGGGGGAGGGGCAAGGGGAAAACTCAGCCCCAGAGAAGCCACCCCCTCCCACCCGGCAAACCGGCCCCGGGTCCTGTCTGAAGACTTCCTGAGACCCGACCGGCGGCGCGCGCTGGGGCCGCGGAGGGAGGGGGCGCGGCGTGCCCGTGGAGAGAGCGCGCCAAGCCTCTGGCTGCCCGGCCAGGACACAGCGAAGGCTCCCCACACACAGCGACAGCTCCCTGCAGAGCCCCGCCCTCCCCGCCCCAGGACTGAACTGAACTAGCGAACCTAAATAAGAGACCACCTCCGCCTGCCTGTGTCAGGGCGGAAACTAGACACTGAAGAGACAGCAAACAGAAGCCAAATAAACAAAGGGAATCGCTTCAGAAAGGTCCGGTGCATCAGGTTAAAATCCCTGAAGGCAACACCGACTACACCGGAAGGGACCTATAGATATCAAGAAGTGTAAGCTGGAAAAAGGAGCTATCTAAAATTGAACTGAACCTACACTGGCTGCAACAGCTCCGGAGAAATTCCTAGATATACTGGCATATTTTGCTGTTGTTGCTAAATTAAAAAAAAAAAAAAAAAAAAAAATTTTTTTTCTTTTTTTTTTTCCTCTTTTTTTTTCAATTTTTCCTCTTTTATTGTCTTTTAAACTTCCCCACTACTCCCCCATTACTCCTCAACTTTCATTTTCATATATTTTTATGATTTTTTTTTTTTCAATTAGGGGAAAAAAAAAATTTTTTTTTCTTTTTTTTCTCTCCTATTTTCATTTTAAAGTCCTCTAATACTCCTCTATTATTCCTTAATTTTCATTTTCATCTCAATATAACCTTGCAAAAAAAAAAAAAAGAAGAAAGAGAGAAGCCCTATTTTTAAACTGAACTCCATATATATCTATAAATCTTGGGTTTTTGTTTTTGTTTTCAAATATTTTATTTCAAAGAGTCTAACCTCTACGCTAAATTTTTTAATCTTTGTTTATCAGTATGTGATATAAATGTTGGATATTTAAGAATCCAATATTCAGTTCCCATTTCTATTCAGGAGTGTGTTGATTACTCTCTTCCACGTTTGACTCTCTGTTTTCTACCTCAGAACAACTCTATTGCCTCCTTTCCCCTTCTCTTCCCAATCCAATTTGGCGAATCTTTGTGGGTGTCTGGCTAAGGAGAACACTTTGAGAACAGATAACTGGGTAGATCTGTCTCTTTCCTCTCGAGCCCCCCTTTCTCCTCGCCTGCTCACCTCTATCTCCTTCCTCCCTCCCCTATTATTCGTGTAACTCTATGAACCTCTTTGGTGGTCCCTCACAGTGGCAAATCTTTTCACCATTAACCTAGAAGTTTTTATTACCAGTGCTGCATAGTTGGAGAAGTCTTGAGACTACGGGTAGAATAAAACTGAAATCCAGAGGCAGGAGACTTAAGCCCCAAACCTGAGAAAACCATAAAAATCCTGACTACACAGAACATTAAGGAATAAGAATCCATCCAAAAGCCCCCATACCTACATTAAAACCAACCGCCACCCAAGAGCCAAGAAGCCCCAGGACAAGACATACTACATAAATTCTATAGTAACGCAGGAACATAGACCTAAGTGCCAACATACAGGCTGCCCAAAGTCACACCTAACACATAGACCCATTGCAAAACTCATCACTGGACACTCCATTGCACTCCAGAGAGAAGAAATCCATCTCCACGCACCAGAACACTGACACAAGCTTCCCTAACCAGGAAACCTTGAAAAGCCAATAGTCCAACACCACCCACTGGGTAAAATCTTCACAATAAAAAGGAACCACAGACCAGCAGAATACAGAAAGCCCACCCTAGACACAGCAATCTAAGCAAGATGAAAAGGCAGAGAAATACCCAACAAGTAAAGGAACACGAAAAAAGCCCACCAAATCTAACAAAAGAGGAGGAGATAGGGAATCTACCTGAAAAAGAATTTCGAATAATGATAATGAAAATGATTCAAAATCTTGAAAGCAAAATGGAGTTACAAATAAATAGCCTGGAGACAAAGATGGAGAAGATGCAAGAAATGTTTAACAAGGACCTAGAAGAAATAAAAAAGAGTCAATTAAAAATGAATAATGCAATAAATGAGATCAAAGTCACTCTGGAGGGAACCATGAGTAGAATAACAGAGACAGAAGATAGGATAAGTGAGGTAGAAGATAAAATGGTGGAAATAAATGAAGCAGAGAGGAAAAAAGAAAAAAGAATCAAAAGAAATGAGGACAACCTCAGGGACCTCTGGGACAATATGAAATGCCCCAACATTCGAATAATAGGAGTCCCAGAAGAAGAAGACAAAAAGAAAGGCCATGAGAAGCTACTCGAGGAGATAATAGCTGAAAACTTCCCTAAAATGGGGAAGGAAATAGCCACCCAAGTCCAAGAAACCCAGAGAGTTCCAAACAGGATAAACCCAAGGCGAAATACCCCAAGACACATATTAATCAAATTAACAAAGATCAAACACAAAGAACAAATATTAAAAGCAGCAAGGGAGAAACAACAAATAACACATAAAGGGATTCCCATAAGGATAACAGCTGATCTATCAATAGAAACCCTTCAGGCCAGAAGGGAATGGCAGGACATACTTAGAGTAATGAAAGAGAACAACCTACAACCAAGATTACTGTACCCAGCAAGGATCTCATTCAGATATGAAGGAGAATTCAGAAGCTTTACAGACAAGCAAAAGCTGAGAGAATTCAGCACCACCAAACCAGCTCTTCAACAAATGCTAAAGAATCTTCTCTAGACAGGAAACACAGAAAGGTTATATAAATGTGAACCCCATAACAGCAAACTAAATGGCAACGGGACCATACCTATCAATAATTACCCTAAATGTAAATGGGTTGAATGCCCCAACCAAAAGACAAAGACTGGCTGAATGGATACAAAAACAAGACCCCTATATATGCTGTCTACAAGAGACCCACTTTAAAACAAGGGACACATACAGACTAAAAGTGAAGGGCTGGAAAAAAATATTTCATGCAAATGGAGACCAAAAGAAAGCAGGAGTTGCAATACTCATATCAGATAAAATAGACTTTCAAATAAAGGCTGTGAAAAGAGACAAAGAAGGACACTACATAATGATCAAAGGATCAATGCAAGAAGAAGATATAACAATTATAAATATATATGCACCCAACATAGGAGCACCACAATATGTAAGGCAAATACTAACGAGGATGAAAGAGGAAATTAATAATAACACAATAATAGTGGGAGACTTTAATACCCCACTCACAACTATGGATAGATCAACTAAACAGAAAATTAACAAGGAAACACAAACTTTAAAGGACACAATGGACCAGCTAGACCTTATTGACATCTATAGGACCTTTCACCCCAAAACAATCAACTTCACCTTTTTCTCAAGTGCACACGGAACCTTCTCCAGAATAGATCACATCCTGGGCCATAAATCTAGTCTTGGTAAATTCAAAAAAATTGAAATCATTCCAGTCATCTTCTCTGACCACAGTGCAGTAAGATTAGATCTCAATAACAGGAAAAAAATTATTAAAAACTCAAACATATGGAGGCTAAACAACACGCTTCTGAATAACCAACAAATCATAGAAGAAATCAAAAAAGAAATCAAAATATCCATAGAAACGAATGAAAATGAAAACACAACAACCCAAAACCTATGGGACACTGTAAAAGCAGTGCTAAGGGGAAGATTCATAGCATTACAGGCCTACCTCAAGAAACAAGAAAAAAGTCAAATAAATAACCTAACCCTACACCTAAAGCAATTAGAGAAGGAAGAAATGAAGAACCCCAGGGTTAGTAGAAGGAAAGAAATCTTAAAAATTAGGGCAGAAATAAATGCAAAAGAAACTAAAGAGACCATAGCAAAAATCAACAAAGCTAAAAGCTGGTTTTTTGAAAAAATAAACAAAATTGACAAACCATTAGCAAGACTCATTAAGAAACAAAGAGAGAAGAACCAAATTAACAAAATTAGAAACGAAAATGGAGAGATCACTACAGACAACACTGAAATACAAAGGATCATAAGAGACTACTACCAGCAGCTCTATGCTAATAAAATGGACAACTTGGAAGAAATGGACAAGTTCTTAGAGAAGTATAACTTTCCAAAACTGAACCAGGAAGAAATAGAAGATCTTAACAAGCCCATCACAAGCAAGGAAATCGAAACTGTAATCAGAAATCTTCCAGCAAACAAAAGCCCAGGACCAGATGGCTTCACAGCTGAATTCTACCAAAAGTTCAAAGAAGAGCTAACACCTATCTTACTCAAACTCTTCCAGAAAATAGCAGAAGAAGGTAAACTTCCAAACTCATTCTATGAGGCCACCATCACCTTAATTCCAAAACCAGACAAAGATACCACAAAAAAAGAAAACTACAGGCCAATATCACTGATGAACATAGATGCAAAAATCCTTAACAAAATACTAGCAAACAGAATCCAACAACATATTAAAAAAATCATACACCATGACCAAGTGGGCTTTATCCCAGGAATGCAAGGATTCTTTAATATCCGCAAATCAATCAATGTGATACACCACATTAACAAATTGAAAGATAAAAACCATATGATTATCTCAATAGATGCAGAAAAAGCCTTTGACAAAATTCAGCATCCATTTATGATTAAAACTCTCCAGAAAGCAGGAATAGAAGGAACATACCTCAACATAATAAAAGCTATATATGACAAACCCACAGCAAGCATTACCCTGAATGGCGAAAAATTGAAAGCATTTCCCCTAAAATCAGGAACAAGACAAGGGTGCCCACTCTCACCACTTCTATTCAACATAGTTTTGGAAGTGTTGGCCACAGCAATCAGGGCAGAAAAAGAAGTAAAAGGAATCCAGATAGGAAAAGAAGAAGTGAAACTCTCACTGTTTGCAGATGACATGATCCTCTACATAGAAAACCCTAAAGACTCTACCAGAAAATTACTAGAGCTAATCAACAAATATAGTAAAGTTGCAGGATATAAAATTAACACACAGAAATCTCTTGCATTCTTATACACTAACAATGAGAAAACAGAAAGAGAAATTAAGGAAACAATACCATTCACCATTGCAACAAAAAGAATAAAATACTTAGGAATATATCTACCTAAAGAAACAAAAGACTTATACATAGAAAACTATAAATCACTGATGAAAGAAATCAAAGAGGACACAAACAGATGGAGAAATATACCGTGTTCATGGATTGGAAGAATCAACATTGTCAAAATGGCCATACTACCCAAAGCAATCTACAGATTCAATGCAATCCCTATCAAGCTACCAACGGTATTTTTCACAGAACTAGAACAAATAATTTCACAATTTGTATGGAAATACAAAAAACCTCGAATAGCCAAAGTAATCTTGAGAAAGAAGAATGGAACTGGAGGAATCAACCTGCCTGACCTCAGACTATACTACAAAGCCACAGTCATCAAGACAGTATGGTATTGGCACAAAGACAGATATATAGATCAATGGATCAGAATAGAAAGCCCAGAGATAAATCCACGAGCATATGGTCACCTTATCTTCGACAAAGGAGGCAAGGATATACAATGGAAAAAAGATAGTCTCTTTAACAAGTGGTGCTGGGAAAATTGGTCAACCACTTGTAAAAGAATGAAACTAGAACACTTTCTAACACCATACACAAAAATAAATTCAAAATGGATTAAAGATCTAAATGTAAGACCAGAAACTATAAAACTCCTAGAGGAGAACATAGGCAAAACACTCTCTGACATAAATCACAGCAGGATCCTCTATGACCCACATCCCAGGATATTAGAAACAAAAGCAAAAATAAACAAATGGGACCTAATGAAACTTAAAAGCTTTTGCACAGCAAAGGAAACTATAAGCAAGGTGAAAAGACAACCCTCAGATTGGGAGAAAATAATAGCAAATGAAGCAACAGACAAAGGATTAATCTCAAAAATATACAAGCAACTCCTCCAGCTCAACACCAGAAAAATAAATGACCCAATCAAAAAATGGGCCAAAGAACTAAACAGACACTTCTCCAAGGAAGACATACAGATGGCTAAGAAACACATGAAAAGATGCTCAACATCACTCATTATCAGAGAAATGCAAATCAAAACCACAATGAGGTACCATTACACGCCAGTCAGGATGGCTGCTATCCAAAAGTCTACAAGCAATAAATGCTGGAGAGGGTGTGGAGAAAAGGGAACCCTCTTACACTGTTGGTGGGAATGCAAACTAGTACAGCCACTATGGAGAACAGTGTGGAGACTTCTTAAAAAACTAGAAATAGAACTTCCATATGACCCAGCAATCCCACTCCTGGGCATACACACCAAGGAAACCAGATCTGAAAGAGACATGTGCACCCCAGTGTTCATCGCAGCACTGTTTATCATAGCCAGGACATGGAAGCAACCTAGATGCCCATCAGCAGACGAATGGATAAGGAAGCTGTGGTACATATACACCATGGAATATTATGCAGCCATTAAAAAGAATTCATTTGAATCAATTCTAATGAGATGGATGAAACTGGAGCCCATTATACAGAGTGAAGTAAGCCAGAAAGATAAAGACCATTACAATATACTAACACATATATATGGAATTTAGAATGATGTTAATAATAACTCTATATGCAGAACAGAAAAAAAAAAAAAAAGACACAGATTTATAGAACAGTCTTTTAGATTCTGTGGGAGAAGGAGAGGGTGGGATGTTTCAAGAGAACAGCATCGAAACATGTATGGTATCTAGGATGAAACAGATCACCAGCCCAGGTTGGATGCATGAGACAAGCTCTCGGACCTGGTGCACTGGGAAAACCTAGGGGGAGCGGGTGGAGAGGGAGGTGGGAGGGGGGATCGGGATGGGGAACACATGTAAACCCATGGCTGTTTTATTCCAATGTATGACAAAATTCACTACAAATAAAAAAAATAAATAAATTTAAAAAAAAAAAAAAAAAAAAAACTGCAATTTATTTTACAAAGGTACTTTTACCCTTGCCTTAGCCTCAATAAAAAAAAGTCACCCTTTTTATAACTGTGCCTTGTTTAAGTTTAAAACGTACATGTGAAAACTCCGGACAAAACAGAGCTTACTTATTTTATACATAGAAATATTTGTCTCTTAATCCTTTATCCCATCTTGTCTCTCTGCTCCTAACCACTAACAACTGGGTGTTTGTTCTTTATATCTGTCCATATGTTTCTGTTTGAATACTTAGTGTTTCCATTTTTATTTGTTTTTATTTATTTATTTAGTCCCTGCCACATAGCTTGCAGGATTCTAGTTCCCCAAGCAGGGAGCAAACCAGGCCCCCTGCAGTTCGTGTGTGGAGTGCTAACCACTAGATCACCAGGGATTTTACTGTTTCTTTTCTAGAGTCCAGAAATAAATGATAACATACAATAAGTATTTGTATTTTTCTGATTTATTTCACTAAGCATAACATTCTCCAGATCCATCCATGTTTTACAAATGGCAAATTTTCACTCTTTTCTGTAGGTGAGTGGTATTCCATTGTGTGTGTGTAATTTATTTTAATCAACTCATATGCTGCTAGTCATTTAGATTGCTTCCATAACTTAGCTATTGTAAATAATGTACAAATATTGGAGTCCATGTATATTTTTGAATTAGTGTTTTTATTTTCTTCAGATATGTATATCTAAGAGTGAAACTGCTGGATCATGAGGTAATTTTAGGTTTGTTTTTTGAAGACCCTCCATACTGTTTTGCATACTGGCTGTACCATTCTACCTTTCCACCAGCAGCATCTGAAGGTTCCTTTTTCTCCACATACTCCCCAACATGTTATTTCTGATCATTTTTATGATAGCGTCTGGTCAGAGATACTGCATTGCAGTTTGGATTTGCATTTTTCTAGTGATTTAGAATGTTGACCATCTTTTCATGTGCCTGTTGATAATTTGTATATCTTCTTTGAAACAATGTCTATATGGATTTCTGCCCTTTGAAAAATGAGATTTATTTTGTTTGCTATTAAGTTGTATGAGTTCTTTTGTAATATAATTTTTATTTTTTACTGGAGAATACTTTATTTACAACATGGTATTAGTTTCTGGTATACAACAAAGTGATTGAGTTTTATATATATATATATATATATATATATATATATATACACACACACACACACACATAGATCTATTCTTTTTCAGATTCTTTTCCCTTATAAGTTATTACAAAATATTGTAGAGAGTTCCCTGTGCTATACAGTAGGTCCTTGTTGATTATTTTACATATAGTAGTATCTGTGTATTAATCTCAACCTCCTAATTTATCCTTCCCTTCACTTGTCCCATTTGATAATCATAAGTTTGCTTTTAAAATTTGTGTATCAGTTTCTATTTTGTGAATAAATTCACATGTATCACTTTTTTAGAGTCTAAATATTAGCAGTATCATAAGATAGTTGTCTTTCTCTGTCGACTGACTTCACTTCTATGATCATCTGCAGGTCCATCCAAGTTGCTGCAAATGGCATCATTTCACTCTTTTTATGACTCAGTAGTATTCCATTGTGTATATACACTCCATCATCTTTAGTCACTTGGTAGTGGACATTTAGGTTGCTTCCATATTTTAGGCATTGTAACTAGTAGTGCATTATTGTTTCAATTGACAGCTTTTTCCTAGTATATGTCCAGGAGTGGGATTGCTGGATCATGAGGTAGTCTTGTTTTTGAAGAGCCTTCATCATGTTTCCCATACTGGGTAGTACACCAATTTACATTCCCACCAACAGTGTTCAAATATTTCTTTTTCTCCACATCCTTGCCAACATTTATTTGTGTTCTTCTTGATGATTGCTATTTTGGTAGATGTGAGGGGTTAACTTCTGTTGGTGTGGATTTGCATTTCTTTCAAGGTTATAGATGTAAAGCATCATTTCCTGTGCCTGTTTGCCATCTGTATTTCTTCTTTGGAAAAAATGTATATTGAGACCTTTGCCCTTTTTTAAATGAAGTTGGATTTTTTTGTTTGCTATTCAGTTGTATGAATTCTTTATATATTTTAGATATTAGACCCTTACAAAACATATGAATTGCAAATATTTTCTCCTATTTCATTTCATTTCTCTGTTTTATTTTGTTTGCCTCTGCTATAATTCTGGTTGTTACTATTTGCTTGTCTTTTTTAAGAATCAGAATCCAAAAAATCATTTCTGAGACAGCTGTTAAAGAGGTTTCTATCTGTTTTTTCTAGTTCTGTGGTTTCAGGTCTTCTACTCAAGGCTTAATGCATTTTGAGTTCAGTTCTCTGCATATTGTAAGATAGTGGTCCAGTTTGGTGGTTTTCCATGTAAGTGTCCAGGTTCCCCATCATCTTTTATCGCAGAGACTGTCCTTACCTACCTTTTATATTTTTGACTTGTTTGTTGTTGGAGAAGGGAATGGAAAACCACTTCAGTATTCTTGCCTTGAGAATCCTATGAGCAGTATGAAAAGCAAAAAGATATGATACTGAAAGATGAACTCCCAAGCTCAGTAGGTGCTCAATATGTTACAGGACAAATAACTCCAGAAAGAATGAATTGATGGTGCCAATGCGGAAACAATGCCCAGTTCTGGATGTGACTGGTGATGGGAGTAAAGTCTGATGTGATAAAGAACAGTATTTCATAGGAACCTGGAAGGTTAGGTCCATGAATCAAGGTAAATTGACAGTGGTCAAACAGGAGACGGCAAGGGTGGACATTGACATTTTGGCGATCGGTGAACTAAAATGGACTAGAATGGGTGAATTTAATTCAAATGACCATTACATCTACTACTGTGGGCAAGAATCCCTTAGAAGAAATGGAGTAGCCATTATAGTCAGCAAAAGAGACGGAAATGGTGTGCTTGTGTGCAATCTCAAAAATAACAGAGTGATTAAAGAACAGGAACATAAAGGACACTATAGATGATGGGATGCTCAAGTCTGTGTGGCAGATGACAGCCTGTGAGCAGCAGTTTGTCCCTGGGCCTCCGTGTGTCCAGCTTCAGTTGCTGAGCCTGCTTGGCTGTGAGCCCCATGAAGGCACCTGTGTCATCAAATCCTAACCACAGGTTATGGCTGTGGACAGTGGGGCCAGATGATATTGAGTCTGTCAGCCCAGCTCCAGCCCCTGCTACCTTTAATGTCTTGTGTCACAGTGTCTTGATCTCCTTGGCCAAAGCTGAGACCCCTTTCATTAGGTTTGCTTTGAAAATTAGAAACCCTGATGTCTTCCTAAGCTGTTACCTATTCCTCCTTACCAGTGCAGTTTTATTCTGACCTACCACAGTGAACACTCGGATACATTCACACATGCACATTCACCCTGACATCTAATAAGGATTGTGGGTTGGGATTAGAAGATGGACAGACTGGAGGATGGTAATAAGATGAACCAACAGAGGCTGGAGGCACTGCCTGCCTGAGACACGGACTCTAATATTTTCCTGGTCTTCTCTCACCTATGTCTTACAACATCCTAAGAAGTCCATGAGGCATCATCCCGGGTGGGCATCTGGGGACACCGACAGGCTTTGAGAGACAAGGACTCATCCAGGATGGAGAAGAGGTATGAAACGGGAGGTGAGTCTGGGCCCAGATCTGTCAACTCAGAGCTGCACACACAGCCTGCCCGGGAGCTGTGTGGAGGGCTGTGTGGTGCAACTGAGTGAGGCCCGGAGCTGCATGGCTGAGGGATGAGCGGTCAGGATCCTGAGGGCTGTGTGCAGGGCTGTCAACTGTCAATCCAAGGAAGGGGCTCCTGGGTGGTGAAGTCACTTCCTGGATGGCAGATCCTAATGGAACTTGGAACCCTGTAACCAGGCATCCAACTTCTAGCAACAGTGCCACAGCGTGTAGGGGCTCACTTGGCTGGAGAGTCTTCATCCAGAAGGATGGTCTGCAGCTGTGTTTCGACTGACCAGGGCTTCTGCTTCAGGAAACCATGGAGGGAGATGTTTTTCAGATGTTTCAGGCAGTTCAGTGCTCAACCTGGATGCCTCTGGTCCTTTACCAGGAGGGCACATAAGGTAACCCAAGGCAATCTAGAACTGGCCACAGCAGGTCTGGCCTCCACTGGGAGCCCTTCCTTGGCAGCGCCAGGTGCCCTCATCTCCATGTGCAGGGAAGGGGGACTTGAGGGGACGTTCTGCCTCTGGGCAAGAGCAGGTTGGTGTACACGTGGTGACCTGGGGTTCCTGTCACGGTCACACCAGAGGATGGGCTGTCAGCAGGGAAATAGGATCCCTGAGGTGCTTTCATTGAAGAGGGAGGGACTCCGTTTTCTGAATGACTGCCTGAGGAAGTGTGATTGTGGCATGTGGAAGGTTGTCAGAATCCTGGATCCCACAAAACTTCGTATTCCTACTGAATGCAGAGATCTGGCAGCTTCTCCTGGAAAAGAGGAAAGAGTCCAGGAGATCTGTGGATGATGCTGGGATGTTGTGAGAAGCATCTGGGAGGCCAGAGCTCAGAGTGAGCCCCCGTGAGAGTCCACACACATCTTCTCTCCATTAAAGTCCTGCCTACACCCCCAAACCTGGGACTGAGAGCACATTTTGTGGTGTACTCACTGTCTGGTGCAACCTCAGCTGGAATGCCCAGCTGATGCTCAAAGGATTCAGTGACACCTGAGCCTCGCTGGTAAACGATCAGTGTCAGTGGAAGGAGGAGAGCCAGGCAGATCCCTCGCTGATGGGACAGCCTTTAGATGTAGTAGGTAAATCTGAGGTGTTAGGAGGCCCACAGGGAGCCTGTGCAGATGACAGGGTCTTTCTGTGCCGTCCTGGGCCAAATACACCTGAGAACGCTTTGTGTTCCTGTCTAGACGCCCGGTCTGCCCTTGCAGTGCTGACACCAAGGGGTGGGGCAGGGGGATGTCAGTGCACTATGTCAGGCTGCCCTCAGGAAGCAGACAGATGGTCATGCCATGGTTCAAGGGCTGTCACTTGAGCAGGCTCATTTGTGGCCCCTCCCCTGTGTCTCTTTCTATTCTGTCTTTTATATTTTCTGGAACCCTGATTTAAGATGTGTATATCTTTCCTTGTCTCACAGTTGTTTTGTTTCTCTTCATTTCTGAGTTATTTGTAAGGCCTCAGACAAATCTGAAATTACCCCCATTTCTCAGTGAGATTCCTTGCAGGTTTCTTGGCTTTTGAATTGTGTGTCTTTTTATATATTTAGGATTCAAACCCTTATTGGACATAATAATTGCCAATTTGTTCTCCATTTCATACTTCATTTCTCATTTTATTGACGGTTCCCCATGGTGAGGCTTTCGAATTTGATGTACTCATGCTTGTTCACTTTTCCTTTCACTTCTTTTGCTTTTGGAATTACACCCAACCTTCATTGCCAAGACTGATGTACAGCAACACAGTAACGCTTCCTTTCCAGGAGCTAAATGGTTTCAATAGTTCTCTTCAATCTTTTAATCCTGTAGAAATTTGATAGACTTAGATCCCAGAATCCTCTAACCACCCTTCACTATTTGCAGGCAGTGTTCCTCTGGCCTCTAGAGAGTGAGCACAGATACCTACAGACATACACACACCCAAGCACAGTGAATATGAAAAGGACTGTGGGTTGGCATCAGAAGAGGGACAGATAGGAGAAGAATAATAAGATGAACCTACAGGGGCTGGAGGCACTGCCTGCCTGAGACACAGACTCCCATATTTTCCAGGTCTTGTTCCACCTATGTCTGAGGACATTCCTAGAAGTCCATGTGGCCATCAGCCCTGGTGTGCATCTGGGGACACTGAGAGGCTTTGAGAGAAAGGGACTCATTCAGGACGGAGAACAGGTTGAAAATGGGACATGAGTCTGGGCCCAGGTTTGTCAACCAAGAGCTGCACACACAACCTGCCCAGGAGCTGTGTGGAGGGCTGTGTGGTGCTACTGAGTGAGGCCCGGGGATGAGGGGATGAGGGATGAGCGGTCAGGATCCTGAGGGCTATGTGCAGGGCTGTCAACTGTCAATCCTAGGAAGGGACCCCCGGCTGGTGAAGTCACTTCCTCGACAGCAGACCCTAAGAGAACTCGGAACCCTGCAACCAGGCACACACATTCTAGTAACAGTGCCACAGCCAGTTGTGGCTCACTTGACTGGAGAGTCTTCATTCAGAAGGATGTTCTCCAGCTGTGTCTTGACTGACCAGGGATTCTGCTTCAGGAAATCCTGGAGGGAGAGGTTTCTCATAAGTTTCATGCGGTACAGTGCTCAACATGGATGCCTCTGGTCCTTTAACAGGAGGGCACCTAAGGTAACTCCAGGCAATCTAGAGCTGGCCACACCAAGCAATGTCGCCCCTGGGAGCCCTCCCTGGGCAGCGCCAGGTGCCCTCATCTCCATGTGCGGGAAAGTGGGACTTGAGGGGACGTTCTCCCTCTAAGCAGAAGCAGGTTGGTGGGCATGTGGTGACCTAGGGGTCTTGTCACAGTCACACTGGAGAACGGGCTGTCAGCAGCGAAATAGGATCCCTGAGGTGCTTTCATTGAAGAGCGAGGGACTCCATTATCTGAATGACTACCTGAGGAAGTGGGATTGTCGCATGGGGGGGGGGGGGGGGCTGGCAGAATCCTGGATCCCACATAATTTCGGGTTCCTACTGAAGGCAGAGATCTGGCAGCTTCTCCTGTAAAATGGAAAGGAGTCCAAGAGATCTGTGGACGAGGCTGGGATGTTGTGAGAAGCATCTGGGAGGCCAGAGCTCAGAGTCAGCCCCCATGAGAGTCCACACCCATCCTCTCGCCATCAAAGCCCTGCCTCCACCCCCAACCTGGGACCAAGATCACATGGTGTGGTGTGCTCACTGTCTGGTGGAACCTCAGCTGGCATGCCCAGCTGGTGCTCAAGGGATCCAGTGACACCTGAGCCCTCGCTGGTAAAGGATGAGTGTCAGTGGCAGGAGGAGACCCAGGCAGATCCCTCGCTGATGCAGCAGCCTTTAGATGTAGGAGGTAAATGTGAGTTGTTAGGAGATCCACAGGAAGCCTGGGCAGCACAAAGAGACTGTGTGTGCCCTCCTGGGCCAGATACACCTGAGAATGCTTCGTGTTCCAGAGTAGACACCCGGCCTGCGCTGGCAGTGATGACACCAGGGTGCTGGGCAGTGGGGGGGTCAGTGCACTATATCAGGCTGCCCTCAGGAAGCGGACAGATGGTCACGCCATGGATCAAGGGCTGTCACTTGAGCAGGCTCATTTGTGGCCCCTCCCCTGTGTCTTTTTTTCTTATCTGTTGCTAATATTTTTGGAACCCTTTCTTAAGATGCATATATCTTTCCTTGTCTCACAGTTGTTTTCTCTTCATTTCTGAGGTATTTGTAAGGCCTCAGACAAATCACAACTTACCCCCATTTCTCAGTGAGATTCCATGCATGCTTCGTTGATTTTGAATTGTGTGTCTTTTTATATATTTAGGGTATGAACCCTTATTGGACATGACAATTGCGAATATGTTCTCCATTTCATACATCATTTATCATTTTATTGATGGTTCCCTGTGGCGAGGCTTTCAAGTTTGATGTACACACTCTTGTTCTCTTTTAATTTCACTTCTTTTCCTTTTGGAATTACTCCCAAATTTCATTGCCAAGACTGATGTACAGGAACAAAGTACCCCTTCCATTCTGGGAGCTAAATGGTTTAAGTAGTTCTGTTCAAGCTTTTAATCCATTAGAAACTGGATAACATTACATCCTAGAATTTGCTTACCATCCTTCACTGATGGGGGCAGTGTTCCACTGGTGTCTAAATAGTGAGCACAGATACCGACACATACACAGACACCCAAGCACAGTGAATACGAAAATGACTGTGGGTTCTCATCAGAAGAGGGACAGATAGGAGAATAATAATAAGAGGAACCTACAGGGGCTGGAGGCACTGCCTGCCTGAGACACAGACTCCCATGTTTTCCATGTCTTGTCCCACCTATGTCTGAGTACGACCCTAGAAGTCCATGCGGTCATCAGCCCCGGTGTGCATCTGGGGACACTGACAGGCTTTGAGAGAAAAGGACTCATTCAGGATGGAGAACCGGTGGTAAGGGGGAGGTGAGTCTGGGCCCAGGTCTGTCAACTCAGAGCTGCACACACAGCCTGCCCGGGAGATGTGTGGAGGGTTATGTGGTGCAATTGAGTGCAGCCCGGAGCTGTGTGGATGATGGATGAGCAGTCAGAATCCTGAGGGCTATGTGCAGGGCTCTCAACTGTCAATCCCAGGAAGGGGCCCCCGGGTGATGAAGTCACTTCCTCGATGGCAGACCCTAAGAAAACTTGGAAACCTGTAACCAGGCACCCACCTTCTAGCAACAGTGCCACAGCCAGTTGGGGCTCACTTGGATGGAGAATCTTCATCCAGAAGGATGGTCTCCAGCTGTGTCTCAACTGACCAGGGATTCTCCTTCAGGAAACCCTGGAGGGAGAGGTTTTTCAGAAGTTTCAGGCGGTTCAGTGCTCAACCTGGATGCCTCTGGTCCTTTACCTGGAGGGCACCTGAGTTAAACCCTGGCAATCTAAACCTGGACACACCAGGCCTGGCCGCCACTGGGCGCCCTCCTTGGGCAGACCAGATGCCCTCATCTCCATGTGTGTGAAAGTGTGACTTGAGGAGAAATACTCCCTCTTGACATGAGCAGGTTGGTGGGCACGTGGTGACTTGGGGTCCTGTCACAATCACAACTGAAGACGGGCTGTCAGTAGGAAAATAAGATCCTTGAGATGCTTTCGTTGGAGAATGAGGGACTCCATTTTCTGAATGACTGCCTGAGGAAGTGCAATTGTGGCATGGGGAGGGCTGGCAGAATCCTGGATCCCACATAACTTCAGGTCCCTACTGATGGCAGAGACCTGGCAGCTTCTCTTGGAAAAGATGAAGGGAGTCTATATATATCTATATCTATAAAGCTCTATATCTAACTTGAAACCCGTTCTAACTTCTATCACATCCATTGTATATGTCATCCCAGCCACTGTGTCGAAGGCATCACACCAACTATGTAGGATATCACAGGTGGCATATGTATGCCATCATATGCACTATACATGACATCATATCCACCCTTTATGACAACAACCCTCAGTATTCATGACATCACATGCACTATATTTGACATGTCATCTACAACTGTGTATGATATCACATTCACTATATGTGTGACATCACACAATGCCTGTATCTCTGACATCACACACTCTATGTTTATGACATATCCACTTTATATGGCATCACACATAGTGTTATGACAACACAACCATTGTGTAAGTTAACAGCCATGATGTCTGGCCTCACCCTCACTGTATCTGTGTCATCACAACCACTGTATCAATTTTATTAAACCCAGGGTATGGATGGCATCACAGCCACTATATGTATGACATCATATGCACTACATATGACATCACATCGACTCTTTAGGACATCACACCAGTTTATATATGCCTTATATATGGACTGACCTCATGTCCAGTGTATATGTGTCATCACATCCAATCTATCAGTGATATCACAGACACTATATATATGACATCACATCCAGTATATCTCTGACATCTTATCCACTATATTTATGACATAACATCCAGTAAATATTACATCACAACACTCTTTGTTGATGACACCACACTCAGCATATATATGACATCCTTTGCACTACAAATGAGGTCGCATCCAGTCTTTCACATCAAATCACAGTATTTATGAAGTCACATACACTTCAGGCATGACATCACAGCCCCTGTATCAGACATCGCACCCGCTGTATCTATATCATCACACTGTCTCCACTGACATCTCGCCCACTTTAGTATGACGTCACACCAACCTTCTGTGTGACATCATATGAACTATATATAATATCACACCCAATCCTTATGTCATCACACTACTGTACTTATGATATCACAGCCTCTATATGTGAAACCACATCCAGTATGAGGGCGCCATATACACTTAACATGTGACATCACAGCCACTATCTGTGTCATCACACCCACTGTATAGACAACATCACACCCACTCTTTTTATGACATCACACTCGCCATATATGTGGCATCGTTTGCATTATACAGGACATCACAGCCTCACTTTTTGACCTCAAACCACCATTTTGAGGACATCACACCCACTATATTATATATCATGTCGACTGTATCTGTGTCATCACACCAACTCTATCGAGGATATCACAGCCACTATATGTATGATATCACATCCAGTATATGTGAGATATTCTGTCAAGTATATTTATGATATCATACCCACTATGTATGACATCACAACCCTGGGTGATGATTATACCACACATGGCAAATGTATGACATCATTTGCACTACAGAAGACGTCACATCCATTCTATCACACTAAGCCACAATCTTTATGACTTCACATCCACTTCAGGCATGACATCACACCCCCTGTATCAGACATCACACCAAATGTATGTTTGTCATCAAAACCTCTCCACTGCTGGCACACTCAATTTTGAATGACATTACACCCACTATATATGTGATGTCATATGCACTATATATAACATCATATCCACCGCTTATGTCATCACACTACTGTACTTATGACAACACAACCTTGACATATGAAACCATATCCAGTATGCAGTTTAAAATATACACTATTCATGTGACATCACAGTCACTAGTCTGTGTCATCACACCCACTGTACTGAGAGCATAACACACACTCTTTGTATGACATCACAGTCAGCATAAGTATAACATCTCTTGCACTATAGAAGACATTACATCCTCACTTTATGAAATCAAACCACCATTTTTAAGACATCACACGCACTATATTTGACATTGTATCTATGCTATTTCTGTCACCGCATATACTGTATTGATGATATCACACCAACTGTATTTATGATATCTCATCCTCTATATATGTCCACATCATATCCATTGTATACAACAACATATTCACTATATTTTTTCCATCACAGACACTGTACCTGTGTCTCACACCCACTCTTTCTATGATATCACACCATTTGTATATATGATACTGCACACACTATATGTTTAACATCAGATACTCTATATAAGATATCACATCCACCATTTATGACATCACGCCACATTATTTCTGACATCACATGCACTGTATTCATGTCATCACTCCCACGATATCTAAAACTGCATCCACAGTATCTGTGTCCTCACAATCCCTCTATGTATGATCTATGAAAAACTGTATGTATGACATCACACCCACTTTATATATGACATATTTTGCACCATATATAATGTCACTTTCACTCTTTGAGTTCACACCATTGTAGTAACCAAATTACATCCACTGCATTCATGACATCACACACACTATATACGACATCACACACATGACAACACAAAAGTTATATCTGCCACCTCGCCCTCTATATCTGACAGTACATCTACTGTATCTGTGTCATCAAACCCAGGGTATCAATTGTATTACACCCACTCACTGTATGACATTACACACTATATGTATGACATCACATTCAGGATGCATGACATCACATGAACACTTTATGATATCACACCCATATAGGTATGACATCACATGCAGTATATTTATGACATCACATCCAATATATATGATATCACCCATACTATTTCATGAAAACCAAACGACTATACCTGGCACCCCACCCACTGTAGTTGATATCACAGCCACTGCATCTGTGTGGTCACACCTGCTCTATCAATGCCTTCACAACAATTATGGAAGTCTTCACACTTGGCACACGTAGGACATCATACACACCCTACATCACATCAAATTCAGACTTTATGACATCAATCATCAGTATTTAGGACATCACAAACACTGCATTCATGACATCAGATCTCCTATATATGACATCACATCCACGGTTTATGACATCTTATCCCCTATACCTGTGACATCACAGCCAATATATCGGTAACATAACACCCACTATGTTTGTGAATACAGATCAACTATATTTGACATGAAACACACACTGTTAAGATGATACAACCACTGTATATGACATCACACTCTTCATGTCTGTGTCTTTGTGATCACACCCACTGTATCAATGATAAAACACACACTCTATTTATGACATCACATCCACTATATATATAGCAAAATATGCACTGTATATGACATCTCACCCACGATTTATGACATTGCAACACTCTACTCATGACATCAAAGCTATTATATCTCACCTCACACCGATTATATCTGACAGCACATCCACTGTATCTCTGTCATCACTCCCAGATTATCCATCATACAACCCCCATTGTATGTATGATAACACAGCCACATTATATATATGACATCATATGAACTACATATGACATCACATCCTCTCTTTATGATATCACTCCACGCTATGACATCACACCCAGTGTATTTATGTCATCACACCCAGGATACCTGTCAACACATCCACTGTAGCTGGACCATTACTTATAGCATACTGATTATACCACACCTACTATATGTATGACATGAAACCCACTATATGTATGACATCACAGGAATTCTATATGACATCACACTCACTCTTTATGACATAACAATACTGTATCCATGACGTCACATGCACTCTATTCATGACAGCACACTCACTCTATATGACATCACATGCACTATACTTGCGACATCACAGCCACTGTATGTATGACAAGACACCTCCTATGTTTAGGACATCATAATCAGTATATATGACATCTCACATGGTGTATGAATGACAATCCAACCACAGTATCTGACAACACACTCACAGTATCTGTGTAATCACACCCACTTGATTGATGATATCATACCATGTGTATATGTGAAATCACACCCACAGAATGTAGGACACCATCGTCACTATTTCTGACATCACATCCTCTCTTGATGACCTCATACCATTGTTTGTATGTCATGGCACTCACTATGTTTATGAAATCATATCCACTGTATATGATGTCACACACACTGTGTGTATGACAACAAAAGCTCTATATTTGATTTGAAACCAATTCTATCTTCCATCACATCCACTGTATATGTCATCACACCCTCTCTGTTAAAGTCATCACACCAACTATGTAAGATGACACAGGTGGCATATGTATGCCATCATTTGCACTATACATGATCCCACATCCACCCTTTAAGACAACAGCCCTTAGTATTTATGACATCACATGCCCTTTATTGATGACATCACATGCACTATATATGACATGTCATCTACTGTGTATGATATCACATTCACTATATCTGTGACATCACACAATGCCTGTATCTCTGACATCACACACTCTATGTTTATGACATATCCACTTTATATGGCATCACACACACCGTTATGACAACATAACCATTGTGTAACTTCACAGCCAATATGTCTGACATCACACCCACAGTATCTGTGTCATCACACCCATTGGATCAATTTTATCAAACCAAGTGTATGTATGACATCACAGCCACTATGTGTATGACATCGTATGCACTACATGTGACATCACATCCACAATTTAAGACATCACATCACTTTATGTATGACATCAGGTCCATTCTATCTGACCTCACTTCCACTGTATCTCTGTTATCACACCCACCCTATCAATGATATCACAGCCACTATAGGTATGACCTCACACCCAATATATCTGTGACATCACATCCACTATATTTATGACATAATATCCACTAAGTATGACATCACAACACTCTGTGTTGATGACACAACACTCGGCATATGTATGACATCATTTGCACTGCAGATGACAACGCACCCACTCTATCACACCAAGCCACAGTATTTATGATGTCACATCCACTTAAGGCATGAAAACACAGCCCCTGTATTAGGCATCGCACCCACTGTATCTATGCCAGCAGATCGTCTCCACTGACATCTCACACACTTTTGTATGACATCACACCCAACTTCTGTGTGACTTCATATGAACTATATATAACATCACACCCAATCCTTATGTCATCACACTACTCTTCTTATGACATCACAGCCTCTATATATGAAACCACATCCAGTATGAGAGCAACATATACACTTAACATGTGACATCACAGCCACTATCTCTGTCATCACACCCACTGTATATACATCACCACACCCACTCTTTTTATGACATCACACTCGCCATATGTGTGCCATCGTTTGCATTATACAGGACATCACATCCTCACTTTTTGATCTCAAATCACCATTTTGAGGACATCACACCCACTATATTATACATCCTGTCCACTCGATCTGTGTCATTACACCAAATCTATCGATGATATCACAGCCACTATATGTATGATATCACATCCAGTATATGTGAGACATTCTGTCCACCATATTTATGACATCATACCCACTAGGTATGACAACAGAATCCTGTTTGTTGTTTAAACCACACTCGGCATATGTATGGCATCATTTGCCTTACAAAAGACGTCACATCCACTCTATCACACCAAGCCACAATCTTTATAACTTCCCATCCACTTCAGGCATGACATCACAGCTCCTCTATCAGACATCACACCAACCTTTTATTTGTCATCACAACCTCTCCACAGATATCACACCCACTATTGTATGACATCACACCCACTATATGTGTGACATCATATTCACTATATATAACATCATATCCACTTCTTATGTCATCCCACTATTCTACTTATGAAAGCACAACCTTGACATATGAAACCACATCTAGTATGCAGTTCAAAATGTACACTATCCCTGTGATATCACAGTCACTAGTCTGTGTCATCACACCCACTGTATTGAGAGCATCACACACACTCTTTGAATGACATCATACTCAACATAGGTATAGCATCCTTTGCACTATAGAAGACATTACATCCTCACTTTATGAAATCAAAGCACCATTTTTTATGACATCACACCCACTATATTTTACATCGTATTGATGCTATATCTCTCACCACATCGACTCTATTGATGATATCACACCAAATCTATTTATGAGATCTCAACCTCTATACATGTTGACATCATATCCATTGTATACAACAACATATTCACTATATTTTTTCCATCACAGCCACTGTACCTGTGTCTCACACCCACTCTTTGCATGATGTCACACCCTTTGTATATATGACATTGCACACACTATATGTTTAACATCAGGTACTCTATATAAGGTATCATATCCAACATTTATGACAACAGGCCACATTATTTATGACATCACATGCACTGTATTCATGTCATCACTCCCACGATATCTAACACTGCATCCACAGTATCTGTGTCCTCACTATCCCTCTATGTATGATCTCTGAACAACTGTATGTATGACATCACACCCATTTTATATATAACATATTTTGCACCATACATAATGTCACATTCCTGCTTTGAGTTCACACCATTGTAGTAACCACATTAAATCCACTTCATTCATGACATCACACACACTCCATACGACGTCACCCACATGATAGCACAAAATTATATCTACCATCTAACCCTCTATATCTGACACTACATCCACTGTATCTGTGTCATCAAAACAGTGTATCAATTGTATTACACCCACTCGCTGTATGACATTACACACTATATGTATGACATCACATTCAGTATGCATAACATCACATGAACACTTTATGACATCACACCCATATAGGTATGACATCACATGCACTATATTTATGACATCCTACCCAATATATATGATATCACCCATACTGTTTCATGAAAACAAAACGACTATACCTGGCATCACAGCCACTGTATTTGACATCACAGCCACTGTATCTGTGTGGTCACACCCGCTCTATCAATGCCTTCACAGCAATAATGGAAGTCTTCACACTTGGCACACGTATGACATCATACACACCCTACATCACATCAAATTCAGACTTTATGACATCAATCATCAGTATTTAGGACATCACAAACACTGCATTCATGACACCAGATCTCCTATATATGACATCACATTCACAGTTTATGACATCTCATCCCCTATACCTGTGACATCACAGCCATTATATCGGTAACATAACACCCACTATGTTTGTGAATATATATCAACTATATTTGAAATGAAACACACTGTGTTAAGACAGTACAACCACTATATATGACATCACATTCTTCATGTCTGTGTCTGTGTGATGACACCCACTGTATTGATGATATAACACACACTCTATGACATCACATCTACTGTATACGTGGCACAATATGCACTGTATGTGACATATCACCCACGATTTATGACATCACAACACTCTACTCATGACATCAAAGATATTATATCTCATCTCACACTGATTTTATCTGACAGCACATCCACTGTATCTCTGTCATCACTCCCAGATTATCGATCATACAACCCCCATTGTATGTATGATAACACAGCCACAATATTTATGACATCATATGAACTACATATGGCATCACATCCACTCTTTATGATATCACTCAATGCTATGACATCACACCCACTCTTTTTATGTCATCAAACCCAGGATACCTGTCATCACATCTGCTGTAGCTGGACCATTCCTTATAGTGCACTGATTATACCACAACTACTATATGTATGACATGATACCCACTATATGTATGACATCACAGGAAATCTATTTGACATCACACTCACTCTTTATGACATAACAATATTGAATTCATGACGTGACATCCACTCTATTCATGACAGCACACCCACTGTATATCACATCACATACACTATACTTGCGACATCACAGCCAATTGGTGTATGACAAGACACCTCCTATGTTTATGACATCATACTCAGTAGACATGACATGTCACATGGTGTACAAATGACAATACAACCACGGTATCCAACAACACACTTACAGCATCTGTGTAATCACACCCACTTGATTGATGATATCATACCCTGTGTATAAATGAAATCACACCCACTGCATGTAGTACACCATCATCACTATTTCTGACATCACATCCTCTCTTGATGACCTCATACCATTGTTTGTATGTCATGGGACACACTATGTTTATGACATCATATCCACCATATATGATGTCACTCACTGTGTGTATGACAACACAGCTCTATATTTGATTTGAAACCCATTCTATCTTCCATCACATCCACTGTAGATGTCATCACACCCAGTCTGTCGCAGGCATCACACCAACTATGTAAGATATCACAGATGGCATATGTATGCAATCATTTGCACTATGAATGACCCCATATCCACCCTTTTAGACAACAGCCCTTAGTATTTATGACATCACATGCAATTTATTGAGGACATCACATGCACTATATATGACATGTCATCTACTGTGTATGATATCACATTCTCTATATGTCTGACATCACACAGTGCCTGTATCTCTGACATCAAAAACTCTATGTTTATGACATATCCACTTTATATGGCATCACACACAGTGTTATGACAACACAACAATTGTGTAAGTTCAGAGACACTATGTATGTATGTCATCCCACCCACAGTATCTGTGTCATCACACCCAAAGGATCAATTTTATCAAACCAAGTGTATGTATGACATCACAGCCACTATGTGTATGACATCGTATGCACTACATGTGACATCACATCCACAATTTAAGACATCACATCACTTTATGTATGACATCAGGTCCACTCTATCTGACCTCACTTCCACTGTATCTCTGTCATCACACCCATCCTATCGATGATATTACAGCCACTATATGTATGACCTCACACCCAGTATATCTGTGACATCACATCCACTATATTTATGACATAATATCCAAAAAGTATCAAATCACAACACTCTGTGTTGATGACGCAACACTCGGCATATGTATGACATACTTTGCACTGCAGATGACACCTCACCCACTCTATCACACCAAACCACAGTATTTATGATGTCACATCCACTTAAGGCATGAAACCACAGCCCCTGTATTAGACATCGCACCCACTCTATCTGTGTCATCAGCCCGTCTCCATTGACATCTCACACACTTTTGTATGACATCACAGCCAACTTCTGTGTGACTTCATATGAACTATATATAACAACACATGTAATCCTTATGTCATCACACTACTCTATTTATGACATCACAGCATCTATATATGAAACCACATCCAGGATGAGAGCAACATATACACTTAACATGTGACATCACATCCACTATCTCTGTCAGCACACCCACAGTATAGACATCATCACACCCACTCTTTTTATGACATCACACTCGCCATGTGTATGCCATCATTTGCATTATACAAGACATCACATCCTCACTTTTTGACCTCAAATCACCATTTTGAGGACATCACATCCACTATATTATACATCCTGTCCACTGTATCTGTGTCATTACACCAATTCTATCGATGATATCACAGCCACTATATGTATGACATCACATCCACTATATGTGAGAAATTCTGTCCCCTACATTTATGACATCATACCCACTAGGTATGACAACAGAACCCTGTGTGTTGTTTACACCACACTCGGCATATGTATGACATCATTTGCGTTACAAAAGACGTCACATCCACTCGAACACACCAAGCCACAATCTTTATGACTTCACATCCACTTCAGGCATGACATCACAGCCCCTGTATCAGACATCACACCAACTGTTTCTTTGTCGTCAAAATCTCTCCACTGCTATGACACCCACTTTTGTATGACATCACACTCACTATATGTGTGATATCCTATGCACTATATATAACATCATATTCACTTCTTATGTCTTCCCACTATTCTACTTATGACAGCATAACCTTGACATATGAAACCACATCCAGTATGCAGTTCAAAATATACACTATCCATGTGACATCACAGTCACTAGTCTCTGTCATCACACCAACTGTATTGAGAGCATCACACCCACTCTTTGTATGACATCACACTCGGCATAGGTATAGCATCCCTTGCACTATAGAAGACATTACATCCTCACTTTATGAAATCAAAGCACCATTTTTATAACATTGCACCCACTATATTTTACATCGTATCGACACTATCTCTGTCACCACATCAACTCTATTGATGATATCACACCAAATCTATTTATGAGATCTCATCCTCTATATATGTCGACATCATATCCATTGTATACAACAACATATTCACTATATTTTTCCATCACAGCCACTGTACCTGTGTCTCACACCCACTCTTTCCATGATGTCACACGCTTTGTATATATGACATTGCACACACTAAATGTTTAACATCAGATACTCTATATAAGTTATCACATCCACCATTTATGACATCATGCCACATTATTTATGACATCACATGCACTGTATTCATGTCATCACTCCCACGATATCTAACAGTGCATCCAAGGAATCTGTGTCCTCACAATCCCTCTACATATGATCTCTGAACAGCTGTATGTATGACATCACACCCACTTTATAAATGATATATTATGCACCATACATAACGTCACATTCACTCTTTTAGTTCACACCATTGTAGTAACCACATTACATCCACTGCGTTCATGACATCACACACAATATATATGACATCACACACATGACAAAACAAAAGCTGTGTCTGCCATCTCACCCTCTATATCTGACACTACATCCACTGTATCTGTGTCATCAAACCCAGTGTATCAATTGTATTACACCCACTCGCTGTATGACATTACACACTATATGTATGACATCACATTCAGTATGCATGATATCACATGAACACTTTATGACATCACACCAGTGTAGGTATGACATGACATGCAGTATATTTATGACATCATATCCAATATATATGATATCACCCATACTGTTTCATGAAAACAAAACGACTATACCTGCATCTCACCCACTGTATTTGACATCACAGCCACTGCATCTGTGTGGTCACACCCACTCTATCAATGCCTTCACAACAATTATGGAAGTCTTCACACTTGGCACACGTATGACATCAT
>JAGTXW010001336.1:5717427-5747068 GCA_020226075.1 Hydropotes inermis
AATTGCACTCATTTCACATGTTAGCAAAGCAATGCTCAAAATTCGCCAAACTAGGCTTCAACAGTACGTGAACTGACAACTTTCAGATGTTCAAGCTGGATTTAGAAAAGGCAGAGGAACCAGAGTTCAAATTGCCAGTATTCATTGGAGATCATAGTTAAGGCAGGAGAATTCCAGGAAAAAAATCTACTTCATTGAATACACTAAAGTCTTTGACTGTGTGGATCATAACAAATGTGGGAAATTCTTAAAGAGATGGGAATACCGGACAACATTACCTGCCTCCTGGGATCCCTGTATGCAGGTCAGAAAGCAACAGTTAGAACTGGACATGGAAGAACGGACTGGTTCCAAATTAGGAAAGGAGTACATTAGACTGGATATTGTCACACTGCTGATTTAACTTATATGCAAGTACATCATGCAAAATGTGGGGCTGGATGAGGCACAAGCTGTAATCATGGTTTCTGGGAGAAATACCAATAACCTCAGATATGCAGACACCACCACCCTCATGGCAGAAAGCTAAGAGGAACTAGAGAGCCCCTTGGTGAAGGGGAAAGAGGAGAGTGAAAACGCTGGCTTAAAACTCAACATCCAAAAGTAAGATCATGGCCTCTGGTCCCATTACTTCATGGCAAATAACTGAGGTAGCAATGGAAACAGTGACAGGCTTTATTTTTTTGGGCTCCAAAATCACTGCAGATGGTGACTGCAGCCATGAAGTTAAAAGACATTTGCTCCTTGGGAAAAACGCTATAACAAACCTACACAGCATATAAAATCTGAGACATTACTTTCCCAACAAAGATCCATATAGTCAAAGCTATGGTATTTCCAGTACGTATGGATGGATGTGAGAGTTGGATTATAAATCAGGCTGCATGCCAAAGAATTGATGCTTTTGAACTGTGGTGTTGGAGAAGACTCTTGAGAGTCCCTTGGACTGCAAGGAGATCAAACCAGTCAATCCTAAAGGAAATCCGTCCTGAATATTCATTGGAAGGACTGATGCTGAAGCTGAATCTCCAATACTTTGGCCCCCTGGTGGGAAGAGCTGACTCATTGTAAAATATTCTGATGGAAGCAAAGAGCCAACTCATTGGGAAAGAATCTGAAGCTGCAAAGATGGAAGGCAAGCCGAGAAGGGGACAACAGAGGACAAGATGGTTGGATGGCTCCTCTGACTCAGTGAACATGAGTTTGAGCAAGCTCCAGGAGATAGTGAAGCACAGGAAAGCCAGTTTACTGCCACCCACCCGCTTGCAAAATGTCAGACTAAGTGACTGAACAACAAGAACAATGCATGTGCTGGACCTGCTTCACAAGGTGAGCAGTCCCCTCCACCTGTGGTACACTGGGGAGTTGGCCCCATTCCAGCTGGAGTCACAGGACTATCTCTCCACCTCTCTTAGGCTCAGTTGGTCTCTCTGCACACAAGGGCAATGGGAGAACCTGCCCTCAGGGTGAATGTGGGGACTAAGTGTTTCCTTCCTGGAAAGTTGGCAAGTGCTTTCTTGGCACCTGGCCCCATGGAAAAATCTGCTGGAGGGGCTGTGATTGTACTTAGTCATCATGTTCCTCCTCCCATCAAGGAAGTCTCTATCTCAGTTGTCTCTGGCCTTTGACCTTGGGCCAAACTGATTCCCATTTGCAAGGTGAGTTGTGAGAGTTGCCCTGTCCTGGGTGAGTGAGAGCAGGGGTCCCTGGGAGTGATCAATAGTGCCCCAGGTACTCGGATGGGGCTGGTTGGGCTCATTCATTCTTGAAATATACAGGAAGGCCCTCAAGTTGCAGGCACTTTTCTAGAAATGAACATCATGTAATGCATTGTGCAGACAGCAGGCCTGCCCTCCTGGGCTTCCATTCTCCCAGGGTCACACGGTCACACTGGCCATCACATCTGGGCATGTCTCCAGTGCTGTCCATGTGACGCCTTCCTGGCCTCCTCTAGGTGTAGATGCACCCTCTTTTACTCTGATGAGGACAGTGGACCCCTGCACCAGCTGAAAGTGTCAGTAGGACTTTGATTCGAGAAGGAGAGACTCAGTTTTCCAAAGAACCACCAAGTGAGGTGAGACATAGAGGAGAACTGGCCTCTGAACAGGGAGGAGCAGAAGGCAAAAATTCCCAGACCCCACAGGGCTTCCCGGGAGCTCAGTGTGGAAGGAAGGCCAGGTCTCTGACTCTTCTGCCCACCTGACTCCCCCCAGGGCCATGTCCACCATCCTGGGCACCTAGCTGTACCATTAACCTGAGGGTTTCCACCAGCTCCCAGAGTTTCCCTGCCTGAGGATGCTACTGGCTTAAATAGAGCTCAGCATGCCTGACTCAGACCTGGAGCACCAAACCCTACATTTCCTGGCACAGCTGGAGACCCTGGAGCCCACTGAGGCAGAGGGGGATGGGAGGGAGCTGAACCGCACAGAGCAGAAACTTCTGAGGCTGGATCTAGGCCAGAAGCAATGAGGAAGCTCAGATCATTATTGCCCTGGACTGCAGTCTGGGAAGACTTTCTGGGGCTGGCATCTTTGAGAGATCATTGAGTGGCAGTGAGAGGCTTTCTTTTCTGTTTTGGAGAACACTTGGAAATGCAGTCCTATTGGTATTTTCTCTCCTTGGAACTACAGCACCAGCTCCAGGACAACCTCTGGAAACATCTCCAGGCCTGGATACAACTACACCTCTACTGCCCACCAGAGGTCTAGAGTTAGAACAAGTCCATTTTTGGTATTTTTTTAATGTATACTAAATTGTTTATGATATAAAGTTCACTTAAAATTTAATAGTTTGACTATCTTAGATTGTACATGTAAATTACAATAAGTTCATTCACAATGTTATATAACCCTATTAAGTGTCTATTTCAGAACATTTTCATTGCTAAATAATATTCCATTCAGGAAGCAGTACATTTGGCTTTCACCCGTTGATGGACATTAGAGTTTTCACCTTTGGGCTCTTGTGAACAGTGGTGCTCTGAGTACTTGTGTACAGGCATGTGAATATTCATATGCTTCTGGGTATTGATGTAGGAGGGGAATTTTGGGATTGACTGAAAACTGTAGGCTTGTCCTTTTGAGAAACTGCTGAAGTGTTATATACAGTGCTTGTAACCACTTGACAGAGAAGGCACTGGAGACCCACTCCAGTACTCTTGCCTGGAAAATCCCATGGACGCAGGAGCCTGATAGGCTGCAGTCCATGGGGTCGCTGAGAGTCAGACAGGACTGAGCGACTTCATTTTCACTTTTCACTTTTATGCATTGGAGAAGGAAATGGCAACCCACCTCAGTGTTCTTGCCTGGAGAATCCCAGGGACTGGGGAGCCTGGAGGGCTCCCATCTATGGAGTCGCACACAGTCATACACAACTGATGTGACTTAGCAGCAGCAGCAGCAGCAGTACCATTTGATAATCCCCAGAATTTAGGTGTATAATTTCCACTTCTTCATTTGTATTGCAGTTTCCTTTCTCTTCGTCCTTCTCTCTTTCTGGTCCCTCACTCTAAGGAACAAGCCTGTATATTACAATTTGCCATATGAAGAGGCATCTGTGGTTTAGCATTGAGACCCTGACAGAGGAGCTCTTGGGTCCTGACTCAATGAGTTCACACTCCTAGACCCCAGGGAGACACTGGCAGAGGCCTCCAGGTGAATCATGGTCAATTCTTGGTCCACAGATAGTGTGAGATAATAAATGTTTGTTGCTTAAGTCACTCAAGACTGGCTAATGTTGTCACATAGAATGGACCACTCACACAGGCATCAAGCATTCAGGCCCTGGCTGCTCCCTCCCCGCTGTCCCCTACTGTCCTCCAAAGCTCCCACCAGCCACACTACTTCCTCTGGCTTCATCTCTGGACAAACACATTCTGAGTGTCCATAGGCTTGTGCATTCTTCTGGGATAATTATCCCCAGATGTGTGAATGGTTGGCATATTCTCATTACCCTTGTGGGGACATACATTTCCCCTCAGTGAAGACCCTCATGACCACATTGTGGCACCTACTGTTTTTCAAGATAGAACTTGCTTCCTTCTGTGTTTCTCCACTTCCCCCTCCATACTGTGACACTGGTGCTTCTTTTCATCAGAGCCCCCAATGGATGCTCAGGGCACAGCTGGTAATTGAATAGATAAGAGGCTTCCTTCCTCCACTGAGAAGCTTGGATGCTAATAGGAGGAGGTATAGGCCAGGTCAGGGTCAGGGGAATGTGTAGGAGTGCAAGGGACACTCTCCTCACCACAGTACTGGACACATCACCACTTTGGTGGGAACCACTCATGCTACACACCAAGCAGGGAAAGCACAGCACAAACCACACCTCTGAGAGACTTCAGGACACCAGCATTCCTTGGGCCCCAGGAGGGAATGTGACAGGATCCACAGGAATCAGGGCTTTGAGAGGGACCTTGAAGAGGACCCTCCACCTCCTCTTGTCCACTTCAGCCGTGGGGTGTCTAATTCCCTTCAGAGGACTCCTCACCACAGCCAGTGCAGATGTTCTGATCTTGATTCCCTATAACGTCCAACAAGGTGGTCTTTGCCTCAGTCCAAGGAAAAACAATGCATGTTTCTGTCACTGTTGCCACCCCAAGGTCCACCCCTCCCCTGACCCCACTCCCTATGGTCCCTTCCTCTGATGTGTGCCAGTGTATGCTTGTGCACACACCCAGAAAATCTACTCCACATTGCCAAAATATCCTGGGGTCTTAGTACCTCTAATCCCACAGCAAACTATGTGCCAGGGAGACAGCCCTAGCCTAGGAGATCCTAACTCTCCCTTCATCTGAAGACTCTGCCCCTGCCAAGGCTGATTAGTAGTAAAACACACACACACTAAATAAAACTTCACAGGCTAAAACATATTGACTGAAAATTTATAGAAGCAATATATAATTTTGGTACCTATTACCTGACTCAGTTGACCAAGTAGAAATTATTATTCTTAAAGAAATCTTAAAAAGACAGAATCTACAGTCATGAAATGATGATTAGGATAAGAAAACTTGACATTTATTTTTAAAAAAAAACTGCTATCAAGTCAAACACATTAAGGAAATGTAAAATAAGGATATTCCAGCCAGGAGTCCTGAGGCTGACAAATGCCCCTCCCCGCCCCCACCAGCCCTGGAGCGAGTGCGCAGGAGTGAGTGGCTGCAGGTGCGAGTTCCCAGGCATTAGCGGCTGCAGGTGCGAGTTCCCAGGCGTGAGCGGCTGCATGTGGGAGTGCACAGGCATGAGCGGCCACAGGTGCGAGGGCGGAGGCACATGGACGCCTCAGCTTCCAGGACCGGTCCTGAGGGAAGGGAAGTTGGAGACTGGGTCGGTCCCCACTGCGAAACGCCCCAGACCTGGGAGCAGTGCAGACACAAGTAAGTGCAGCTCTACCTAGAGCCCCTAACCGCATGCCCCCGCCTGCCCAGCGGCCAGCCGCCCGCGGCCCGGACTCTTCCAGCCTGGAGGAGCACGAGCCTCTCTTGGTCCTTGGCTAAGCTCAGGGGTCGCCGCCACCGCCCTGAGGCTGAGGACCCCGGGCCAGGGCCCCAAGGCAGTCGTGGAGCGGTGGGCACCCCACGCGCTCACACCCCTCCCTGCTCGGTGCCCCTCGACCGCGAGGGGCGGCCTCTGTTTCTGTGGGCGCCACCTGGACCCGGTCTCCACAGGCTCGCTTGTTCGTGACAGGGAGGTGCAGCCGAGGAGCCCAATGTTGGGGCCGCGGGGTGCACGTCGGGCGCGGTGGGTTGGCAGGTGTGGAGAGGTCTGTGCTCCTGGGATGCTCTCGGGTAATGGGGGCGCACAGCTCGGGGATCCTGTTCGCGGGCCGCCGGCAGCAGGTGTTCTGACGGGACTCGTGCTCTTTCCTAAAGACTTCTGCAGAATCGGCTACAAAGGCTAAAGTTCACTTTCAGCGTTTTCAGGCTTTATTGAGGGTCGCTGACTCTAAGAGCGCTTCCTGGAGGGCAGTTTGTGACATACTAACATTTAAGCAAATTTTGAACCTAATCTATTCCCGCCTTATTGTTTTGGGGTATGGTGAACAGTTTTTCTTGATTACGTTAGAGTTTTCAAGCCTGACAACTTTCGGCGACTTTTGGAGAAGCTGCACTGTTGCTAAGTCATGTCCCAGCTCTCGCGACCCCATGGACTGTAGACCTTCAGGCTCCTCTGTCCCTGGAATTATCCAGGCAGGAATACTTGAGTGGGTTGCCATTTGCTTCTCGAAGAGATCTTCTCGACCCAGGAATCGAACCCGAGTCTCTGTCATTGTAGGCAGATTTTTTACCAACTGAGCTACTAGGGAAGCTCCTAAGTTAAATGAGCATTTAAAAAACACTTCTTTGAGCAGTTACCATAGATGCTCAAATATTTGAGAATTCTAGTTATATTCATGGGCGTGGTTTCTTTGGTTTATTTGTTTGGTTTTGGGTCTTTGGTTATTTTTTGTTGGTTGGCTGGTTTTGGGATTTTGGGATTTCTTTGGGGTTGGGGGTCGGGGTAAAGTTTGCATTAGGAAGAAATGATATCCAAATTAGGAGAAATGTTTATTTCATGGTATTCTGTTATGCAGTGTTGCAGTTTAAAGTATCTGATCCTGTTGAAATCTTAGATTGGCTCCAGCAAATGGATATTTTTATTGAGAATAGTTTGGGTTTGTCCTGTGGGATTTTTACATGTGTTTTTTTTTAGTACAATCTGCTTATTTAGCATGCTTCAAATCATAATAGATTGTAGTTAACACTGGTGGTTGGTGCAAGGAACAATGCTTTGTAACACAGAGATGGGTTGTCTTTTTCCACAGAAATTTTTTCTTGAGTTAGTAAATTTCCATGTAAAACTCTCAGGAGTGACTTTTGCTATAGCAGTTTGGTCTCTGTAATGAGGAATAAAGCATATCATTTCACTGTTGAAGATAATTGCATATATTATAAAGATAGGAATCTGGTACATAAAAGGAATTCGAGCTTTGAGTTTGGTGAATTAGTGTCCTCAATGAAATGGCTTGTCTCTTTGAAGAGAAGAAGGGCGATACCCACATGGTGATGACCAGGGTTATTTCCCTACACTGAACACCAGAGGAAGGGGAGGAGACAGAGTGATTTTCAGAAGAATTGATGTTCATTTATCAACCACGTACACTCGTTTCTTGCTATTTGTTAATTCCCAGAGAAATTAAGCACGTGGTTCCTAACCAGGATATTTGACTGGAAAGGTCCCTTCAGTTCCCAGGCAAGTAACTGAATCCATTGTATAAGCATTCATTTGCCTGTATCTTGGAAGTAACACTTCTCTAATGGATGAAGTGGGCCGAATAGGAGGGTGGTGGAGCTTTTTGGGGTAAGTTTTCCAAAAGTTGGAGCAAAAGTGAATCACTTTCTTCAAAGGAAGAGACTCATTAGATATGAGAATTTGGACCTTAAAGTCTTTTGCAACATCATGTAGCTTGTTAGTAAAAATAATCCAGACCATAGAGAAATCCACATGGTCAAATGCTTATTGAAAGAAAAGTAATGAAAGAAAAAGAACCTTCTGAAATTTTTTAATATCTGGTATTTGACTCAGATCAGTTGACTGAGTACAAATAAAAGTCAGTAAAGAAATCTTTCAGAGAGAGAATTTAGTCATTCAGCTGTGATGTGGACAATAAACCTGCTATTTATTTATTAAAAATTAATCCCAACTAAAACACTTTGTTAATTAGAGATAAATATGGATAAACTACAAGTAATTTTCTATGCTGTGTTTTCAAAGCAGGATCAAGGAATTAAAAGTTACTGAAGTTTTCTCTGCAAAGTACTTTCTTAACATTATTTTTCAAATATTCTAATTCTGATTGCAGTGTGTATGAATCTCAGAGTAAAAACTGTTGAGGAATTGATATTATTTGAGGTGAAATGGCTGATTCAGAAGAGCAGGGTTAAAATGGAGGGTAAAACTGTCAGTAATACAAATTGATGTATGTCATTTTAATGTACTACATTGAGGGCAATTTAAGTTGATCATATAATTACATAATTGTGTGTATAATGTTTTATGCTCAATTAAAACACAACTCCCCAAATTTCAGCAGTACAACATTATGGTTCCCACATCACATCACTGGGTGGGTATTCACTTTGGGGAGACTGCATTCCTTCAGATGGTCATTCAGGAACTCAGACTCCTCCCATGCTATACTGTGTCCATTCCCTTAGACCTCATCCCCATCTGCCTCCATCAGCAGAGGGAGGCAAGAATATTGAGAAACGCATATGGAAGTTTATGATGAGCCAGCTCTGGAAGGATTCAGGCCAGGTTCTCTACTGCTCTTTTGGCCACAATTCATTTCTGTGGCCACAAAAGCGACTGGGAAGTCTTCCAACTGTTCTCCCCAGGAAGGCAGAACAATTAAAATTGTCAGCAACCATGAATAATTCATTTTGATTTAATTAGTTTTCAAATCTTTTTTGGTTGTTTGCCATACACCTAGCACTCTGCTAAGTGTGACCTGAGAATTGATTGAGCAGCATCTTGATCTTGGAGGAGTTCTGAATCCTCAGGAGAGAAGACAGAGTATGAAGTGTCTGCCATCCTAGGAGAAAGGGATTAAGAGAACCTGCTTTGAAATTTCAGGGAATGATTCTAGATTTGAAAGCTGCCTAGAAATGATAGAATTTGGACTGCACTTTCAGAGATGATCAAGATATGATTGTGAAGGAAGCTGGCATCAGGAGTTGTAGAAACAGGTCCTGTGAGACAGGGTATCATAAAAATATTATGTGGTCATTTTTCACTTGCTAAGTTGTGCCAGACTCTTTGTGAACCCATGGACTGCAACACATTAGGTTCCTCTGTATTCCACTACCTCCTGGAATTTTCTCAAATATATGTCCATTGAGTCAGTGATGGTATCTAACTATCTCATCCTCTGCTGCCCCCATCTCCTTTGATTCCAGTCCTTCCCAGGATCACAGTCTTTTTCAATGGCTTTTTATATGAGATGGCCAAAATATTGGAGTATCAGCATCAGTCTTTCCAATGAATATTCTGGGTTACTTTCCTTTCGGTTTGAATGATTGGATCTCCTTGCAGTCCAAGCGATTCTCAAGAGTCTTCTCCAGCACCACAGTTCAAAAGCATCAGTTCTTTGGCACTCAGCTTTCTTTACAGTGCAACACTCACATTTATATATGACTACTGGAAAACCATAGTTTTCACTATATGGACCTTTGCTGGTAAATTGATGTCTCTGCTCATTAATAGGCTGTCTAGGTTTGTCAGAGATTTCCTACCAAGGGGTAATTGTCTTTTAATTTCCTGACTGCTGTCACCATCTGCAGTGCTTTTGGAGCTCAAGAAAAGAAAATCTGTCACTGCTTCCACTTTTCCCCCTTCTCTTTGCCGTGAAGTAATGAGGCCAGATGCTGTAATTTTCATTTTTTGAATGTTGAGTTTCAAGCCAGCATTTTCATTCTCCTTTTTACCCGTATCAAGAGGCTCTTTAGTTCCTCTTCACTTTCTGCCATTAGAGTGGTATCAGCTGTATTTCTGAGGTTGTTGATATTTTCCCAGCAATCTTGATTACAGCCTGTGATTCACCCAGCCTGGCATTTCACATGATGTACTCTGCATGGAAGTTAAATAAGCAGGGTGACAATATACAGCCTTGTCATAGTCCGTTCCCAATTTGGAACCAGTTCCTTTTCCATGTTTGAGTCTAGCTGTTCTTTCTTGAACCACATACAGGTTTCTCAGGAGTCAGGTAAGGTGGTCTGATACTCTCATCTCTTTAAGAGTTTTCCACGGTTTTTGTGATCCACAGAGTAAAAGGCTTTAGCATAGTCAGTGAAGCAGTAGTAGATGATTTTCTGAAACTCCCTTGCCTTTTCTATGATCCAGTGATGTTGAGAATTTGATCTCTGGTTCTTCTGTCTCTTCAATACCCAGCTTGTACATCAGGAAGTTCCCAGTTCATGTACTCTTGAAGCATGACTTGAAGGATTTTGAATATAACCTTAGAGGAGCGAGTACAAGTTCACAGTATTTTGAACATTCTTTTGCATTGCCCTTCTTTTGAATTGAAATGAACACTGACCATTTCCCGTCCTGTGGCCACAGGTGAGTTTTTTTTAATTTGCTGATACATGAAGTGCAGCACTTTAACAGCACCGTCTTTTAGGATTTTGATTAGCTCAAGTGAAATTTCGTCACCTCCACTAGCTTTGTTTGTAGTAAGCTTTGCTAAGGCCCACTTGACTTCACACTCCAGGATGTCTGGCTCTAGGTGAGTGCCTACACCATCGTTACCATGGTCATTAAGACTTTTTTCTATAGTTATGTGTATTCTTGCCACCTCTTCTTAATCTCTTCTGTTTCTATTACGTCTTTACATTTCTGTCTTTTATAGTGTTTTATTGTGTCCATTTTTGCATGAAATGTTCACTTAAATCTCCAATTTTCTTAAATATTATGCAGCCATTAAATTCGTATTTTCTAAAATTACAAATGGATGGAATAACTACACTCATATTGAGTGAAAAAGAGACCAGTAAGGTAAGGTAATTCCATTTTTTCGAAATTCTGTGTAAATTTAGATAAAATCATATGTATATATTGAATGAGAGTATTGTAATTTTCTGAACTGTTTTATTAATATAAACAGAAATGCATCATAAATTGCTTTGATAGACTAATTTCTAGCCACCACACACAGAGCTGGGTGTAGACAGGTGATCCTAGCAGGTTCCCACCATCTCTCTGCTGGTGAGGTGGCAACAACCTCCTCTCTCCTCTCTGCTGTGGACCCAGGTCCTGGCTCAAGTCCTCAAGACAGAGTGAAGACACACATCCCCAAAACACTGAGCCTTACAGAGTTTGCTTTGCTCTAACCATAAGATCGCGAATGTGGCAAGTGTAAATGTTGAATTCTTTAGCTGAGAAAATCATAGAGCCATGCAGCACTGCTGCCATTTCAGAAAAAAGCCACAAGAGGGCAGTGTGGCTGCTTCTGACAAGCTGTCTCATTCAAAACTAATCCAAGTTAGCCTCCATCAGAACACGTTTTATAAACTTACAGGACCTCTTTAAGGTATATTGATTTGCTTTTCTTCTTTAATCTTATTTGGAAGTTAATGGAAATTCACTACAAATAACAAACATAAAGTGAGCCACTACTAAGTTTTACCTTGTGACATGTACACATGCAAAATTATGTATCCAATCCCCGTCTTCGTACACCTCTGTCCCTTCCTCTCTATATCCATCTGTAAACATCTGTGTAACCCATCTTTTGATAATCTACATACCATATCAGATATTTTTCAATCATGTTCCTACTTCTTTGTGATGTGAATGTTTCAGTAGGAAGTTGGCTGCTTATAAGACAGTGAGAAGCAGTGTGAAGGTGAGAAGTAGGTTTAATTGGGAGTCATCCAAACGGGGAGATCTGCTCAGCACAGCCAGGGTCAGGTCCATCCACACTGTCTCCTATCCTTAAAGAACAGAGTCTACCCTCTTGGGGGAACTTTGCTAAAATTTTGATTATTTTAAGAACATCAAGGTTAAGATAATGAGTGATGGTTGTAGTAATTCTGGGAGAGAGATAAGGTTATGATGTTAATGACCTGGTACTCTGCCTCCAACAACATTCATTCTGTTATCACCACTGCTCAGCCCTCTGGGAGCAGAGACTGCACCTTTATTTTGACTGTTACAGCCCTCCAGCCCAGTACTAGGCAAAGTAGATGTGCCAGTACTGCTGAATAAATGCATTTGGGATCAGGACCTGACAGATTTGAGAATGTATTTGAAACTGGGATTCTCCCAGACCTGTCGCAATAAGAGGTCATCATAAATCAGCTACCTCCTCACTGGCAAGGCCCTGTATACCTGCTGGCCTTCCCACAGTACCTCTCAGACAGGATGTCCTTGGTCCTAGGTATTTCTCAGATCAAATCTTACCATGTTCTCTGACTCCTCTCATGCACTTTGGCCTCCTTAATTGTCCTGCCGTGTGACTATCCACTCTAGGGCTCAGGGCTCACCTCTGATTCCCTTCAGGATGTAATGTCAGAATAGTAAATTCTGTGGAGCTAAGGCTTAATAATGGTCTTTGATTGACAAGGCAATAATTATATGGACAAGGATACCTTTGACATGACTGCCATTTGTAGAAATAATTTTACTTATTTGTTTATGCTTGTACTGTGTCTTCGTTGCACAGGCTTTTCTCTAGTTGTGGTAAACAGCGGCTACTCTGTAGTTGTGATGCGGGGGCTTCTCACTGTGGTGGCTCTTCTTGTTTTGGAGCAGGGGTTCTAGAGCATTCGTTCTAGCTTCAGGAGTTGCCACATATGGGCTCAATAGTTGCTGTTCCGGGGCTCTAGAGTACAGATTCAATAGTTGTGGCACAGGGGCTTAGTTGCTTCAAGGGATGTGGGATCAAACCTGTGTATCCTGCATTGGCAGGGAGATTTTCAACCACTGAGCCACCAGGGAAGCCCATGACTGTATCTTAATGGTGTTGTTTTCCTTGAACAGTTAATTTTAAACTTGATGGCATAAAAAGAAATGTTTTTTTTTTCCCTGAAGTCAGCATAGCTGCTGAATGTCAGCCTTTCTCTGATGATGCTGTAAAAGACCTGATACACCCCAACAGAAACAGAAGTAAATTGTGTCATGTTATAATGTGGTATAGTGTAGTACAACTCTAAAAGCAACTGTTATCCATTTGTGCTAGAGTAATTGTTTACTGGATATGAATATTGACCTGTCAAATTTCTCATGCTTTGATGAAATTCAATGCTTTTTTCCTACACTAAATACCAGGATGAAGAGTTCAAGACAGAATAATTTTAAGATGAATTGTTCATTTCCCCACCATGGACTCACATTTTCTTGATATTTCTTTGTTCCCAGAGAAATGAGAGATGTGGTTACTAACCAGGATATTTGAGAGGAAAAGATTCCGTTCCTCAGGAGATAACTGGGAACCATTTGATTGCTTTCATCTGTGTAGACCTTGGAAGCAGATGAGAGAAAATTCTTTTCTATTTTCAAATGAAGTGGAGAGACCAGAGGGTGTACTCTTTGGGAAAACAGTTCAAAAAGGTGAATCAAACTGAGTATCTGACAAAAAAGAGTATCTCTCATCAAAGAAGTAGGCCTATTGGACACACACAGATTGACCTAGGGACACGTGGGCCATCATGGTGATTTCTATGAGAAATAATCAATGCCAGTGTAAACTCCACATGGTATAAATGTGTTACTAACTGAAAAATCGATGGTCAGTTGACCAAGTACAAATAATGACCATAAAGAAATCTTACAAAAAGAAGAAACTCTTAAAAAGGCACATCTGTAAATCATAAATTATGATTTAGATAAGAAACCTTGCTATTCATTTGAAAAAAAAAATATCCCAAGTAAAACTGTTACAGTAAATTAAAAATAAATAGTAATATCCAGGTCAGGGGTGCTGAGAGTGGAAGGTGGTTTCAAGGTCCAGCTCCATCTCCAGAGACTGCGCAGGCGTGAGCGGAGGCAGGTGCGAGGGTGGAGGCATGGAGACACCAGAGCTCCCAGGACCCTGGCTGAGGGAAGGGAAGGTGGAGCCTGGGTCAGTCCCCAATGCCAGATGCCCCGGACCAGGGAGCGGCGCAGACAAGAGTAAGTGCAGTTCTATCCCCAGCCCCTCACTGCACGCCCCCGCCTACCCAATGGCCAGCGGAACCCGACTCCTCCTGCCCAGAGGACACGAGCTTCGCTCGGTCATCAGCTCCAGGGTGTCTGCCACCAGCCGCCGGGTGAGGACACTGGGCCGGGACCCCAAGGCGGTCGTGGAGCGGTGGGCGCCCCGTGTGCTGCAGCCCTCCCTGCCCTTTGCCTCTCGAGTCTCCTCTCGGAGGGGCTGCCCCACGACCACGGGAGGAGGCCTCTGGGTCTGCAGACGCTGCCTGGGCCCAGTCACTGCGGGCGCGTGTATCCGGGATGGCGGGTGCTGCCAAGGAGCGCGAAATTGGGGCCGCCGTGTGTGTGTCAGGAGCGCTGGGTCCGCTGGTGTGAAGGGGTCGTTGCTCTGGGGATGCGCGCTGGTGATGGGGGCACACAGCTCGGTGATCCTGTTCACTGGCCGCTGGCAACGGGTGTTCAGATGGGACTAAAGCCTTCTGGAGAATAAGGTGCAAAAGGTTAAAGTGCACTTTCACATTGAGTGTTTTCGGGATTTATTGACTGACTGTGACTAACTCACTGATCGCTTGCAGGAGGGTAATTCATGACATGCTAACACCTAAGCAAAGTTTCAAGTAAAAGTAGTCCCTGCCTTTTAATGTTTTTGCCTATGGAGGGCTTTTTGAACATTTTGTTTTTGTTTCTGTTCATCTTTTCCAGCAATAGACCATTGAAAAATGGCATTACTCTAAGTTAAATGACCATTTAAAATTTTAATTTCTGCACAGTAATCATAGATGCTAAAGTATTTTCAAATTCTAGCATCTACAAAGAGCTCAGTTGTTGTTTGGTAAATTTTGCTTGAAGGGAAGGCTTTGGAATCCAGAGAAATGTTCATTTCATGAAATTGTGGTGCACCCGTTTGCAATTTTAAATATCTAATCCAGGGGAATTCTCAGTTTTTTTTCCAGAAAATGCATATTTTGTCTGAGAATACTTTGGGTTTTGTTCTGTGTTTTTTTACGTGCTGTTTTTTGGTACCTACATCAGGTTAGTTAAGTTCAGTCGCTCAGTCGTGTCCGACTCTTTGCGACCTCTTGAATAGCAGCACCTGAAGCCTCCCTGTCCATCACCAACTCCTGGAGTTTACTCAAACCCATGTGCATCAAGTGGTGATGCCATCCAGCCATCTTGTCCTCTTTCGTCCCCTTTTCCTCTTGCCCCCAATCCCTCCCAGCACCAGGGTCTTTTCCAGTGAGTCAACACTTTGCATGAGGTGGCCAAAGTATTGGAGTTTCAGCTTCAGCACCAGTCCTTCCAACAAACACCCAGGACTGATCTCCTTTATGATGGACTGGTTGTATCTCCTTGCAGTCCAAGGGACTCTCAAACATCTTCTCCAACAACACAGTTTAAAAGCATCAAGTGTTCACCATTCAGCTTTCTTCAGAGTCTAGCTCTCTCATCCATACATGACCACTGGAAAAACCATAGTCTTGATTAGATGTACCTTTGTTGGCATAGTAATGTCTCTGCTTTGTAATAGGCTACCTAGATTGGTCATAACTTTCCTTCCAAGCAGTAAGCGTCTTTTAATTTCATGGCTGCAATCACCATCTGCAGTAATTTTGGAGCCCCAAAAAAATAAAGTGTGACACTGTTTCCACTATTTCCCCATGTATTTCTGATGAAATGATGGGACCAGATGCCATGATTTAGTTTTCTGTATGTTGAACTTTAAGCCCACGTTTTTACTCTCCTCTTTCACTTTCATCAAATACCAGACCACCTGACCTGCCTCTTGAGAAACCTGTATACAAGTCAGGAAGCAACAGTTAGAACTGGACATGGAACAACAGACTGGTTCCAAATAGGAAAAGGAGTACCTCTTGGCTGTATATTGTCACTCTCCTTATTTAACTATATGTAGAGTACATCATGCGAAATGCTGGGATGGAAGAAGCACAAGCTGGAATCAAGATTGCCATGAGAAATATCAATAACCTCAGATATGCAGAAGACATCAGCATTATGGCAGAAAGTGAATAGGAACTAAAAAGGCTCTAGATGAAAGACGTACCTATTTAGGAGGCTTCAAAACAATCTAATTAAAACTAGTGATTGGTGCAAAGTACTATGCTTTGTAACACAGAGATAGGTTGCCTTTCTCTATCAAAATTGTTTTTGAGTTAGCAAATTTTCCTTGGAACAGTCAGGAATGACTTTTTATAACCCTGCAGTTCTGACTCTGATAATTAGGAAGTACATTGTTTTACTGTTAAAATAATGGCAGACATTTCAAAGATGGACAACAGGTGCACAAGAGAAATTCGAGTACTAAGTTGGGTGCATTGGTGTCTGCAATAATACTGAGTTTCTCTTCTAAGGGAAAAAGAAGGGAAACCACCTGGTGATGACCACGGGCCCTTTCCATATACCATACACCCAGAGGAAGGGGAGAAGGTGAAGTGATTCTCAGAGGGATGGGCCATTTTTTTCATTTACCAACCACAGACTTCCTTTTCTTGATGTTTCTTGACTCCCAAAGAAATTAGAAGTGTGGTTCCTTACCAGGATATTTAAATGGGAAAGTTCCTTTCAATTTCTAGGTAGGTGACAAGATCCATTGTGTAGCTTTCATCTCCCTGAACCTTGTAAGTAGCTCTGAGTCATCTTCTCTATTGAGTTAGGGAGAAAGGGAGAGTGGTGGAGCCTTGTGGGTTGCAAATGTTCCAAAAGCTGGACTAAAACTTAATCACTCTCTTCAAAGAATTAGATTGGATGCCAGAATTTTGATCTTAAGGCCTCTTGCAATATTAGGGAAATCACTTGTAGTGGAAGTATTCCACACCATATAAAAGTCCATGAGATCAAATGTATTATTGACTGAAAATTGATGAAAGGAAAAGAACATTTTGAAATTTTCCGATAGCTGATATTTGACCCAAGTGAGTCAACCACATACAAGTACTGATCGCTAAAGAATCTCCCAAAAAGGATATTTATAGTCATTCAGCTGTGATGTGGTTAAGAAACCTGTCATTAATTTTATTAAATGAATCCAAACTGAAATATTTTCAATTACAAATAAATATGGATAAACCACAAATAGTTTGCTGTGCTGTGTTTTCGAATCAAGATCAAGGAATTAAAATCTCCTATTGAAGTTTTCTCTTGAAAATACTTTCTCTACACTGTATTTCAAATACTATTATAATTCTTATAGCAGTTTTTATTAAGTTCAGAATATAGAATTTTGAGGAATTGAAGTTCTCTGAGTTCAAATGACTGAGTCAGAATTAACAAGGTGAAACTGGATGTTAAACTACTAATGGTACAAAATTTACTTTTGTTATTTAAATGTACTAGATTGATGGCTATTTAAGTTAATCCTATGATTAACATTTTTGTGGGTATAATAGTTTATTTTGAATTATCAAATAACTTAGAATTTCAGAAGCACATCACTCTGTTTCCCATATAACAGTGCTGATTTGGTGTTCACCCTGGTGAGATTGCATTTCCTCATGTGGTCATTCCGGAACCCAGCCTTCTCCTATCCTTGGCCTCTTCCATCCCAAAGATCTCATCCCCATCTGTAACCATCAGCAGAAGGGGCAGGGACTTGGAGAAATGCCTGTGGGAGGTTATAATAAGCCAGGATGCAACATCAGTTTCTCTCCTACTTCATTGGCCATGATGTGGTCCTGTGGCCACAGAAGAATTTGGAAAGTCTTCCAGTGGTGTGCCCCTGGAAGGGCAGTGAATTTTCATGGAAAATCAACTTTGTCGATGTATAAATAAAATAGTAACCCCCAAGGAAAAGTAAAAATGAGATAAATTCCTTAAGAGAGCATAGATAATGGACCCATTCTAGCTAACAGAGACCCCAAATAAAACAGAGTCATGCGGTCATAACAGGGTTGAGATGAAGTAATGTTCTCTGAGTTCTTAGAAAAGCGCACACAAAAGCTCTGAAGAGTCTGATTCTGCTAAGTGTCCTACCAGTGAGCACTCTGAAGGAGAAGTTCTGTTGACCGCCAGTCATGGCAGACTGCAGTCCAGCTGCAAGGATTTGTGCTTAGGCTGCACGGGGCCATTTAACCCACTTACAAGTCTCCCAGCTGAGCATTCTGGGGCTTTTGCTTTTTAAAACTTCTTCCCTCCCTTCAGCCCCGGGAATGTGCTTTCAGTTACAGGCAAGAATTGTGTGTCCCCAATTTGCAAACTTTGTGGACAGTACCCTGTCCGTTTGCTTCAGGTAACACTGATTGTTTTCTTGAATTTATTTATAATTTTAGGATGACATCAGCAATAACAAGTAACTCATTTAGAACTACTATGTTTCAAATCTCTATTGAATACTTACCATAAAATGTGTACTGTGCATAGAGAAGACTGAGAATTTACTGAGCAGTGTCTTGGTCTGTGAGGACTTCTTAAAGAAGAGGAGACATGGTATGAACGGCCAGATGTCCTAGCAGAAAGGATAAAAGAGAACTTGCTTTGAAAATTCAAGGAATCATACTAGATTTTGACATTGCCTGGAGCTGATAGTTTCTGGACTCCACTTTCAGAGATGAACAAGATATGTTCAGAGGAAGCTGGCATCAGGAGCTGTAGAAACAGGTCCTGTGATACAAAGTATCATAAGGAATATTTGCAGCCATTAAGTTCACAGATTTTAAATTTATAAACAGATAGAATAATTGCTCATATGAACTGAAAAGGTCACTGGTAATATCAGGTAATCCCATTTTTTAAAATGCTATGTAATTGTAGGTGAAATTATGCAGAATATTTTGAATGATAGTTTTCCAAATTTCTAAAATATTTTGTTAACATTATCAGAAGAAAGCTATGAAAATTCATTGGTTAGATAGACTAATCTCTACGCTAGACACACAGAGCTGGGGTATAGGCAAGTGATCCCACCCAGCAGGTTCCCACCCTTTCCCTGCAGGTCCCAAGAGGTGGCTACCTCCTCTCTATTTTCTGTTGTGGTCCCAGGGTTAAACTCAGGGACTCACTCATCACTCTCTGAAATTCTGCAGTTGGAAAGTGATGTATTGTGTCATAGTCAAGACAACGATTTCCACTAGATGGCTCCCCCCAAACATTGAGACTTGCAGAATTGGGTTTACTCTCATAGCAAGACTGTGAAGGTGGCAACTGATTGTGGCCTCTTTGGCAGACAGACCCATGGAGCCCTGCAGTGCTCCTGCTATTTCTCAAAGGTCAACCAGAGGGCAGTGGGTAGCTCCTTATGGAAAACACTGCAAGGAGATCCAGCTAGTCAATCCTAAGGGAAATCAATCCTGAATATTCATTGGAAGGACTGAGACTGACACGAAAACTCCTGTAGTTTGGCACCAGATGAGTAGAAGCAACTTATTGGAAAACACCCTGATGCTAGGGAAGACTGAAGGCAGGAGGACAAGGGGACGACAGAGGATGAGATGGCTGGATGGCATCACTGACTCAATGGACATGAGTTTGTGTAGCATCCGGTAGTTGGTGATGGACAGGGAAGCCTAGTGTGCTGCAGTCCATGTGGTTGCAACGAGTCAGACATCACTGAGCCACTGAACTGACTGACTGCCCCATTCAAGAGTCCTTTTCAAGGTAAACTTCCTCAGAACATGTTTGATAAACTTAAGAGAATTTCTTTAAAATATATTGACATGCTTTTCATCTCCAGTTTCATTTGGAAACTAGTTAAAAGCCATTACAAGGAACACATGTAAGGTGAGCCACTGTCTGACGGTTGTCCCTTGTGACACATATGTGGCTCAGTCGCTCAGTCAAGACCAACATTTTGTGATCCCATGTACTACAGATCAGGGTCCTCTGTCCATGGGATATTTCTGGCAAGAATACTGGAGAAGGTTGCCTTTCTTACTCCAGAGGCATCTTCTCAACCCAGGGAAGGAACCCATGTCTCATGTGTTTCCTGCATTGGAAGGTGGGTTCTTTTCCACTGCACCAGCTGGATATCGATGGGTGAAATTCTCTTCCTGCCCCTTTGTTTCTTCTTCTCTCCACCTCATCCATCTAAAGGTAATGATCTCTCTGAAACTCCTTTGGAAAATCTATGTAACATTATCAGAGATAGTTCTCAGTCATGCTGATCCTTCCTTGGGATGTCAGTGTTTGTGTAGCAAATCATCAGTTCCTATGACACTGGGTATGTCCCTGACTCCTGGGAGACAGCGTTCATGTGGACAGTAGGTCTCAGTGGGAGTCAGTCCGGGGGGAGGGGTCTGCTCAGCACAGCCAAGCCCAGCCCACATTTTCTTCTATCCCTAAAGCACTGAGAATGCTTCATTCCCTACCACGTAACTGCCCCACCCCCAGGAAACTTGGCTAAAATCCTGTATATGCTGAGAAAGCATCAGCATTAGAAGAATGAAAAGTGGATTGAATTTTTGTGAGATATAGATGAGGTTCTGTATTTTCAGTTCTAATATTTATGTTTCTTGATTCACTCTTTTATTATTTTAAATTTTAATTATAACATCCTTCTTTACAATGCTGTTAGTTTCTGCTGTGCAGCAAAGTGAATCAATTATATATATACCCTCTTATTTTAGATTATATTCCCATGTAGGTTATTACAAAGAATTGAATAGAGTTCCCTGTGCTCTCCAGTAGATCTTTATCTATTTTATGTGTAGTACAGTGTATTTGTCAACCCTAACTTATCCTTCACCCTTCTTTGTTAAACATATGTATGTCCTCTACATCTGAGACTCTATTTCTGTAAACAGGTTTACATGTACCATTCTTTTAAATTCCATATGTAAGTGACATCATATGATATTAGTCTCTCTATATCAGACTTCAGTCAGTATGGCAATCTCTAGGATCATCCACGATAGCTATAATAATGCTATCCACACATAGCATTATTTTATTTCTTTTTAAGAGATGGTAATATTTCATTGTAAATTTGAGCCACATATTCTTTATCTATTCCTCCATTGAGGAACATTTATTTGCTTTTTTCTTCTGGCTATTGTAAATCGTGCTGCAACAGACTTTGGGGATCATGTATCTTTTCATATTATGGTTTTCTCTGGATATGTGCCCAAGAGAAAGAGTACTATATCATATGGCAAGTCTTATTTTTATTCTTTTAAGAACCTTCATACTGTCAGACACAACTGAGTGACTGAACTGAACTGATACTGTTTTCCATTGTGGCTGTACCAATCTATATTCTCACCAACAATGTATGAGGCTTCCCTTTTCTCCAGAGCCTCTCCACCATTTATTGTTTCTATATTTTTTGATGATGGCCATTCTGACTGGTCTGAGCTGATACCTCATTGTACTTTTGATTTGTATTTCTCTAATCCTTAGCGATGTTCAGTGTCTTTTCATGTTCCTCTTGGCCACCTGTATGCCTTCTTTGGAAAAATGTGTATTTTGGTCTTCTGCCTATTTTTTGATTGTGGATACTAATTTGTTTTTTTTTAATCTTCAGCTGCAAGAGCTGTTGCATATTTTGAAGAATAATCCCGTGTTGCTCACGTCATTTACAGATATTTTCTTTCTTTCTGTGGACTCTTTTCATTGTGGGAGAACACTGTAGCCCAGGGGACAGTTTTTAAGTCTGATTAGGTTGCATTTTTTTATTATTGTGTTTATTTTCATCACTCTGGGAAGTGGCTTATAGAAGATCTTTCTGCAATTTATGTCAGAGAGTGTTCTGCCTATGTTTTCGTCTTATGTTTTTATAGCGCCTAGTCTTACATTTACATCTTTAATCCACTTGGAGTTTATATTTATGTGTGATGTTAGAGATTGTTCTGATTTTATTCTTTTACATGAAACTGTCCAGTTTTCCCAGCACCACTTATTGAAGAGACTGTCTTTTCTCCATGGTATATTCTTGTCTCTTTTGTCGTAAAGGTGAAAATAGGTGTGTAGGTTTCTCTCTGGATATGTCTCTTGATTCATTTTCCAGTTAGCATTTATAAACCTTTTTTACAGAATTCCAGCCACATCATGAGAAATGCTGGGCTGGATGAAACAGAAACTGGAATCAAGTTTGCTGGGAGAAATATCAATAACCTTAGACATGCAGATGAAACCACACCTACGGCAGAAAGAGAAGAACTAAAGTGCCCCTTGATGAAAGTAAAAGAGGAGAGTGAAAAAGTGGCTTGAAGCTCAACATTCAGGAGACTAAGATCACGGCATCCAGTCCCATCACTTCATGGCAAATAGATGGGGACACAGTGACACACTACATTTTGGGCCCCAGAATCCCTGCAGATGGTGACTGCAGCCATGAAGTTAAAAGACGCTTGCTCCTATGGAAAAGTTATGACCAACCCAGACAACATATGTAAAATCAGAGACATTACTTTGCCAACAGAGGTCCATCTATTCAAAACTGTGATTTTTCCAGTAGTCATATATGGATGTGAGAGTTGGATTATTAAGAAAGCTGAGCACTGGAGAGTTGATGCTTTTGAACTGTGGTGTTGAAGAAGACTTTTGAGATTCCTTGGAATGCAGGGAGATCCAACCAGTCCATCTTAAAGGCAGTCAGTTCTGAATATTTGGTGGAAGGACTGATGCCGAAGCAGAAACTCTAGTACTTTCGCCACTTGATGTGAAGAGCTGCCTCATTTGAAATGACCCTGAGGCTGGGAAAGATTGAAGATGGGAAGAGAAGGGATCAAGAGAGGATGAGATGGTTGGATGTCATCACCAACTCAATGGATATTAGTTTGAGTAAACTCCGGGAGTTGGTGATGAACAGGAAGTTCTGGCGTGCTGAAGTCCATGGGGTCGCAAAGAGTCGGACACGACTGAGTGACTGAGCTGAACCGAGCCTCATTCCTGGGCATATGGATGCTAAGTTCCCCCAGCACCGTTTTGTGGAATACTGTCTTTTCTCAATTGAAAGATCTTACCACTTTTGTCAAAAATCGTTTGACCATATGTGTGAAGGTATTACTGGGCTCTGAATTCTTTTCCATTGATTTATAATTTTATCGTTATGACAGTTCCAGACTGTTGTCACTACTGTAACTTTGTGATAATGTTGAAATCAAGGAAAGTATGTCCTCCCATATTGCTTTCTTGCTCAAAATTGGTTGGCAGCTTGGGCATTAATTAGGTATTAGTTAGTGAATTTTAATTAGTTCAGTAGTGAATTTTAGGATAGGTTTTTTTATTTTAGGTGGCTTTTTTATTCCTGTGGGGTTGTGATAGGGATTGATTTACAATTGTATATTACAGAGGCTGATATGGAAATCTTAACAGTGGTAAATCTTCTAATCCATGAAAATCGAATCTGTTTCATACACTTTATTTGCAGCGTTTAGAAGGTTTCACTGTGCAAATCTTCACCTCCTGAGTTAACTACTCAGTGCTGTGCTTAGTTCCTTAGTCATATCCGACTCTTTGTGACCCCATGGACTGTAGCCCGCCAGGCTCCTCTGTCCATGGGGATTCTCCAGGCAAGAATACTGGAGTGGGTGGCCATGCCCTCCTCCAGGGGATATTCCCAGCCCAGGGATCAAACTCAGGTCTCCCACATTGCAGGCGCACTCTTTACCATCTGAGCCCCCAGGGAAGTTCAGTAATTTATTCTTTCTGATGTATTTGTAAATGCGGTCATTTTCTGAATCTCCCTTCCAAACTGATCCTATTACTGCACAGAAATGCAAGTGAATTTCAGTGTTAATTTTTGTACCATGTTACTGTGCTGAATTCATTTATTATTTATAATATTTTTGTGGCATCCTTAGGATTTCTACTTATGAAATAATGTCATATGTGAATGTAGATAATTCTACTTCCATTTTTCATCTTTGCATGTTGGTGATTTATGCATTAATTCAACTTATTCTCTTATATGTCTTTGCTGACAGGCATGTCTAAAACTACAAGTACTATTGCTTAGAAGTGGTAAAACCCAGAATTCTTACATGTTTCCTGAAGTCAAAGGAAAGATGTTCCATGTTTCACCAATGACTGTGATGTTAGCTATGGGTTTTACATAGATGGAATTATTATGTCATGATAATTTCCCTCAAATTTAATTTGTCAGGTGATTTTAGCATAAAAAGGTGTTTAATTTATTCAACTCTTTTTCTATTAAATGAGATGAACATGTTTTTTCCCCTTTATTCTGTTAATGTGTGTGCTATCCAGATGCATTTTAATAGGTTGAGGCATTCTTGCATTCCAAAACGAAACCCCAATTGTTCATGGTGTATAATTCTTATTATTTGCTGTTGTTGCAGCTAAGTCATGTCCGAGCCTGTGTGACCAAACAGACGGCAGCCCACCAGGCTCTGCCACCCCTGGGATTCTCCAGGCAAGAACATTGGAGTGGGTTGTCATAGATAGCTATAAATGATTATTATATAAAGAGATATATATGCACTTCCAACTTCTGCTCAGGCTTCCAGAATCCTGGAACGGCGTCAGGTGATGGCCAGGACATTGCACTGAACCATAGAGATTCATGCTTCTTTTTAGTCATTGATGACTGATACTACTGCTCCATGAGTGTTGTTTCACACAGTCATGACTATCTGACTTAGACATGCATCCACCCATCTCCTGCCTCTGTTTCTCACCCTCTACTCCTTCCTTCTGAGATTCATTCACTTCTTCCTTCAATACACCATTCCTCATTTTCAGTGAGAGCCTAAGAGAGACAAACACTGTAGTCTTTCTCATCTGAAAATATTCTTAATTTGTTTTTATTCCTAAGTGAGAGTTTGTGTGTTAGTAGCTCAATCATGTCTGACTCTTTGTGACCTCATGGACTGTAGCTCAGCAGCCTCCTCTGTCCATGGAATTCTCCAGTAGGTTGCCATTTCTTTCTCCAGGGGATCTTCCCAACCCAGGAATTAATTCTGGGTCTCCTGCATTGCAGGCATGTAGTTTAGAATGAAAAATTCAGACTGTCTCTGCACAAGGAACCACAGAGCCCCATAGGGCCACCAGAGGGCACTGTCTGACTGAGACCTGCATCCACCCATCTGCTGCCTCTGTGTTTTTCTACCAATGACAAACACACTGCCCCATTTAAAAGAGGCCCTTTCCTAGGTAGTCTTCATCAGGAAATGGCAAAGGACTCCAGTATTCCTGCCTGGAGAATTTCATGGACGGGAGAGCTTGGTGAGATACAGCCCATGGGGTCACAAAGAGTTGGACATGACTGAGCAACACAGAAACACACACACACACACAACATGTTTTGGAAAAAGTCAAAATCCAGGACAAGTAAAAATGCAAGGTGAGCCTGTGACACATTACAAACATTTTAAAGTCCATGTCTAAACCCCAATCACTGTCCACCTCTGTCCCCTCCTTCCTTCATTCATTTATAAACATCTGTCTATGAAAAATATCTTTTCACAATCTGTGTAATGTGTTAGACATACTTTTCTATCATGTTGCCCCTTCTTTCTGATGTGAATATTTGGATGGCACTCTGTTTATGAGATCTAATCCCACCAGGGATTTTAGGTCATATCTCAATGGTCTAGTGATTTTCTCTACTTTCTTCAATTTAAGCCTGAATTTTTTTAAAGGAGCTCATGATCTGAGCCACAGTCAGCTCCCAGTCTTGTTTTTGCTGACTATTTAGAGCTTCTCCCTCTTCGGCTGTAAAGAATATTATCCATCTGATTTTCGTATTGACCACCTGCTGATGTCCATGGATAGAGTCGTGACTTGTGTTGTTGTAAATGGCTGTTTTCTATGACCAGGATGTTCTCCTTACAAAATTCTGTTAGTCTTCGCCCTTCTTCATTTTGCAATACAAGGCCAAACTTACCTATTATTCTGGATATCTCTTGACTTCCACTTTTTGCATTCCAATTCCTTATGATGAAAAGGAAATCTTTTCCTTGACTTTATTTTTAATGTTAGATATAGGATGTCTTGTAGGTCTTCATAGAACTGGTCAACTTCAGCATCTTTGGCAGTAGTGTTTGGGGCATAGACTAGGATTACTGTGATATTGAATGGTTTGCCTTGGAAATGAACAGAGATCATTCTGCCGTTTATGAGACTGCACACAAGTGCTGCATTTTGGACTCTTTTGTTGACTACAAGGCCTGCTCCATTTCTTCTAAGGGATTCTAGCCCACAGTAATAGATGTACTGGTCATCTGAATTAAATTCACCCATTCCAGTCCATTTTAGTTCACTGATTCCTAAGATGTCGATATTCACTCTTGCCATCTTCTGCTTGACCACATCCGATTTACCTTGATTCATGAACCTAACATTTCAGGTTCCTATGCAATACTGTTCGATACTGCATGGAACTTTACTTTCACCACCAGACACATTCACAATTGAGCATCATTTCTGCTTTGGCCCAGCCTCTTCTTTCCCTCTGGAGCTGTTGTAATTGCCCTCCACTCTTTCCCAGGTCAGCATACTGAATGCCTTCTGACCTGGGGGGCTCATCTTGCAGTGTCATATCTTTTTACCTTTTCTTACTGTTTATGGTGTTCTCCAGACAAGAATACTGAAGTTGGTTGCCATTTCATCCCCTAGTGGACCATATATTGTCAGCACTCTTCATTATGACCCATCCATCTTGGGTGACTCTGTATACCATGGCTGATGGCTTCACTGAATTATGAAAACCCCTTCATCACTACAAAGCTGTGATACATTCCAGTACCAAACTGTTTTGATTACTATAGCTTTGCAGTAAGTTTTGAAATCAGTAATGGCATTCTCCAATATTACATTTTCTTCTTTTGACTCTTTGGATATTTTGGGGTCTATTAGTTGTGAAGTGTTTTAAGATAGGCATTTGGGTTTAGGGTGGAGTTTTGATCAGGATTGCATTGTAATTGTAAATTGTGATGGTTAGTATTGAGATCTTAGCAATAAGTCTTCCAGTGCATGAAAGCAGGATTTGTGTCATTTAATATCTTCACAAAGTTTGACATTTCACTGTGCACGTCTTCACTTTTTTTGTTCAGTTAATCACTAAGTAGTTTATTCTTCCTGAAACAATTGTAAACAAAACTGTTTTCTTCATTTCCTTTTCACTTTGATCATTAATGTATAGAAGTGCCACTGATTTTCAGCTTTGACATTGGTGAATGTCCTTGTTACTTTGCTGAATTAAATTTTTTTATTTATAACATTTTTTTATGTGTGGCATCCTTAGGATTTCTACATTTGAGATCATGTCATGGGTGGACATAGATAATTCTACCTCTTTTCAGATTGAAATTCCACTGATTTATCTGTCTGTCTGTATGTCTATCTTTCTTGACTCTTATGGCTAAGACTCTTAGGGCTGTGTTGCATAGAAGTGGCAAAAACAGGCATTCTTATCAAAGGAAACATTTTCAGACTTCATCATTGGCTGTGATGTTGGCTGTCAGTTTTACTTGTGTTTGTGTACTCAGTTGTGTCCAACACTTCATGACCTTTTGCACTCTCTCCCACCAGGCTCCTCTGTCCATGGGACACTCTAGTCAACAGCAGTGGAGTAGGTTGATGTTTCGTCCTCTAGGGGATCTTCCTGATCCAGGGATTGGACCTCTGTCTCTTGCATCTGCTGCTTTGCAGGCAGATTCTTACTGCTGAGCCATCGGGAACTTTAATTTAATGTTGGTAGTTCCCTTCAAGTGTTATTTGTCAAGTTTTTTTTTTAATTATGAAAAATTTTTGAATTTTTAAAATTGACCTCTCTGCATTAAATGAGATCATGGTTTTGTCCTATGTTATGTGAATGTGCTGCATTGTTGCTTGCTTGATTGCTTGCTAAGGCGCTTCAGTCATGTCCTACTCTGTGCGACCCCCATGGGCCACAGCCCACCAGGCTCCTCTGTCCACCGGATTCTCTGTCCAAGAACACTGGAGTGGGTTGCCATTTCCTTCTCCAACGTGGTGCATGATACCAATGCATTTTACAATGATGGCGCATTCTTGCATACCAGGAATAATTGCACTTGTGTATATTGTACAATTCTTATTATATGGATGGATATAAATGATTACTTTTATATGTATATATACATATAGATAGACAGACAGACAGACAGACAGACAGATAGATAGATAGATAGATACATAGATACATAGATACATAGATACATAGATACATAGATATACACACATGCTCACAACTTCAGCTCTGTCTTCCTAAACCCTGGTAGAGTGGCAGGTGGCCAAGACACACCACTGGACCACAGAAGTTAATGCTTCTAATTTCTCATGATCCCTAACACTACTGATCCATGGGTGTTGTTTCACACAGTCAGTGACTATCTGACTTAGACCTGCATCTGCCCACCTCCTGCCCCCATGTCTCACTGCACTGCTTCCTTCTGGGACTCACTCTAACTACATCCTTGCTCACTCTCAGAGCCTGAGAGAGGCAAATGCTCATAGTCTGAAAATGTTTTCATCTGAAATTTTTCTTATTTTGCTTTTATTCTTGAGTGATAGTTTAGAATGAAAAATCTACAGGCCATTTCTGTGATGTTTCCTTTGGCATCTGAAGCTGCTTTTCCCTTGTGTTCCCTGCTACATTGTGACTGGTGACTGGTCTCCTGTTGGGTCTCACTTGGTCTGCATTCCCTGCTCTGTGACAAAATCTCCAGTTGTCTTTAATATTCCACAGTCCATGACTATAGGGTGAGGTTTGAGCAACCTCCATACTCTTCTCCATTATTGGTGTGTTTCATAGTGTCTTATTCATTGATGGTTCCAATAGTGTCTTTTAGGACTTTAACAGTTTTATAGGAATTTCTTTTATATTGTAGTTAAATTATTCTATTTCATGAAGCACTTGAGGTCTAATCCTCCAATGGTAGTCTCTGCTGGTCGTTGTTCATGGTGCCATAAAGGCATGTTTTGCTGACACTGGATATTTGCTGGTTTGTAGGGTTTGATACGTATATACATATGTTTTTTGTTGTTGTTGTTGTTGTTTTTGCTCATATGATGGAGCTAAAAATTTCTACCTATTGCCACTTATGTTAACTGTCATTTTGCTTTTCAGTCAGGAAAGGATTTTTAATTTTCTCAAATGCATTCCAGGGTCTATGGAGAAAAAAAAACATTTAGAATTCTTCTTAAGTATCATTTCCTTCATGTTCTTCCCAACACAAAGATGTCACTTATCAGTCCAGGGAAAATAAAACATCCCCCACTCCCTGCCTTTACCCACTTCCTTTGCTTAGTTTTATCCATAGCAATTATATTCAGGCATTAGCTTCCTGAATCAGAGGCTGTTTTATTCCATCTGAGCTACTGTAAGAAATACCATAGACCAAGTAGCATGTGAACAGTAGAAATTTACTTCTTGACAGATATAGGTGCTGAGAAGTCCAAGGTCAAATTGAATGCAGATTCCATGACTAGAGAGGAACCACTTTCTGGTTCAAGGGAGGATTGTTTTCAGTGCACTCCCACCTGTCAGAAGAGAGGAGGGTCCCTCCCAGGCCTGTTTTGCAAGGGCACTCTTCCTCCTTGAGGGATCTGCCTATGACTTAATCACATCCACGGGCCCCACCTCCTCATACCATCACCTTAGATGTTCAGATTTCAGCATATGAATGACTCTGAGGGCCTTGCACATGCTCAGTACAGGAACAGAGGAATCCACACCTGCCCCTTTCCGGGGACGGCTCCGTGCATGCGCGGTGCAGGGGCTAAATGAGGTCCCACTGCTATTTGAGGTCCCTTTTATATGTCACTGATTTTTGTCTGTCTCATTTATGTTGAAAATATATTTTCACATCTGTCACTTACTATAACCTCATTGGTATCTTTTTTTTCCTTTTCGGAAACTGTGCTTTGCTTTGTTTTTCCAATAAAAACTTGAGTTTTTTAGTTTATTTAGCAAGATTGAAGTTACACAGAGCAATCGTTCAACCTAGGAATAGAAGTGAAAATTTTACACATTGGAAATGAAGGATGCATTAAACATGGAAAACCTAAAATTACCAATTGGAAAGAACATACTC